>JAWNON010000225.1:11097500-11272500 GCA_035045945.1 Drosophila anceps
TGATGCCAAAATGAAGACGGAATAACGGAATGAATGTGGCTTAAGCCATAAAAATATTTTTAAGTATTGTTAGAAAACAAGAAAGAATCCTTTGCCCATTTGTCTTGGCTTAGAGGTACTTTGATATAGAAGCTTTATTGTTTCAAATAGAAGCTAAATTCTATGGCAACTCGATTTGATTGGGCAAATGTAGCAGCCCATGATGATGACTTCTTATTTGAAAACAGAATAGCTCTGTATGCAGGAATTAGGATTTTCCCTAAATTCGAATTAGAGATTAAACTTAAACACCTTTCTAAACGTTGGCTATATGCAGATGCAGCTTAAGCTAAACGCAAATACAACTTTGAAGGTAATAGAATAGGAATAGAACAGAGAATTGATAGAGAATAGAAATAAAATTTGTAATTTAATGAACCGATTAATTCATATATAGATACATACAAGAAATGTGCTATAAAATAATAATTTCATATTCAATCTCTTTCCTTTACAGACTGTATAGAGCTGGCGCAGCTTAAATTTAATCAAGTTGCCGCAAATCAAACAGAAATGAACTGTTAAATGGCTGCCAAGGTTTATTTGTGCGTCAATATTAAAAGCCGCCAATAGAAAGACAAAGGCGACGGCTTGGGACTGAAGCGAACGTGCATGAACTGAGATCTAGAGGCTAATGTAACGAACACAGCCACAGGGGCTGAAGATGACACAAAGCCATTTGCCGGGCACAGTTTGAGTTGGTCTCATCATCAATTACCCCTTCCAGCGTTGCCCATTAAAGTCGTGTAGCTAACCAAACAGCAGGAGAGGCAACAATAGGCAACAGGCGACAGCAACAGGTCGTCAAGGAGCTCAACCAGCCAGTCCTCTCAGCCATATAAGTGGGCAACTACGTGACTTTGCCAACCCACGCAGCTGGAGCCGCAGTCAAGCGTTTAACTGAAAAGCATCGCCCACTAACTGGAAGACTGGGCCCGATTCACCTGATGTGGGAACAGGTGTAATGAATGTATGCAAGCGACTTCGAATCTAACTAACAATCATGACCGATGTGTCAGCTACCGCGGGCAGGGCCTGCGATCGAACCTGCTCCGAGGCGGCAGTTGAGTCCGCGTCTAAGACAACATCTCAAGCACTAACCAATGGTGCCACAAAGGAAACACTTACAGCTGCAGCAACATCAATAGCAGCAGCAGCATCAACAGCATCAGCATCAGCAGCAGCAGCAGCATCAACAGCAGTAACAACAGAAACGGTAGCAACAACTGTAGCAACAGCAACAACCGCAACTGCAACCATAGGCAAACAAGTTAAGTCCGAACGTCACTTGCAAAGCAACAACAATCAACATGTGGAAACAGCAACGCCCCCGAATCCGTCAAAGTTGTCCACCGACAGTGAAACGTGTGCGCCTGCGGCTACGTCCATTCCTTCAACGAATGCCAAAACCAGCAACAGCAGTAGCAACAGCGGCAGCAGCGGCAGCAGCGGTAAGTCGACGGCCACACAGCAAGATGTGGACGAGGTGGCTCGTCTTTTCGAAGAGAAACCGGAGGCCTTTGAGAAATGGCTAACGGAACGTGCACCGCCTGAGGCGTTGAGTCGCCTACACGAGTTCATTGAGAGCCGCAAGCCGCACAAGCGGCCCTCGGTCACTTCGGACTTGTTTCAGCAATGGATGGCCTCGCCCACAGTGCAGCAGGTGGGTGTACCTTATACGTATATGAACGTATACGTATCTATAATGCAGAAGATTATATATATATATATATATATGTATGATATGATATATATATATATATATATATATATATATATATATATATATATATATATGTGTGTGTGTGTGTGTGTGTATACATAGCATATTTTTTGGAGCCTTCGAGCAAGGTTTGCACCTGACCATCAGAGTAGGGTGGTGAGAAGATATATAAACTAAATTTGCTGAAGCTTGGGCCGGTGCGGCAATAAATTCGTTAGCTTCAACTGCAGCAACATTTGATATTTAATTCATCAGAGGCGTCAAGTGGTAGCTGCAGCACCAGCAGCAACAGCAGCAGCTCAAGTGAAACTTTTCTCATAGCGTAAATAAGTTTCGTGCAACAACAATAATCTCGCAGTAAATCAATTCCTTCGAATTAGAAGTCCTATGAGTACTAATATGCATGAAAAAATAAAATATAAAAACGTAAATTCGAATCAGATTCAATAAAATTTGATGTATAGTTTTTAGTTACTGTCCTAAGCTTTCACTTCACTTTAGGCATACGCCCTGATGGCCTCATAGCTATCTGTTGAAATCTATGATATTGCGATTATGAAAACATTGCTGTGCTACATACGCACATGAAGAATTTTGCTATTAAAATGTTGTATGACAACGTGTCAAGTTGACCTTGATCCTATTGATTATTAAATTTTTGTAATATTAAAACATCATTTACAGCAGCTGCTCAAACAAATATCAAAGGCATGCAATGGCATTGAAATTTTATTTAAAAATTCAATTCGGTTAGTTCAACGGTGTCGTGTCGCATTTTTTTTTTTTTTTTTGGATCTATAAACTTTGCAACCTAACCCCTTCTGCGCCTTCGGTTGCTATTGGGGTTTGCCATAGCTTGGGCTCTGCGTCTTGCGGCAGCTTGGCGTCTTGCACGATTCCTTCGCCTTATATTCTGCCTGCGCATCCGATTCCTCATCTGTCGCATTTGGTTTTGCATACGCCTAATTGTCTGCTGAGCCGTAGCCAGTTGGGTAGCCACTGCTGTATTATCAGAGCTAGTTGATCCGGAGTCATTTGAGCTGCTACTAGACGGGTTTGTCGCCCCCGAGGTTGGCGCTGCGGTGGGTGCAGCGGTGGGTGCAGCGGTGGGTGCAGCGGTGGGTGCAGCGGTGGGTCCCGTGGATGGCGCCGAGGTCGGACCTGTTGCTGTTTGGCAACTTGGGTCATTTGCATGTTCTCCCGTTGCGCACTCCTGCGTATCACAGGCGTCTGGAATTATGCATTGCCCATTGCTGCCTTGAATTAGACAAATAGCCAAAACGGCACAGCTAAATATCAGTGTTTGGATCCTCATCTCGTTGGTGCGGCTGCTGGTCTTGAATGTAAAACTGTGATCTAAGCTGCTCATTTTATAGCGAATTTGAATTTGGGAATTTGTATTTACTTTATACTGATATATTGTTGCCTTTGCCAGTTGTGCCAACATTTGGCACATTCAAAAATTAGTTTCTTTTTGTTCATGACGATCATCCTCCTTGGCTGAAATTCAATTAAATTTAAATTCACTTTCGCCATAACAAAGGTTTTGTTCAATATTGAAACAGTTGTTTTTAAAATTATTATTATTTTAATTTCTTTTGTGTCAATCTAACGCGCGTCATCGTGCCATATTGATTGAGATCTTGTATCTTAACTCTTAAAGTATTTATTTGCTTAGACTATTTTTCGAAATACAAAGATGATCATGGTAACATCTGAAATTTATTTTAAACAATTTGAAATCAAGCACACCGACAACATAATACTCGCCTATGGTTGAAGAACAGCTAAGTTCTTACAAAAATGTATACAAGATTATGCCCGAGTGCAAAGCTCTTACATTGAATCATGTTCTAGATAGACTCTGGTACGGCACACCTATTCATTTAACCTTCCATAAAGCACAAGAAGAAGTTTATTTTCCAGCACACGTTGCTATCCTTTTATTCGAAATCAGCCTCGCATTGAAACAAAAAAAAATTAAATGTCCATTGGAATTCCTCTGTGTTCATTGGCACAATTTACTTTTATGATATTGTAAAGAAATGTTTCTGAAATGGTTACTTGTTGTTTTTTTTTTCAAAGATATAAAAGCAGGTTGGTGTTCTACTGACGGTTGGTGTTCTACTACTACCCCAACGAATGCGTATTGTTTTCAGTAGATCCTAAAAAGTCTGCATTATATGATGACATAATAGCTGACTGCTATAAGACTCAAAACAGTTTTGACCACATTATTATATAGCATATCTTTAGTTACACTTTTATACGGAATATTCAGTATTTTTTTAACGCCCATGATCATAGCTGTAGATTGCTGAATCGCTAATAGAAGTGGCAATGTAAAAGTTTATTGAAGCATTTTGGATAGGCTACGGGCTGGCTCTGCATGGGCGTGACTGCGTTACCAGTTCGGCTTCGTAGCCTAACCCCAAACATGTTTGTGTTGGGACCTTAGATTATTGACCAATCTATTGAAGCGGCGGATCAGAATCTTGTATCTTCTACGTTGAAGCGGTTGTTGTCTGCGTAAGCCGAGTATTAGGCGACGACGACGAGCTATAAAAGCGATGGGAATAACGCATGCATTGCTGCCTCAAATCAGAAAAATGGCGAAGAAGACATAACCTTCGTCAGGAATCTCCATGATTACACATATCGCTTCCACCATCCCCGTCGTTTCAGTGACTGTCAATATTTTTTTTTTTTTTTTTTTTTTTTTTTTTTTTGTTAAGTTTTTGGCAATTGATTAAACATTTGTTCCGTTAATTTCTGTGATACTTTGGATCAATGAAATTTGTAAGGCAAATTCTGCATTTTTATTGAATAGGTGACATGTCTCAAAAATTCAATAAGCGAAAGACAAAAATTCGATAACGTTTCTCTTCTATTTCATTGAATTGGTAAAAGTTATCGATTATTTGAAACAAACTTGTTCCGCCCATGTGTAAATTTCTTTAGCTCTTATAGACAGAAAAGGGTAGATCAACTCGACTTTTTCTTCTGATTCTGCCATGCCTCCTTCTGCTTGTTACATACATTTCAGAAACACGTGAATTCCCATTATCAATGCGTTCAGAGTATGAAAATGTACATAAAAGAGTAGAAGCTTTTCCTCTGGCAAATACACATTTGGATATCATTATTATTCTCTGAACAATTAATCGACTAAGTGCACCTAAAACAAAATAAACTGTATAATGCAGCCCAAGCACAGTGCATGATGGTCTAGTTTGCCATGAATACAGAGCACTGTTATAGAGCACTGTTATAGATCACTGAATCGCTCATGGAAGTTTGACAAGAAAAAATACGGATATATTATATATGCAACGTAAAAGTTTATTAAAAAGATAGTATAGGCTATTGAGCTGGCTTTGCATAGGCGTGACTGTGTTACCATTTCTGCTACGCAGCCTGCTCAGCCTGTTGGCAACACTAACCCTTAAAGGCAAACTTGTTTGTATTGGATTGCCTTAGACTTTTGACCAGTTTATTGAAACGGTGGATCAAGTAATTGTATTTCCTACGTTGGGCCGCTTGTTGTTTGCGTAGTCGACGTAACTGGCGACGGAGACGAGCTATAGCAGCCGCGGAGTTGGATGAGCTTGGAGTTGTGGCACCAGAAGACGGCGTGGTCGCTGAACTAGATGGTGGTGTCGTTGGTGCCACCGTTGTAGTCGTGGTCGTGGTTATGCAACTAGGCTCCGCTGCATTTGCAGGCAATAAGCACTCTGCCGCAGTACAGGCGTTGGCAATTATGCATTGCGCATCGCTGCCTTGCATCAGGCAAATGGTCAAGAGCGCACAACCGAAGATAACCGTTTGGATTCCCATCTCGATTTTGGGGAGGTGGTTTCGAATGTCAAACTGTGGCTGCTGCAGCTCAATTTATACCGTTTTTAAGCTTCTGAATTCGTGTTTACCTTTACTGAATCGAAACATTCGCCAGCTGTGCCAACAAATGTAACTATTCTTGCCTAGTTTGCCTGCCTTTGTTTGTAATAGAGCACATATATTTGGTTGTTTTACATAATAATAATTCAGCTCAGAAATTAGGAATACTTTATTTCATTCTTTTTAATCTTATTTTATATTTAATTTATTATTAATTTTTGAAGCCCTATTCGAACCCACAATTGCAACTGAGGACATTATTGTTGGCTGGTTAAAATCTAATTAATTGACAGATTAACGTCACTGAGAAGAAAGGAGAAATCAATATTCAATAGATTGGAAAGCTTCAATAATTTGAAATATCAATTATTGCAGCTTCTTTAAGAAGAGAAAGGTTATAAAACTCATTTCAAATAGAAGAAAAAGCAGATGTTTCAGTGAATTGACCAAATCAGTGCAGCAAGATAACTTTAAGAAATATATATATATATATATATATATATCAAAATTCAAGTGGAAATATTGATTTGAATCAAAACAAAGAGAATAGTTTAGAGATATTTAAAAGTGAAATAGCCCTAACGATTTAATAACTGTTATATTAAGGTCTCTGCATAAGCAAATGTTTTGTGTAGATAATGTGTCTGTAAAGCTGGTTGCTATGAAACTCGTACCCGTTCTCTACTAAATATAAAATTTCAAAGCATATTTCTAGGCGCAGTCTTATACAAGTTGTTTTACTTAATTGACTTTTTTTTGATATATTTACAATGCAAATGTAGTCTTAACACATTTAGAAAATATGATAAAGAGCTTAACCTTCTGATATGCACAGGAGGACATATAAATATTCAAAATATCAGTAGATTAAAGTTACTTAATATTTTTGGCAAAACCCAAGCGTTTTAGTCGCCTTAGTGGCCTCGCAGGGAGCAATCGTCTCTGTAGTCTGCTGCGGTGGCTAACCAGTCTGTCACTATATATGTCTCCCAATCTGTTCCTCCACTGTATACAGTTTCAGATCTCGATGCAGGGTAGAGCCGCGCACATACCATGGGCAGTTTGTGATTTGTCGCAATACTCAATTTTGCAGGACCTGTATGCGTTTATAGTTAGATTTGGATTATATTCCCCAAATCTGCAAACCGTAGAGCCAAATCGGGGCTACCGGGACCGCTCTCTTAGCTCTCTGTGACGTAGTACTTCGTCTGTTAATCAACCACCGACTTAATTGACTGTCCGGGCTAAGCCAGCTGGCCTCTATAGTTATTAGTAGTAGACTTTGCTTATGCTGTGCTGTCTGTGTGCCCTAAGTTGGGCTGCTTGTTGTCCGCGTATCAAGCGACTAAGTCGAACGAGCTTCGAGTTGTGCAACTAGGCTCACCGAAACATTCTCAAATTTTTTTCTGCTTCGTTTGTGAACTATTTGTAAAAAGTTGAACGATTAAAACCCTTTAAAAGACAAGAAATAGACTAGATAGAAAACACCTTGCACTCTATATTGAGTCTAGGCATCTTGCACGTTGCGCACTTTTAATAAATGCCTCCATATTACTATATACAGCTTGCATTTGTTAATTACTCTATACTATATACTATATACTATATACATGCGCAATCTTTTGGTATCGCCCACTTGGCACTCGACTAAGTAAAGACACAGATATTTTGGGTATGCAATGCAAATATTTATTGGAATAAGGTGGTTTAGATATTGGTCTGGTGTTGTTTAGCCCCTTATGAATAGCCCATTATTGTTGTTAAAACGGTTGGCAAACCTCCCGGGCCTCCTTCTATTTCTGTTTCCGTTTCCGTTTCCATTTCTGTTTCTGTTGGCACGCCTTCTTCTCGATTGATTTTGACACGCAGCGAGCCTTCGGTTCAGAGTCCTGACTCTCCTTTGTTCTGTCCTTAGTCTTCTGCGTAAGCGGCGTACCCTACGGTTGCTACCAGTGGCAGTGGAGGTTGTGGCAACTGTAGTGTCTGAGGTAGTGTCTGCCGTGCTTGCAGCTGCATCAGCAGCTGCCGGTGCTGCTGCCGCCGCCGTTGTGGTCTCTGCCACCGTGGTAACGCAACTAGGCTCCGCTGCATTTGCGGGGTCTTCGCACTCTGCCGGAGTGCAGGCAGCGGGATCTGTGCATGCCGCATTGCTGCCTTGAATCAGGCAAATGGCCAAGAAGGCACAGCCGAAGATAAACGTTTGGATTCTCATCTCGATATCGGGGAGTAGGTTTTGAATGTCAAACTGTGGCCGCTGCAGACCAATTTATACTGTTTTTGAGCTTGCCAATTGCTATTTGCTTTTGCATTTGTTATTGCGTATTTTATTGAATATATTAACCTTTTCCAGCTGTGACAACAACTCAATTATTCTCAAAGCACTAACTAGCAATTTAGTTGCTGTTAGAATCAAGCGGCACATAAACATTTGGAGCTCTGCTTGAACTGGGAAATTTGCGTATTTACTTTAAATTTATATTTGCTTTTGTTTTAGATATTATTATTATTATTGTATATTATTCGTATTATCGTATACACGCTATACATGAAACTGCCTTTCCGTTTCCTCTTTTATCCGTCACTTGAATGTGCATACTTCAAACTTGGAATGTTTTAAATTGTCGACTTGTATATATATATACATATATATATATATATATATATATATATATATATATATATATATATATATATATATATATATATTATATATATATATATATATATATATATATATATATATATATATATATATATATATATATATATATATATATATATATATATATATATATATATATATATATATATATATATATATAATATATATATATATATATAAATAAATATAAATTATATATCTTCCAAAGCTCAAATGTAACAATTTCAAAATTTTAAATGTATTCATCATAATAAATTAAACGGTCCATCCATCGCAAACTATTCTAAGCTCTATATATTTTAAGGCAGAGCCACCCTGTAAAGATTAAACAAGTAAGTTCTATTCTAGGTGACTCCGACTAAGAGTTACCCTGTACATTTCGCATACAGCTATTCCAATCACTCTACACTTCTTTTAAAAAAAGATTTCTTTTAAAAAAAAAATAATTTTTGGGGTCTGCCATGTTACATTCCCACTTTCAATGAGTTCAAAGTAAAAAATGAAAGACCTTAAAACTTCGTGTCACGTTCGCGTGGAAATTGGAAACAATTTACCTGCTTATGAACCATCCACAAGCTTATGGCAGTTGTTTTCGACCGATTGCAACGTTTTTGCTTTTAAAAATTAAATGTAAATACGGAGTGATAGTTTAATTGAATCCACCACTACGAAGTAGGAATGTTGCAGTCGTGCGTTACCGACTCTATAATACTCATTCAAGATCAAAACGCTGCCAGCGCCAAATCTTTAAATATATATATATATATATATATATATATATATATATATATATATATATATATATATATATATATATATATATATATATATATATATATATATATATATATATATATATATATATATATATATATATATATATATATATATATATATATATATAGATATATTTGTTTTTGTTTTACTTGTCACGCCCTTAAAAGGCATATTTATATATAGTTTTTGGTCCATAGGTCAATAGAGGAGAACAACAGTAATTTATTGGTCAGATTTTGAGTGTCTTATTGCAACTCTGTAGAAGATACATTTTCCCCCATTTGCGACGCCCCCAGTAGGCGTGGCTATATGATTTTTGATCAAGGCTTCATAACTGCGGAAGCTACAGGGTACTTACGATATGCCACGTACTCCAAGTATATATATGATGAATATACGCTTTTTTGTCTTCAACGTGTTACATACATTCCCATTTTCAATGGGTTCAAATATATATTTATTCAAATATGCTTTTCTAGCATATCTTAAATTGCACAATTATATTTGAAGGCTTGATAAGCTTTTAGTGATAAAGATCTCTGTTAAAGCTTTTGACAACTTGAGATAATTTCTGGAGCTACAGATTGGAAAAATAAATGTTGCTAAGTAAATACACAGATTTGTTGGGTATGCATCGGAAATATTTATTGAATTAAGTTGGATTCGATATTGGCACGAATGTGTTTAGCCGAGTAAGATCATCTTTTTGTTTAGTTGTGGAGCCTGATTGACACGAACCAATCGCCTTCTGCGGCACCTCCTCTTCCTGAGTCTCTTATTGTTTTTGAGCAAGATAGCGTTGTTTTCACGGAGGGTCCTAATTCGTCTCTTTAGTCGGCGTACCTGTGCTGTACAAGTTGAAGTTGTGCCTGTGGTTGTAGTAGCTGTACCAGCAGTGTCAGTCGCGACCGTGGGGGCCACTGTTGTAGTTTCCGTCGTTGGTGCGACCGTGGTTACGCAACTAGGCTCCGCTGCATTTGCGGGGTCTTCGCACTCTGCCGGAGTGCAGGCAGCGGGATCTACGCATTGCGCATTGCTGCCTTGAATCAGGCAAATGGCCAAGAAGGCACAGCCGAAGATAAACGTTTGGATTCTCATCTCGATATCGGGGAGTAGGTTTTGAATGTCAAACTGTGGCCGCTGCAGACCAATTTATACTGTTTTTGAGCTTGCCAATTGCTATTTGCTTTTGCATTTGTTATTGCGTATTTTATTGAATATATTAACCTTTTCCAGCTGTGACAACAACTCAATTATTCTCAAAGCACTAACTAGCAATTTAGTTGCTGTTAGAATCAAGCGGCACATAAACATTTGGAGCTCTGCTTGAACTGGGAAATTTGCGTATTTACTTTAAATTTGTATTTGCTTTTGTTTTAGATATTATTATTATTATTGTATATTATTCGTATTATCGTATACACGCTATACATGAAACTGCCTTTCCGTTTCCTCTTTTATCCGTAACTTGAATGTGCATACTTCAAACTTGGAATGTTTTAAATTGTCGACTTGTATATATATATACATATATATATATATATATATATATATATATATATATATATATATATATATATATATATATATATATATGTATATATATATACAAGTCGACAATTTATATATATATATATATATATATATATATATATATATATATATATATATATATATATATATATATATATATATATATAAATAAATATAAATTATATATCTTCCAAAGCTCAAATGTAAAAATTTCAAAATTATAAATGTATTCATCATAATAAATTAAACGGTCCATCCATCGCAAACTATTCTAAGCTCTATATATTTTAAGGCAGAGCCACCCTGTAAAGATTAAACAAGTAAGTTCTATTCTAGGTGACTCCGACTAAGAGTTACCCTGTACATTTCGCATACAGCTATTCCAATCACTCTACACTTCTTTTAAAAAAAGATTTCTTTTAAAAAAAAATAATTTTTGGGGTCTGCCATGTTACATTCCCACTTTCAATGAGTTCAAAGTAAAAAATGAAAGACCTTAAAACTTCGTGTCACGTTCGCGTGGAAATTGGAAACAATTTACCTGCTTATGAACCATCCACAAGCTTATGGCAGTTGTTTTCGACCGATTGCAACGTTTTTGCTTTTAAAAATTAAATGTAAATACGGAGTGATAGTTTAATTGAATCCACCACTACGAAGTAGGAATGTTGCAGTCGTGCGTTACCGACTCTATAATACTCATTCAAGATCAAAACGCTGCCAGCGCCAAATCTTTAAATATATATATATATATATATATATATATATATATATATATATATATATATATATATATATATATATATATATATATATATATATATATATATATATATATATATATATATATATATATATATATATATATATATATATATATATATATATATATAGATATATTTGTTTTTGTTTTACTTGTCACGCCCTTAAAAGGCATATTTATATATAGTTTTTGGTCCATAGGTCAATAGAGGAGAACAACAGTAATTTATTGGTCAGATTTTGAGTGTCTTATTGCAACTCTGTAGAAGATACATTTTCCCCCATTTGCGACGCCCCCAGTAGGCGTGGCTATATGATTTTTGATCAAGGCTTCATAACTGCGGAAGCTACAGGGTACTTACGATATGCCACGTACTCCAAGTATATATATGATGAATATACGCTTTTTTGTCTTCAACGTGTTACATACATTCCCATTTTCAATGGGTTCAAATATATATTTATTCAAATATGCTTTTCTAGCATATCTTAAATTGCACAATTATATTTGAAGGCTTGATAAGCTTTTAGTGATAAAGATCTCTGTTAAAGCTTTTGACAACTTGAGATAATTTCTGGAGCTACAGATTGGAAAAATAAATGTTGCTAAGTAAATACACAGATTTGTTGGGTATGCATCGGAAATATTTATTGAATTAAGTTGGATTCGATATTGGCACGAATGTGTTTAGCCGAGTAAGATCATCTTTTTGTTTAGTTGTGGAGCCTGATTGACACGAACCAATCGCCTTCTGCGGCACCTCCTCTTCCTGAGTCTCTTATTGTTTTTGAGCAAGATAGCGTTGTTTTCACGGAGGGTCCTAATTCGTCTCTTTAGTCGGCGTACCTGTGCTGTACAAGTTGAAGTTGTGCCTGTGGTTGTAGTAGCTGTACCAGCAGTGTCAGTCGCGACCGTGGGGGCCACTGTTGTAGTTTCCGTCGTTGGTGCGACCGTGGTTACGCAACTAGGCTCCGCTGCATTTGCGGGGTCTTCGCACTCTGCCGGAGTGCAGGCAGCGGGATCTACGCATTGCGCATTGCTGCCTTGAATCAGGCAAATGGCCAAGAAGGCACAACCGAAGATAACCGTTTGGATTCTCATCTCGATATCGGGGAGTTAGTTTTGAATGTCAATTTGTGGTCGGTGAAGTCCAATTTATACAGATTTTGAACTTGCGAATTCGTTTTTGCGTATTTGCTTTTCTTCAATTGAAACATTTACCATCTGTGACAACAAATGGCGAATTATTCTCAAGTAAGGGTTTGCTTAAGTTACCGCTCGCATTTGACTGTGATAACAATCAAACAGTAAAGCAAATGTAGATGCCGTTTTTTTTTTTACCTAATTAGTGCATTTTAAATTCTCATGAGAATAAGCTAGACTTATGCATGTCCTGCAAAAATTATTAACTAATTTTTTTTGTCATTCTTACATTTATGTCTTTGTTAACAACAATTAAATATATTTTGTACTAAACAGTTTTTTCATCTTAGAAGATAAGAGCATTTGCTCGCCGGCCTTTCATATGCACCTAATATATATTTGTAATAAATATATAAACAGCTGCTTAAAAAAACAATATTTACTAGTTGCGTCTATCCATAGAAAAAGACACATCCAATTGTTAATCGTTTTTGTATGTGTGCTTGACTCTACAAATTTTTCGCTGTTCGGGTTTTTTCCTTTTCAACTGAACTTAGCCATTTGAAGAGTATTGACTGCACTTGTGTTTTATTTTCTTACTTTGCTGAGTTTGAGCTTTGATTAGTTTTCATTAATCAATTTAAAAATATATAAATGTGTAATAAGACCGTTAGCACGACTCAAAGTTAATATGAATGCAGCTTTTTTAATGCAGGCCATGGAATAAGTGTTACAATGAGTCCAAAAGGTCTGCCCTATCATATAATTGTCATAGAAATGATGAATGGTAAAAATTGATAAATATTTTAATATTACATTTGTCAAAAATCGAACGAGCATTCATCATTTGTTGTATTTCAGTATCTTATATAAATATATATATATATGTTAGGGACTTTAGGTCGCCTCCAATTGAGTCTAAGCTATTAAAAGTTTGTGTAGCACAAATTCGGGTGCAGCAATTAATACAAAAAAATTGAGAAAACATTCCGAAAAGTAAAGCTGAGTGATACGAAACTGGCAGAGGGGTAGTGCTATATTAAATTGTTTGCAGCACAAGTTCAGGTGCAACAATTAACTGAGAAAAGTCGTAGCAAACTTAAAAGCGGACGCGCTAATTAGTCAGAAACGAATGAACTAACGTTTTTAAAACGTATTTTCAGCTAGATTGTTCACACACCTTCAACAACGGCAAATAAATTCATGTATTTCGCAGTTAAATAAATTTAAGCAAAGTTTCACATGAAATTGAGAGGATCCGTTTATTATTTATTTAAATTAAGTTAATCTAATACTAACAGCAATATTTTTACTATTCTAAGGACACAAGGAAATAAATCAAAATCAATAAACTTTAAATTTAAAGACTCTCAAATTCAAAAAGACAATTTTAATCAATAACCGCAAATGAAGCATGCCAAAAATGTTTGTATCAATACAAATTGAAATTTTATAAATTTGAAATTTTATTTTTCATATTCTTTATATTAAAATCCACATTTTTATGAGTGAATTAAAGATAACAAAAACAACAAATTTTACTCAAAACTCAGTTAGCTATTCCATACAATTACATCATTAAGTTTGGAGACTGACCCAGCTGTGTGGTAGCATCTATCAGTGAAATGATATGCCATCGACCTGACTTTAATATCGAGCTGTCCTTAGCGAAGACAATCATTAGGTAGCTTTTCACTAAATAACAATCCATTTTTTTTTTGTTTTTGTATATGCAATTTATTAAAAAAGTTTATTCAATTCATTTAAAAAAAAAAATGAAATGAATTAAGGGTTCTGCTTATCCCCTGTTTCCATTCGTGTTTCTTCTTATACCTCTGTTCCTATTTCTTCTGTTCCTTCTCATCATTTGAGCCCTTCTTCTTTGGCGTCTAGCGCGATTCCTCCTGCGTGCGGCTCTGGCACGCTGTCTCCTTAAGCGACGCAAGCGGCGCCTCAGTTGTATCACTGTAGCATCCGCCGAACTAGTGGACGAATCAGAGCTGGCGACAGTTGTTGCGCTGCTTGCAACAGTTGTTGTAGCTGTATCGGAAGCAGCAGTTGTTGTCGCGGCAGTTGTCGTGGTAACGCAACTAGGCTCCGCTGCATTTGCGGGGTCTGCGCACTCTGCCGGAGTGCAGGCAGCGGGATCTGTGCATGCCGCATTGCTGCCTTGAATCAGACAAATGGCCAAGAAGGCACAACCGAAGATAACCGTTTGGATTCTCATATCAATGCCGAGTAGCTCGTTCGAATGTCTATCTGTAGCCGCAACAGCCCAATTTATAGCAATTTTCACTTCTCGCTTTGTACTCCATTTTAGTTATCATTGAATTTGACGCAGATAACCTTATTGTATTTTGACAGTTTTTCTGATTTTTAGTGATCTGCGTAATATTATTATTTGAACAATTGTTTAATAAAAGCATTACATAACATTTCAGATAGACTTACCCCAAATGTACACTTGTCATGTGACAGTTAACTGATAGCTACGTAACTCGTGTAGTTTCAAGACTTTTAAAATTTTAGAGCACAGTTCTAGGCGTGCGTTTTTCATTTTATTTTCAAAAGAACGGCAGAAAACAAAATAAATCTAACTTTTTCAAAATTATGAAAGACGATCACTATATTTGTAAAGGAAATGCATAGACTTAAAACAATATCTTTTGAATTAATAGTTATTTAAATAGAAAAGGGGAGACTTGTTTCAATTACCTATTTGTACCCAACCTGGCTGGCTAATTAGGTGTGAGAAAAAGGTAAATGTTTTTGTTTTATGCTTTCTCCTATATTTTGGTTGTAGAGTGCTCGAGCGCTAAGAATAATAAAGGTTAAAATATACGGTAAGGATTTCCCACCATAATTTTTATTATTAGAAACTAACGTCGAGTTTTGCGAACGAAATAAGTAAATGGTTAACGGGTAACAGATGAAGAGCGGGTTAGAATTGTGGCACTGCGTAATATAGGGATATCAATTTTGGAAATTGCAGAAAATGGTTACAGAAAAACTTAATATTTTCAGGACTTTTCAGGACTCGTTTATCCCTTAAGACGCTAAATGAGGAATCACACAACATATAATCTTTTATTGCTTTCTCTACTCGTACATCATTGATAATGTCCATTAAGTTATCCGAGCTCTTTTCATAAATAATACATTTAACTAGCCCATTCCTCTCCATATAAAACTGTCAACTTCGACTCAATGCTCATTCTATTTTAATACAAATAGTTTTTTTTTCAGTTCATTTGTTGCAGCTTTTTGTCCAAGACTCTGTAGCGCACTTAGCTGTAAACCTTATCTAATGAGTGGGCTTTTATAGCAGTATGTGCACCTTGACTCTAGACTTATTTATTACCAATTCTATACTATACCATAATTCAAGTTTAGTTGATTCCCCAACGGTCCAGAGAATGTAATCTTTTCAGCCTTTGCCTGTTGCTGGTGATAACCAATCTCTACGTCTATCTAAAGCTGCTTTGCTCAACAAGTTCTGCGACTGTAGGAATTTCTGGATCCCTATGCAGCACTGTGTTTCTCACAAATGAGCTAGCTCCAGTCTTTAAGCTATGCAGTTACAGTTTTTCTTCTCCCTACCATAAAAATACAGACACGTAGTTTCGAATCATCAATGCATGTTTTATTTGAGATATAACTTAGCGCCTGGCCATGTATCCAAAGTTAATTAGAATCGGGCGTTTTCCGAATCGAAACCATGTGCCATGACCCCCACGAGAGTTAGTTGAGGCTGCAGTCGCCGTTGTTGCGATAAAACAGTTAGGATCCAATGCATTATTTTGATCGGTACAATCCACACAGCCAACAGGAAGACCAACAGCGTCGCAGGCTGCGCCAGCGCAGCGTTCTACAAGACCTAGGACCAAAACCACACAGCCAAGAATCAACGTGTGCATTCTCATTTTATTGTCAATGAATATGGAAATAGTCGCGGTGCTGTTAAGCTTTTATAGTAAATTTTAACTGGATATTATTTACTTATATTGATTGTGCTTTTAATTGGCGCAGCTGTGCCAATGATACCCTTGGTGAAAAGCTTCTTTCGCATTTGTCCATTAATTTGAAGCATTCTTTAATTAGGTATTTGCAAAGTAAACAGTAGCTAGTTTTGCGGTTTCGAGGGCTGTTTCTAAAGCATTTCTATTATTTCTGAATTTGAATAATGAGTAGATACTTTGTTCGTCTGATTCACATATACGGTAAACACTTGATGAAGACACATTGTTTAAGGGTCTAAGGCTTCTCTTATCTCTCAAAGGAATTTACTCAAATTTCATACACGATGTTTTATAAAAATTAAAAACAAACTTTGTAAATACCGCAGTCTTGATACTACTTTCTATATCTATATCTATATCTATATATCTATATCTCTATTTATATCTTAAGGAATCTCATTTATCTTCAAGTCTATTCAATGTTTGATGAGCTATTCTGCCTTAGCAATGCTCATTTCCATGAAAAGTCGAGGAAAAGAAAAGTTTTGTATTTCGAGTACATAAGTTAGTAAAGAAGTGCGGAGAGTAAGAAAACGCAAGAAACAACTGATGGATATACATATGTATGTATGCATATGTATCTGTAAAAGTTAACAAGTGCAACATGCGAATTAATGGATGTGGTTGGATTTAACTTGTTTAGGCTTGTATATGCATACACCCACACAGAGAGCTGAAGCATAGTTATGTGCTTCTTCAGCCATAACACATTCACACGCACACACAGGTAAACACTTACCTTGCACTTGCGAAATCAAACTAAATGCGAGCAACGCTCAAGGTTTATGCCAACATATACGTGCGCCTATCTAAGTATGTGTGTGTGTGTGTGTGTGTGTGTGTGTGTGTGTGTACAGTGCTTAACTGTGTCGTCTGTCTATGTCTGTGTTGGTGTGCTTAAAAGGCTCTGTTGGCACAAGAACAAATGGAAGTAAAAGAAAAATGCTTAACTGGCGTGTGCTTTACGACGCAACATTTTCAAAATTATTGCCAACTTATGCATAGGGCGCAGGGGGTTTGCTTAACAATTGCAACAGCTCAAAAATCTCCGTGCCACATACACCCAGGTGTTGTGTCGCGTTCTCAATTTGTTAAAGTGCATGTTGAATAATGCAGTCAACGACTGGACGGTCGACAGCTGTCGTACAGCTGTGGCCTTATTGACTGCTTCAACTAGCATCAATTTTATTTACTAATGCTGTGAGCGAAACGAAAAATCTCTTTTACATAATTTGCAATCGTGCCACAAAAAAAAAAACACTAAATCCGATTAAACGCAATATTTGTTGCTATTCATTTCATTTGTATTTAGCTCTGAATGCATTTAGTTTCACTGGCATTTAGTTTTTATTGCTCTACGAGAAGAAAGACAATTTTGTTTTATTTTTTGTTTGGTGGCTGCCAGCAAAAGTTGAGAGTCACTCGTTTCGCTTTGATTGTTTAAGAGCGTCCTTGGAGCAGACAAAATATAAAGACAATGGCATACCTGGCTGCGTAGCATCCACTTCTTGCTGCTTCAGTTAATAAAACTGCTTTAACTTTTGCTTACCTTGAAGTCTTGTTTGAACTTTTTTTCTCCCTTTGACAGCTAGAAATTTTAATTGTTTTAATTCGCAAAAATAAACCAAAAATTTGCATAGAAACTTCTAAATAAATTGCTTTTGTTACTGGAATGAAATCAATGCTGTTATTTTGGCTAATAATTCATAAGCTATTAAGGTAATTAAAATTTTACGTTTGGGATTGGTAGAAAATATTGACTGACTGACTGGCTTTATTTATTTCATTAAAGTTTAACTTAAATTTTTAATTATTTATACGGGTTTAATTACGGAAATGATTTAATTGGGCAAAGTTTGAATGGGCTTTTCATATAAACTGCTTGTTTCTCCTCTGACTACTCTGTCTTCTCTCTATCTCTATCACTCTCTCTCTCTCTCTCTCTCTCTATATATATATATATATATATATATATATATATATATATATATCTCTCTATCTTCCTCTGCCCCTCTATCTCTCTCCTATTTCTCTCTATCTGTCTCTCCCTATTACACCCTGTCCCTCTCACCCTCTCTTCCCCCCTCTCTCTCTCTCTCTCTCTACCACTCTATCATGTTTCTTCAGTTAGCTTTACTTATTGTTATTAACAGTGAAATTCAAACACATCGCCTCAACTGTGCGCAATTAAAACGTACATAAAAATGCTGCTGTCATTCGTTGGGAAAATAGTTTCCATGTCATTAAACATTTATTTTTAAACATATTATTATCGATATTTCTTGTGCAGCACACGCACACTCAGCAGCAACAACAAAAGAAAGCGAAAAAAACAATAATAAATTGCCTTAATTTGGCAAAATTGTGCCACAACACAGTTAGAAATGTTTTTTTTTTTCTTTATTTTTTTGGGAAGGGCGGGAGGTTGGAGACAAAGGCTAAGTTGTATTGGTCGTGGATAGGCGCACAGCACGCAAGGTTCCCAGGTCGAGGCTGCCCTCGTAATTGGCCCCTCACACGCAGCCCAAGGGCATTTTATATTCAATTACCAGTTTGGAGGAGCCCGACCTCTTATAGCCAACTGCTAATGGTTACCTTTGACCGGGCGGGCTCAGTTTTATTTGGAATTGAACGCAGGCCAGGTGACAGGTCGCATGGTTCAAGTGTTCAAGGAATTCAATTCGGCTATAAAAACACGTTAGCTACAACATGGAGAATAATGTATGCATAGTCGTTTCACATACACATCCAATTCATATACGCACACACTCGTACAATTTAAAGACGCCTCTAATAATGTCCGCTTATCATTCTATTAATATCAAAGCTGGCTGGCGGCGCAATTACAAGAGTTAATTAAATGCCGCCCACGGCCACAGAATTCAATTATTTTAGCTCCTCCTTGTGGATTGTGCTGTAGACAATTTAAGCCTTTCATTAACATTTACAGTACATGTGTCTGAACTACCCCCCCTCTCTCTCTCACTCACTCATTCTCTCTCTCTCTCTCTCTCTCTCTCTCTCTCACACACACACTCTGTATTGCAGAAGTCGCCGCGCAAGTTATCCAATTCGTCGGTGCATGCACTGCCCGAGAGTCGACGCCATTTGATGGAATTGGATGAGGGTGAGCTCTTCATGGAACTGATACGTGACGTGGCCAACGAGCTGGACATTGATGTGCTTTGCCATAAGATATTGGTGAACGTTGGCCTGCTAACCCATGCGGATCGTGGATCTCTCTTTCTGGCCAAGGGCACGCCACACAACAAGTACCTGGTGGCCAAGCTCTTTGACGTCACACAAAAGACAGGTGAGCCCCAAATGCCAATTTGCGAAATCCCAATATCCAGCTATTGTCCAAAATGTTGCCAAGCGACAACAAAGCACTAACCGAAAGCAAAACTGCAAATGCAAACTGGGCCACAGCCAGAGCCATAGCCGCAGCCAGAGACCAGTTTGATTAAGCCAACACAACAAAGAGATTCGAAACAACAATCAAATTCTGAATTGAATGTGCCGTTCTCCGACTCGGCTCTACATAATTGAGGTCCTGTTTGATAGCCCCATCGAATGCCGGCATAATGCAAGTCATAACAAAGACTGTTGAGGACAAAACTTGCATAGAGGCAAGCATGCAACATGCAGCATGCAGCATGCATCGATGCAGAATAGACTGAAATTTTTAATTTGACCAAAGTTGTTTAGGTAAATTTCGAATTGATGGACCTAACGGCAGTAGTTAGTCAATAGTTATTAACTGGACTGGGGACCGATTGAAAGTGAACATTAAGCAAGTGCCATCGAATTTTTCGACTCGTTAACCTACACAAATTGACGCTCATTAGCGACTAGGGGCAACGAGACTGTGGCTTCTGTTGGACCACGGAGCGGGAAACGCATTAGCAAATTAAGCCTAAGCGGAAACGAGCATTAAAAGTTTTTTTTTTTTTTTTGGCCAGGGTAGACCGTAATACTCAAAAGGTTTCGTCAAATGAAAAATAGATGCTGGCTGAAACGTGTTCAGGCAAATAGACAGAGAGAGAGAGTGAGCAAGAGAGAGAGAGAACTTTTATTTGCTATGAAATCTGTGTGTCTGTGTGTGTGTGTATGTGTTGGTTTTTGTGCCTTAAAGTCACCTCTTCCGCTACATAATTCACATGGCAAAAGATTAGAGCTAGAGCAGAACCAAGGTTTACTTTTTGGCACACACACACACACACACACACAGATAGATAAATACACACATGAATCGGCAAATGCAAATTCAACTGGGAGACGGGAGCAGCGACTCGAAATTTGACTTTTAGCGCCTTTGGCCTGGATTTTTGTGGAAGCTAATGTATCTCTTGCATGGCAGACTGAATATTTTGTCTATAAATTTAATATTTATGTAGATATGTGCGTTGGCGTTGCCTTTTAATGATTTATGCGGCCCTGCCCATGCCTGCGCTCCCTCAATATAATCTCGTTTACAGCACTCAAGGATGCGGTGACTCGGGCACGAGCCGAGGAGATCATCATACCGTTTGGCATTGGCATTGCTGGCATGGTGGCCCAGACAAAGCAGATGATTAACATCAAGGAGGCCTACAAGGATGCTCGCTTCAATTGTGAAATCGATTTGAAGACCGGCTACACAACCAACGCCATACTCTGCATGCCCATTTGCAACTATGAGGGCGACATCATAGGCGTGGCACAAATCATCAATAAAACCAATGGTAAGCCAAATCGCAATCGCAATCGCAACGCAATCGCAACGCAATTCCCATAAATTAGCTCACTTGTTCGTTGTTCAATGTTAACCGACAGGCTGCATGGAGTTCGACGAGCACGATGTGGAAATATTTCGCAGATATTTAACATTCTGCGGCATTGGCATACAGAATGCCCAGCTCTTCGAGATGTCCGTTCAGGAGTACAGACGCAATCAAATCCTTTTGAATCTGGCGCGCAGCATCTTCGAGGAGCAGAACAATCTCGAGTGTCTTGTCACCAAAATCATGACCGAGGCACGGGAGCTACTCAAATGCGAACGCTGCTCCGTCTTTCTTGTGGATCTCGATTGCTGCGAGGAGGTGAGTTTAGATGATTCCCTGAATGAAGTTAATGAAGTCGACTTTTAGTCTGTTAGTCTGGCTATTTCAACAAGCACATGGCCTTTGGTATATGAATTAAATGAAAATGTTGGGCGGTTGCCCAACCATTCGGGGCGTGCCAGTTGCGGCAATTGCGGCAATGTCGCTGTCAGTTTCATTAAAATTAAAATGGCTTAAACGCCAACGCGGACATTTTTCGTGTCTCTGGCTGTCCGTTTGTCAACTTAACTGTAGCTGTGTGTGTGAGTGTGTGTGCGTGTGTGAGCGCCCCCCAAGGAAATTAAAATGTACAATTTATATTACAATTTTTATCTTTCATTTGAATATTTCTTTCATCCGAGCAGCGAAACAACAAAATTGTAAAGGTAAATTAAGTCAAGCCTGGGTAATTCCCATTGAGCTTCTAAGCAACGACTCGCATTGCCCTTGCCCTACGCTCATTATGTAATGCCCCAGCACATTGTTGGCGGCCTTCACTTCAGTCAATATCTCTGTCTGTCTGTCTGCCTGTCTGTCTGTCTGTCTGTCTGTCTGTCTGTCTGTCTATCTGTGTGTGAGAGTTTTGAGTGTTTGACACCCAAATAAAGCAACTGCTGCTGTCTTAGGGCCTAGTTCTTGAGCCAACGCAAAACAATTGTGCAAATGAACAGCAAATGTGTTTTACTGTTTTCTTTTTCTTTTTTTTTTTAAGTAACCAATTCTACTCTCATATTTTACGCACTTAAAAGTTGTCGTCGCGATGTCTTAGCAGAAAAACAGATTTTATACAACCTGAAAGAGCTTAAAGAAAAGTGAAGCATGGGCCTCAAATTGATTATATTAAAGCAATATTTATTTTTGAATATTCCATCAATTGAATGTATCCAAAAATAAATTTTTATAATTTTTTTTTTTTTTTTTTGCTGCTACTTATACAAGAAAGACGATTTTATTCAGATTCACATTCATTCCAGAAGTTGTATGCCATAATTAAATCGATTTATGTGAATGAAATGTGACGATTATGATGAAACGAAACTTCTTTACGAACATTTTAAAAAATAATAAATATACAAATATTTGCCCAGCTGCCAAGCAGCTTAACGGAAATTCTACTTGAAACAGTTTAAAGCATTTAAAAATAGCTCAGAAATGTTCGCACAACATTTACATACATAAGATACTATATATATAAATAGTATATGTAAATTGAATACATAGAATATATATATAGTATAGACATATATATATATATATATATATATATATATATATATATATATATATATATATATATATATATATATATATATATATATATATATATATATATATATATAGTATATATATATATATATATATATATATATATATATATATATATGTCATTGATATGCATTACATGCTGAGGGCCTGAGGTAAAACTTTGATGGCGCTGTTGCAATTGTAATTTATGAGCGACATTCCATCAGACACGGATGAACCATGTAGCCAATTAAATCGAACTGGGTCAAGCGTATTAATTATGATAATATTGTTTTTAATTAATTGCATTTAAGAGTATGTGAAATGCACATTCATTGGCGCTAAATGTTTTTCTACTGTCATTCTTATGGCTGCTGAATTAAATTCTGATTGCTTTTGATTACGTATTCATTATGTTTAAATGGGATTACCCAACCAATAGCCAATTAACTAGAGTCCGGTAAAAACACGTTTATGTATATATATATATATATATATATATATAATGTGAGGCTCCTTAAATGTTGAAAATATGCCAAGTCATGTGCAGCACATCCGTTGAACGATGTGCAGCGCTGTGCGGCAGGCAAATATGCTGAGTGCCTGTCTCACTCTCGGCCTCACCGTGTATGCCAAGGCGATTTATCAGCCCAGCAGCTGCACAGGGAGCCATTAGTGGCAGCCACTTAATGTCCAAGTGCCTTGCATGCCTCTTTTCGCAGAGCCATTTGGAGAAGATAATCGAGAAGCCCCATCAGCTCCAGCAGCGTGCCTCGCGAGCCATTATGAGTGGCGACAGCTTTGAGGAAAAGGTGAGCTGGATTATTTTTCATTTTTTATATGCATGCAGGTCCTCATATTCAATTATGCATGCAGCAAAAGATGCGCAATCGTTTTACCGTACTCTTCGAGCTGGGCGGGGAATATCACGCGGCGAATGTCTCTCGGCCCTCTATCAACGATCTGAGCCATTCGACGCTAGCGCAGATTGCTCAATTCGTGGCCACCACCGGGCAAACGGTGAACATTTGCGATGTTCATGATTGGGTCAGGGAGCACAATCAAATACGCGCCGAGAGCGAGATCGACAGCACCCATGCCATACTCTGCATGCCCATTGTGAATGCCCAGAAGACGGTCATTGGCGTGGCCCAATTGATCAACAAGGTGAGCAACTAGTCTGCTATACCTATACGAAACTGCCCTATCTATTGCTGGCTGATGTCGTTTCTTAACTGCAGGCGAGCGGTTTGCCCTTTACCGAATCGGATGAATCCATATTCGAGGCATTTGCCATATTCTGCGGCCTGGGCATACACAACACACAGATGTACGAGAACGCATGCAAGCTGATGGCCAAGCAGAAGGTGGCATTGGAGTGCCTCAGCTATCATGCCACGGCCAGCCAGGATCAGACAGAGAAACTCACCCAGGACGTTATTGCCGAGGCCGAATCGTACAATTTGTACAGCTTCACATTTACGGGTAAGTGTGTTGCACGCTGTCAACTTTATAACTGCTCCATGATCTGTGTACCGTCTAGATTTTGACCTGGTTGATGATGACACCTGTCGTGCTGTGCTGCGCATGTTTATGCAATGCAATCTAGTCTCGCAGTTTCACATACCCTACGATGTAAGTGACAATGCGCTAAATTTCTTTAGCAAAGGATTCAACATACATTCTCTTTGATTCTCTTTCAGGTGCTCTGCCGTTGGGTGCTGAGCGTTCGCAAGAACTATCGCCCAGTCAAATATCACAATTGGCGACATGCTCTAAATGTTGCTCAAACAATGTTCGCCATGCTGAAGACGGGCAAAATGGAACGTTTTATGACCGACCTAGAGATACTGGGTCTGCTGGTGGCCTGCTTGTGTCACGATCTAGATCATCGCGGCACCAACAATGCATTCCAAACCAAAACTGAATCTCCATTGGCCATACTCTATACCACCAGCACCATGGAACACCATCATTTCGATCAATGTGTTATGATACTCAATTCCGAGGGCAACAATATATTCCAGGTGATAATCGTATACCTTATATACTTATATATATATACCATTTGGATTACATATGCACCTCAATCAAATTCCAATTGCTGACCCCAAAAATTCTGCTGTGGAATGTTTAGTGATTTGATCTGCAATCTCTGTTAGGCAGACACACAAATTAAAGATATAAACCGCGTTGCTTAAGTTTTTCCCTCTAAAAGTATGTGGTATAAGCCGAAATTCCTATACATGCCATCCAGGTGTATGAAAGACGCTCCCAAACATACTGTGTGTTCTTCAGACAAGTCAGTTAATTCGAGCAAGACTTCAAAGTGCCAAAAATTGCTAACAGAATCCAAGAGGTAGCTCGAGTGGCTAGCTTCTCACCCAAACAGGCTAGGCGGGCGTAGTATAGTACGGACATAGTAGCCTAAAGATCTGCTAGTTGCCGCACCATTACTAGGAGAAAGCTCAGACGCTATCAGGCCTCGGCTGGAGCGGATCTTGACTTAAAGCGTCTATCAATTCTCTCCTTGCACTTTACCTGCCATATTCACAGCTTATAGCTCTTTACCCCAAAGCTTCTGTCCCTAAAAGTATGTAATACATTGTGAAATTATCATCCATGTTAACCTATTTTATATGCCAGTTCATCTGCTGTTTGTCATGAAAATAGTAGTGCGACTAAAATGTTGGGCATGTTGTTTTTTGATAATCAATTTGAAATGAGTATTAAAATAAACATATATATTTGTACATATATACTCAAATTGTTTTAAAAATAAGTCTGTCACTACATTTGACTGTCCAACGATTCAGTCGCACATTTCAGCCGCACTACTATTCTTTTGACCACAGCTGTATGTGTATGTATGTATGTACACATGTGTATAAATGCATTTAGATTTTTATATTCCATAATGATTTTAATCCAGGCTGAAATGAAAATGGCTTTAACTCAGTTTAATGAAAGCTAATATTCGAAAAAGCAAGATTTCGTTAGACAATTACAAATGGGTTTTATTATATCTTATGTTTTTAAACTTTCACTTTTATTTCTAAGCCAAGTTTTTGGTTCTTAAAAGAGAATTATCCCTTGAATAATTTCTTTCAAATAACAATATGAACAAAGATTAACAAACACTTTTGATTTCAATTTATTTTCCCAACTTTTGCCAGGCTCTGTCGCCCGAAGATTATCGCTCCGTTATGAAGACTGTCGAAAGCGCTATACTCTCCACCGATTTGGCAATGTACTTTAAGAAACGCAACGCATTTCTCGAGCTGGTTGAAAATGGTGAATTCGATTGGCAGGGCGAGGAGAAGAAAGATTGTAAGTATTTGAGCCAAACACACCGTGCGTATACGTAATATTTCTTATTTATCTCTATTAAAGTGCTGTGCGGCATGATGATGACAGCCTGCGATGTGAGTGCCATAGCCAAGCCGTGGGAGGTGCAGCATCGCGTCGCCAAGCTAGTGGCCGATGAGTTCTTCGATCAAGGCGATCTGGAGAAGCTGCAGCTCAATACACAGCCAGTGGCCATGATGGATAGGTGAGTAAATGGAAAAATACAATGAATAAGATATGAACTGAGAATCATAGGGAGCGCAAGGATGAGCTGCCCAAAATGCAGGTAGGCTTCATAGATGTCATTTGTCTACCGCTTTATCGGGTGCTGTGCGACACATTCCCCTGGATCACCCCGCTCTACGAAGGCACGCTGGAGAACAGACGCAATTGGCAGGATTTGGCGGAGAAAGTGGAGATGGGCCTCACCTGGATCGATCACGACACGATCGATAAGCCCGTTGAAGAGTTTGCTGGCTGTGCCGATGAGGAGATCAAGGACATTGAGTTCACAGTGACAACGCTCAACTGCAACCAGCATGGAGGCAGCGCCGGCGGCGGCGGGGAGGATACTCACACACCGGAGCATCAGCGCAGCAGCTCACGACTGAGCATCAAGAAGACAGGCGCTTTGGGCAAAGTGGTGAGGTCGAAACTATCGAAGACGCTCTACAACAGCATGGATGGTTCCAAGCCAAAGACATCGCTCAAACTGCTCGAGTCGCATGTCAGCGAGGATATGGACGACAAGAGTCCGACCAGTCCATCTCAGCCACATTCTGGCAGCGTTGGCCGCATGTCCGCCTCCTCGTCCACATCGTCAGCTGGCACCGTCGACAAGAGCAAGAAACGCTCCAAGCTGTGCGCATTATTATGACGAAAGCCGTCTAATTAGAGTTTGGTGACCCCCTCCAATGCGGCTGGCAGTGAGACTGACAAAAGCGGAGGGGGGCTGACCGAAATCTAATTGGCTGAACAACAGTTTGGCTGGACAGGGTGCATAGCAACAAAATGCCAGCCATCAATCCTACAATTAAAATCTCAAATGATATTGTCTTTAACTAACTAACCAACCAAGTAACTAACTAAATATAGTAACTAACTAATTAATGTGTAGTTGAAGTTAAATGAGAACAACTTTTGTTTACTCTACGTGTATATGCCTATAAGTAGAGAACAATATATCCACACACACACCCACACCAACACACCCATACACCCACACACCCATACAGTAAAGATAATTGCAATATTATACCTAAGTGAATGTCAAATCATGTGATCTATTTAAGGTCCTAAAGGCCAAAGCGCATGCGCATTAAGCCTTTTGGTATACTCTCTCTCTCTCTCTCTCTCTCACTCTCTCTCTTCTCCTACTATTTCTCTCTATCTCTCTCTGTTTTTCTAGCTTTGAATCTGAACGAATCGTAACTCTAAGCTCTTAGATGTTTGTACACCACACAAAGTCAAATATATGTACCATATAGATAATCAATACAAATGTGTTAAGTAGTTCTCTTTCGTAATCGAAACGTGCTAGTCAAACGTATAAAATACCAGATATATATATATATATATAGCATACACATATGTTTAAGCAAGAAATTTGATGAGGCTATGCACGACTAAACTATCTAGTGCTATCGAGGTTGACGTGCCCCACAAAACTATTACAACTAGTCCGCATGTGATAAATATATACACGTGTTGTACTCGTACTCTTAAAATCTAGTTGGGCATTACCAAATCCAAAACAAACAAAAATATATACTAATATATTTAGCTATGTTTAAGCAGCTGATAAAACAAAATACCAGAATTTGTGAAAAATATAAACTATAGCAATATTTTATGATATTTCTAGACTATCGACCTACATAACTTATTAATATATATAAATACATATATATATATATATATATATATATATATATATATATATATATATATATATATATATATATATATATATCAAATACACTTGAAAAGCAAACAAAAAACTTGGAAATTGTGCACAAAATTTAATTGAATCGAATGTTTAATTGTAGACAAGAATTAAAAACTAAAAATCAATTTTGTCAATTTTAGAATTCAACTCAAATCTAAATGGCAAGTAAGCGAATACCTAGTGAATACAATTAGCACCTAAATACAAATAAAGATCAACAAATATCTCAAACTCTCCGAATGTTGAGCAAAGTTACAAAATCTTACGTATGTGTATAAAATGTGTTTAAGTAAATATACATATATATATAGACTACTCTATAAATATACCCAAATATATATATATATATATCTAACTATTTGCTAATGCTTGAATGTAAATTGTAGGCAAACATCATATAGATATTTATATATGTGATGTCCATAAACACTATTTTTCTAGCTATTCTGTCGCGCCATTGAGAATCAAAATCCAGACAACTTTATGAACGAACCTAAGAACTTGCTTATGAGTGTATTTCAATACTTTGCCTAAACAAATATAAAAATCTATAGCTATATATGTAGTTCGTCGCTAGATGATTGATAACCCCTCAATTGGCTTTCAAGCACTTCAAAGTTTTCTAATTAATAAGTCTAGAGTAAACACAATCTTTATAGCACAAACATTCTCAAGTTCTTTTTAAAAACTTGTTCCATTTCGTGTAAATATACAAATGTTGAGTTGATATTATAAGAATTAAGAGAAGAAATGGAAAAAAAAACAGTTGCTTCTTATTGAGAACGACGACTCAAGTACTAAATCGTTCGTTTGATGTCCTTAACAATATTTTTAGTTAATTCAACTTATTGAAATTCTATTAATTTGTGTAACTATGTAAGTGAATGCAATTGAATCAAAAATAAATCACATCATTGAAAATTCAACAAACTTTTGTCTATTTTTCGTATTTTTATATTCTGTGCTAAGTTGCATTGCTTTATTTACATTTTATTTTAGAAATAGTTAAAAACCAATCCAGTACGTTATGTCTAGCATAGGGCTCAATATAGCATTTGATTCATTGGATTCAGCTTGAAGTAGATTTTGAATGAGTAAGTGCTGAAAGATATGGTATTTGTCCTTAAGCACTAACTTAGTATTAGACATTATCAGTTGAAAGACAAGAAGCGAGCCGGTCTTCGACCAATTCGAACTGCCACGTCAATATATTTTTGTATATATGCCGATCATTAGGGCAAACTATATACACAACTTGACTGTACTTCAACTACAAATCATTAATAAGCTAGGCACCAAACTTAATCTTTACATGATAAGAAAATATTTTGCGAGAAGAGCTTCTTATCAAAAGTATCAAAGCAGCAAATAGGATCTAAGCAAAATGAGTGTATAAGTATCATATATATCATATATATCACATGCCTAGATCCCATTTGGTGATAATGCTGACGTGAATTCTCTTCTAAAAGCAATTTCCAGTGTTGAGCATACATTTACTATCCGGAACGCAGATTTAGCCCACTGTACGGGCGTTGTTATTTCGACGCGTGTTCCCAAACACGGCTAGTCTCCAATAAATATTCCTATTTCCATTTATCCGCACACGACGAATATTGCTGTAGCTCACATTGGTCAAGCGGATAATGTTTCGTTTTACTCTGCGTCTTTTGCGGCTTGCTGTAGCCGTTGCTGATGTTTCTCCTGCTGACGACACTGTTGTAGTTGTTGTTGTTGCTGTTGTGGAGGTGGTGGTGGTGGTGGTGGTGGCAGGAATACACTCGTCATAGTCTTCATACAGTTTATCCGTGCAATCAATACATCCAGCAGGCAGACCTGGAGACGTACAGGCCACAGCCTCAACCTTCTTCAGCACGCAAAGGATCAACACGGCGCAGCCCAAAAGCAATGCAAAGTTTCCCATACTTCCATTGTCTTCTCCAAGAGTCTTTTGAGCAAATTTCGTTGAAGATTTTGTTTTTATATCAAAGTTGCAGACTCAATCAAATATTTTGCAAAGATTTGCACAGTTGTTTCGAAGTATTTGCTACTTTTTTATTCACTTTTTCTGTCTACTTTTTTCCAGAGTTGGCAAAAAATAAAACCAAGCTAATTAATTTACGTCTTTCTTAACAAAAAAAAAAAAGGTAATTGAATATATTTATTGTATCTATAGAGCTAGGTTCCACTTAAATGTGTTTCATGCACAATTTAAACTCTCTTTCAGCCTACTTCAATATTGAATCTTAGCTTATACTGTACATTGCATTACCCATAAGCCAGCCAGACAGTATAAAAGTAAGTTCTCGATAGACGAGTTGTCTAAATAGTAGTGTTTTTATTTACACAACTGAACAACGAAATCTGGACTCAAATCCCGTACTAGTGTGTGGACGTCAAAAGGTTTTCTGAGCCGAAGACGGCAGTGGTTGCCAGAGGCTGATAGTTGTTAATAATGTTATACTTTATTCCTAGAAATAGAATAAATAGCAACAATTTGATAACATTGAAGAGCAGAATGCATTCAGTATATATTAAAGTCAAAAAGCTGCATGTTGACCACAAGCTTGAATATATCCGCAAATAATATATGACATAAGGATATCAATGGAAACAATTAGGCAACTAAAATGTAAACGAGAAACAGTCAATTTCAAACATTTCTTTTTTAGAATAAATGTCGAAAATCAGCTTACAGCTGTGAAAAAGTATATGCTGATTGATTCCCCAATTACTAATACTTGGTGGCCTGGGCTATCGCTATCTAAGAAGGTTCTATGAATATATATGATTCATCAATATGTCATATAAATAGATTAGTATATTATTACTATATATATACTAATATATATATATTAATTGATAAGAAAATACTTAAGCACATTCCATAATCGCACGTATATACACACATATTGTGATCTAATGCAAATAAGAAAATGAGAGCAATGTGACTTAGATATCTTGTCAAGGTCGTAGTTGGTTCTTTCGAATTGTTGTGCAAATATTGGGCCTACATTAATACGGACTGCGCGAGTCTATGAAAAAAGCGAACTGTGTGCTGTGTTATTTAGGCAATGGCCGTAAAAGCGAATTTAAGAACTAATTTTATGCGGCGCTTAGTCTAAAATTAATCAGAGAACGCCCACAGTATGTACGCTTGTTAACCAGGATAAGCAAATAGAGCGCAAATCTGATGCTGTTATCGTTGGCGTTGTCGTTGTCGTTGTCATTCTCGTTGCCGTTGTTTGTGGCACGCACATAAAAATGGTGCATAATCAAATATTAGCCATGAGGCGACCTCGCAGAAAACCTTTATTTGCCTTATTTGCCTGCGACTGGCATATATTTACCCTGGTACTGACATCGAGACGTAGACGTAAGATGGCACTGGAGTATATGCATGCGATGTCCTGCTGTGATTTATCTAACCTGACTGCTTCGCAGCAAGTATATAAATGCCGTTGCCAATTGGGATTTGTTCATTCACAAGCTGCAAGTGGCTCGATACTCAGTGACTGTGCCGATTCCTGTTCCTGTTCCTTATTCTCGTCCAATTTCTGTTGACAATGGCTCGAAACACTCTGACTGTGGTTTTGCTGGCGCTGGCCTGTTGCCTGTGCTGGTCGCTCGTGCTGACGTCGCCCGACGAGGAGCGCTATATGGAAAAGGAGTCCAATCGCGATCTCTATGACTGGATTAATAATGTCGCACGCTACGGACGCGTCCAAATGCCTGCCACGCTATGCAAGTACCCCAACTATTTGGCCAATTCGCTGCCCAACACTATACACATGCCCAAACGAAATTCGGAGCTAATCAACTCGCTGCTCAGCTTGCCCAAAAATATGAACGAAGCGGGCAAGTAGAAGTTAAAGAAAAGCCAACTATAGAATGATATAGATATGATACATATATATAGAGAAGCAAGACGGTATTACTAAGTATAAAAATTGCTTTAGAATTACGAACAATATAAATATACAATATATATTCAAAAAGAAAAAAAAATCAAGTGAAAAAAGAAAAAAAATAAGAAAAAAAAATAGTTTTTAAGCCTTGCCAAGTTCTCCTGTTTCCGCATGACTCTCAAAGAACTCACCAATTGCCTGCACAAATTGTTTGATATATTTTATGCGCATTTTCTGGCAGCTAATTTAAATAATGTAAATTTTAAGTAAAATGTTAACAAAAATTAAAATGGTTTAATCATAATATTCACACTGTCTTTTTACCTATAAACTTCCTTAACTCAAAAGCTTTAAAAAGGCTTCTAAAATCGATGTTTTTAGCTAAAAGCTAACAGCTCGCAACATTTATTTGTTTAAAAGATTTGTTATTTTAAGTTTGTTTTTTTTTTTTATTAAAAATTGAACAGTTCTTCACTTGGTTATATGTCAATATATCTCTATATATATATTTATATATATTTATATACATTTATATATAAATATTTTTATATATATCTGTGTATATGTAAGTTCATTTGGCGCTGTTTCGAAATCGTTCAAGACTTGTATATAAAACTTTATGTATTTTAAATATTTAAAGGTTTCCTTTTAGTAATTATGTGCTACAATTATATATTTGTATTTGCACTAAAGCAGAATGTTTTAGATCATGTTGAAGATTAGATGCTAAAATCAAATACAATATAGAATATTAAATGTATTAACAAAAATTTGTTAAGTTAGTTAAATAAAAAAACAATAACATATGCAAAGATTATGTATGTGTGTAGTTTGTATCTTGTTTGTTTGTTTGTTTGTTTGTTTGTATAAGTAAATGTATGTAACTATGTTTTTTAGCTCAAATGCAGTTTCAGTAGCTTTTCACTTAATCAACTAGCAACGCGCTGCTTGCTCACGCATAAATACTCATACTAACTAACACGTTAAGGTTAAACTCTGCCTTGGCTAACAACTACACGAACTGTTAAACATATCGCGCATTTGACTGTGACATCAATGCAGCTCTCACTTATGACTAATTATTCACGTGCTCCACAAATAAAAATGAAGATGCTTTGATCCATGGAAAGGTCACATCTTTGTATCGATCCATTTGAGCATGCACTCTGGCTCGCATTTTTGCACTTGTTTTCAATTGTTTATAAAGCTTTGAGGGGAGAACACACGAAATGGCTTTTGACTTGTTGCGGTTGCGGTTGTTGTTGCCGTTTTTTTTTTTTGTTTTGTTGTTTTGTTGTTTTGTTGATACAGATGTTGGCTGTTGGTATCGCAAACACCTCACATGAAAAACTCATTGGCTGAATGCGAAAGCGGAAGTCACGTTCGCCCCGGACGATCAAATATGGTTATCTCTATAACGCGAAGACCACGAAATGTTGGATCGATCAACTGCAGACCCTTTGGATTGTAAATGCGTTCATTTTGGGAAGCAACAAATTTGGAAATCTTTCGCAGCGTCTATACAAAACAACAAACATTAAACAAATCAATTCAGTTTACGAAACGAATTCAATAGTCCGCTCACCTTTTCGTAATGTGTCTCGGAGCACATATATATCAAATACGCTGTTATACAGCCTATACAGCCCTCGCAGTAGGTACTGCACGATCCTTCCTCTGCCTCGGCATAAAATTCGTTGAGCCTGTTAATTGTCGCCTCAAACACATGCCGTTCAATCTGTGAGAATGAAAGGAGAATTGCTGATTAGGTCCCTCGCTCACTCTGTTTATCGTGTTCACCCCAACATACCATGCCTTCCAGCTCTGGCGGCAGCCTTGTATGAAACTTCACTGAGGTGCCATCGCTGTAGTCTCGCTGTATGAAGACCTTGCCGCCATGCAGAATGGTTGGATTGCTCGTTGATGGTGTGCCACCGCCTTGTGACATTATTGTACTGTAAAAGTGCCATATTCCGTTAATTAGCTCAATCTGCATGAATCGATACATTTGGTTCATCGTAATCATTTTTAACGGACGGACAAACAAATAGGCAAACAAACAAACAAACAAACAAACAAAAACAATTTTCGGAGCCCACTTCGACTTTGTCAGCAAAAAGCAAAAGGCAAAAAAAAAAAATCAAGCTAAGGGCGGGGTTCAGGCCCATAGGACTTGGCCTTGTGACTAGTATTGTAGTATTGATAGCTGTTAATAATTAAAACTATTTGCCATTGATCTGTTTAAAATTGGAATATTCATATCACTGGCACGACCCATGAATATTTTTTAACAAACAAAACAAAAATAAGTAGCTACAACACAAATCGTATGTATGTATGGTTTACATTCATGTTTCATCAAACCAAAATATGCAACAACTATGCACACAAGGTCAACGGTCTGAATGTCTTTGTATATACCATATTCCATTAGATATTAGTACAGTAATTATTAAAAAATTAACGAAGAATTTACACTTACAATTCGCAACGCACGTAACGTGTACACAATGGCGTCTGACCATTCACAGTTTTCGTGAGCAACTAATCAGCTGTTTGACTCAAACAGTGTGGCCATCGCCTTGTACTGTCATAATACCACTTTAATGTTGCCAGACCGTTCATTTCATGTTGCCGAGCTGCCGTTGAAATTTCAAACCGTTCAGCTAACCTTGATGTGAAAGAAACCTAAAAGGCATTTCAATTTAATAGATATATATACGTATATAACTTCAGGCAACTGCCAATTTATTACTCATGCTCAGCTTCAAATGCTCTCCTAGCAAAGTTCGATGACGCCCGCAGTAGAGATTTCAAAACATTCAACAAACGCATTCCCATTGAACTATTTGCACAGCTTGTGAACGCTTACGCTTACATTTTTTTTTATTATTATTTATATTTTTATTTATTTTTTATTATTTATTCGAAAAACTGTTTTGCTCTATTTGAAAATGCTGACGGCCGCATTTAGTATCTCGACAAAGTGCCAGCATGAGAGCTGCTTTCAATTGCCTTCTAATATGCCTCCTGCATTTCATTTACCTAATAATACTTTGTTTCGAAGATTCTTTTGCCGTGCCCATTGTTGGAGGACGCATTGTGTCTAGTGTGGGCAGTATGTGCAAATAAATTGAATTGTAGAGAGTTACGAATAACTTCAATTCGCATTACAGATGGCGCCTCGCAGTATCCCTTTATGGTGTCACTGCAAGATGTGTTGAGTGGCTATGGAAACAATGCCAATGCTACCCAGAAGCGGGTATATCAGCACTTTTGTGGCGGAAGCATAATAAGTGAACGCTGGATACTGACTGCTGCCCACTGTGTCTGGAGAAAGTGAGTATGGGTATAGGAAGGCAAGAAAGAAAGAGAGAAAGAGAAGCAAAGATAAGTGAAATAGAAAAATAGAAAAGTGAAAAAGAAGAATAAAAATATTATATTTAATTTATTTAATTTAAAAAACAAAGTGCCTAAGTCGAAAGTTTTTGAAGCCACCCTCGTTGTTGAGATTTCCATCTTAAAGGTATTTTTCAATAGAGCAAATAAATTTTTATAAATGTAGTTACATAAATTTTTCTAAATTAAATATTTCTTTAAATTAAATTTATAAATTCAGCTGTGGTCATAAAAATAGTAGTACAACTGAAAGGGACAGCAAAATGTTGTGTTAATCATAATATTTCTAAACACAATTTGAATATAGATGTATATATATATAAATATGTATGCTAATTTTAATACTCATTTCAAATTGTTTTCAATATATTATGTTAATCACAAAATGTTGCTGTCCAACATTGTCAACATGTCACTACTATTTTTATGACCACAGCTACATATAGAATTTTATGTGCAGGTGAAAATCTTTATATTTCTGAAATTCGATTTGGGCTATTCCAACTAAGATCGATATATACTAACCTATTTGAACTTGCAGAAAGATTGATAAGATTGTCGCATTCATTGGCCATGAAAATATTGAAAATGTTGAAAATCTGAAACCCTACTGTGTGAAGAGTGCTGAATATATTTACTTTCAGCCGTAAGTATTACAGCTTTGTCTATTAAGAACAGAAATTGATCAATCTACACTATTATATAGTTCCAACTATCGCAATGATATCGCGCTGCTCCATCTGAAGAGCCCATTCAGAGGAGAATTTGGCAAGGAGTTACAGTTCGCTCAGTTGCCACCGCATGGCATGAAACCCAACAGCAATGGTTGATAAACAAGTTGATTGATTGTTACAAAGGCCGAAGCTAATCCTTTTTTACAAATTCGGATTTCAGAATCGTGCAGAATAATTGGATATGGCGCGACGAGGCATGCTGGGCCATCGCAGAAGCAGCTTTTCGAGGCCGAGGTGCGAGTGATTGGGAATCAGCAGTGTCGCGATATTATTGGACACATTTGGGCGCCCAAAAATGGTGCGAATACGGTCTGTGCGCTGGGCAACAATCAGGACTCGTGCCAGGGCGACTCGGGTGGTCCGCTAATATGTCCATATGGAGCGGATGGGCGCGAATACATTTACGGATTGGTATCCCATGGCCTGACCTGCGGCATTCCTGGCATGCCCAGCATCTACACGGTGACACGACCCTACTACGAATGGGTGCAGCTGCTCGTCCAGAAGTAGCGCGCATAGTAACGATTATACATATAATTTATTAATTATACTATATCGAAACAGAAAACATTCACGAATATACATACATGACATGCACATACATATACATATACATACATATATATGACAATGCAAGGAGTAGTAAAAATTACAATTACGCATAGAAAGAACTTAGGTCTAGAGTACTGGTAGTATTACAATTGTACGATAAGCATATAGATATACAGTAATTATATATCTACATATATAGGTGTATATATATATATACATATACATATATATATATAGGTATGATTTAGACTAATTGAACTACTGCACACACCTGTGGCTGTGTGGCTACTACTTTTCAGGCCTATTCTCGATGGCTGGCGCATCGTCCACCTTGTCGGTTAGCTTGTCCGTGCCGGTTTCGGGCAGTGTAAGCGTTAGCAGACCAGCTACTAGAACGCAGCAGCCGCATATGGTTGTTGGAATGTACCAGCCAAGGGCGCCCAGCACATCGACCACATATGGCGCTGATATGGAGCCGACATGCGCCCACGTCGAGCAGGTGCCCAGCGCCGAATTGCGTATCTCGGTGGGATACAGCTCAGCTGTGTAGAGCGTCACCACCGAATAGGTGGCGCTGATGCCAAAGCGACCCAACATCGCAAACGATACGATCCACGTGGTGCTGCCAGCGGGCACAGACAATACCAACAGCAGCGAGACGCCCGTCAACATGAATAGGAACATGGTGGTAATGCGACGACCCGTGTAGCGCAGCATTATCACAGGTACCACATACGACGGTATATCCACGACACCTGTCGCCACAATGTAAAGGTAGCGACTGACTGAGAAATTGGCGGCATTCAGAGCTGTGAAAGATCGAATGTGATTTTATGGTAATATGTAGAGCGCATCAAGAGATCTTACCTGTCACATAGTAACTTAGCGAGGTAACACAGAACATGAAGTACGATGTGAAGATATATCTGCGGACTTTCGGATTTGCGAATAGCTCAATAATTGACTTTAGCGGGCCATTCTTTAGCTTCTGTGCAAGCGATTCATTCGTGGCGGCTTCCAACTGCTAGAAGATCAAATGGAAATGTTGAGTTAGTCAATGAAATGGCTCAATAGCTCTTAGACTGTAGACTGATAGCCCCAAGCAGTGGCCTGCAAACTGCCTGATCTGCGCACCAGATCGCCAACTTCAAGTTTTTTTTTAACTATAATGGCTTTGAAATTGTGATTTGATGTTATATTGAGGTGTTTTCATTTGTTGACGTGGACCTTTAGCACGATCTCGATCCTCTGTAGCTTCACTAGAAATCATATTCATACAAAAACTTAAAATGAAACAGAGATAGTTGGCATGCAGTGGCTGTCAAACTGAGATTATGTGTCATATTGAACATATTGAAACGGCTGCCTGTTCTAATCTCGATCGTCTCCATTTGAAGTCACATACAGATCAGCGAATACAATCTTTATCACATTGTTGTATTTCAAATGGGATGCTTTGCTTGACAACCAATTTATATTTAAATTTATAGAGGGTGAATCGGAAAGATGTTTGTACACACCGTCTTCTTATCGCTGCATGTTTCGGTGGCTGTTGCAATCGTGGGCTGAATATCATAGTGACTGGGCTGGCCGAAGAGAATTTGATAGACGCGATTGTAGCGCTGCTTAGTTATAAGCCAACGCGGCGATTCATTCATCAAGCTGAGGAATACAGGGAATGCACATTATGTATCGGGCAACTATATATTAATATTAAGTAAGGTTAACCCACTAGCAATTGAGGATCAGCAGCAGTGAGGGTATGGTCAAGGCCAGCTGCAAATAGCGCCAAGGCTGTATCAGATAGCCCATAATTGCCAGCAAAATCATGCCTACGGGATACGAGGCAGAGAAGGCAATGGACATCCAGGTGCGATGCTTCAGGCAAATGTTCTCCACAACTAAAGGAACAATCATGTTAGTTAAGAAATTAATAATAGTTATATGCATAGGATATACGTACTCATTGTAAATGCAGGATAGAATAGACCGGAGGAGGCAGAGCCCAGAAGAAAGCGACCAATCAGAAAGACACTGTACCAGGGCGTGAAGCTGCAGAAGATGCTGCCCGCAATGAAGAAGGCGGCGCCCAACGTAAACGAGGTCTTCCGACCAAATCTAGAAGGTACGTAATATCCGTTATAAGCAACTATAGAAAGTACATTCAAGTCAAGTCGTCTTACTTGTCAGCCAGTATGCCGAAACTGAAGGAGCCGCAGAACTTGCCCAGCGACAGAGCCACCTGCGCTGAGGTGCGCTGAATGCTACGCTCACAGGTGAGCTCCCAGTCGGCCACGAATGTTGACTCTGGTTGGGCATACTCGTAGCTGCCCTTGGTCTTGCAGGACACCACAGCGGGTTTATTGATCTGGGCCATGCGTCGAGTGTAGTTGAGTGCCGAAGAGTAGGACATTCGACTCAGTTGCTCGTAGTCCCAATCCCAGATGGTACAACCTCCAGATTCCAGTTCATATTCGCTAATGCTTCGCTTCTCCGCCAGACTCCAGTTGGTGTGCTGCAGTGCATCAATCCCACACCACTGATCATCGGGCAGATGGCCAAGCAGCGTATAGGACGACACATGGAATCCGTTCAAAATGTTTGGCGTTACGCACAGAAAGAAGATAGCCCTATAAAAGGAAGTGCAAATAGTTAGAGCGATGTGCAAATTGCTCAGCTAAATACGCAATTCGGTGAAATTGTTTTGGCAAAGTTTCACCTAGCGCTAATTGAAACGATTTAGATATTTAACAGATATGGCAACTTCAATCTTTCACACTTTAACACGAATTTCTGATAATTGAACTCCCCGCGCTTATTTTTTCCACAGTATAATAACTAATAGATGTGATCTAGCAGGCAGTGCCCAACTAGCAAATACTCTACACACGCTAGTCGAGTAACCGTTTTAAAGACTATTCCCTCCTATTCAGCTTCTGACACTTGCAAACATTTTCTTTCAATTAAATAGATCTATTTCTATTCAAATTTTAAAGTCTATTGCAATATGAAATATTGAAGACATGAGTAGACTATAGAAAAAGCTTGTAGATCTTATAAGCTTTAACTTTCTTACAAGAAAACCTAAAATAAAATACATAATTATGGATTTCCTGATGGAAATAAAATTTAATTAGCATAAACTCTTATGAGTATTAGAGCTTAACCTGGTATTTCAGAGAGTTTATGATATATGTATGTATATATACTCTCTGAAATTAAATGTCAATCTCTTCTATTCTCTGAGACCGACAAATGCTCCTGACTAGATCAATGGGATCATAGATAACACCAGTAGCATACACTTTCTCATACCCGTATTGCCCATTCTGTGGCCTTTTCCGATGAGTAACGGATGTAATAGTATTAACGATCGGTGATCAAAACTAATAAATTCCACTAATAATTGCGAGAACAAAAATGTTGCGAAGGTTAGTGACACATTCCACAAACCGAACATGGAGTCGGGCTCACGATTTTGGCTATTGAAAATTCAGCACATGATGTGATATTATGCGCAGCATATATCGTATATGTATATATGTCTATACGTACGTCGTATTACGACTTCCAATGTACAAACATATTGAAAATGTTTTCAAATGTAAGCGTCATCGTCGACTGATCGTTTGTCCAACCGGGCAACCGGAACGCAATGCGCAATATTTACATATTTGAAATATGTTTTGTTTTTTTTTTTGTTCTCCTAGGAGTAAATCGTTAAGATTCAAAGCACTCTGACTTTTGTTTAGAAGTTGTCTTTCTTAAATGGTTTAGATTTATTTTTTGTTTGCTCAGATACTAGTTTTTGGCAGTTCAATGGCTGACCTTGGGTTAGCGCCGCCCTCCCGATGCTTGCATCAATATTCCATTCACTTGACTGAACCTCCTTGAGGCAATGCAAAAAACTGCACGAATATATATACATATATATTTATATAGTTATATATATATATATATATATATATATATATATATATATATATATATATATATATAGAGAGTGATAATTATAATGAGTACCGGTTTCAAATACAAGTATGTAGATGATTGCTAACCCGATTCACTATGGTAGCGGTTATCAGGTTCTGCCGTATAGATTATCGTTAACGGACACGATTTGTCTATTATTAATCCAGTGCATTGACTGCTCCGACATGGCTACACATAAGTAATACTAGACTAGAGTTCCTCGATCGCAATACAAATTATATATGTCAATCACGTCGCGTGCTCAAAATGTTAGCCTTTCGTATTACTATTGTGTCGAAACATGTAGAGCTATAAATAATATTTTTATTGAACTCAGTTGTATGCCTTAGCTGCACTTCCCAGACTAATGCTAAGTATGCCATAAGCTACGTTCAGTTTAACTAAATCGGTTTCAACTGCTTTTTCCCCCCTCAGTTCTATATCAGTTTCAGTTTAACTAAATCGGTTTCAACTGCTTTTTCCCCCCTCAGTTCTATATCTGTTTCAGCTGATCTTGAACTTTTAAGTGTAACTGCTTTCATTTGTATGAATTAAATCATGTAATCATTGGCTGAAACCCGCATTTTGTTTCTATAATTATAAAGTTTACTTTATGAATTATATATGTATGATATATTTGTGAGTCATAAGGAAGCCCCCTGTTACCACACAAAAGCGCCGCCACTGCCAACAATTTCCAGCTGCTTTGTTAGCAAATCCTTCATGCTCTGCTCGGTGATGAGCTCTCTAGTTTTTTCCAGATTATCTTTTGATGTGGTCATTTTTGTTGATTTTCTTTATCACAGATTCTTTATATATTTATATAAATGTTTTTTTATTTTATTATACACTCAAAACGCAAACATATATAATTTTTTTATTTTTTTGTTTTTGATAAGAGTTCAAATTAAGAATTGTTCCAAAAATAGACAATAATAGGTCGTTCCACTTGGCTGAAGAACTTTAAGCTAAGCACATATTGACACTGATCTCGGCTCTGAAACCAGACTCGCGTATAACATCTATATACAATCTATGCCAATCAATTGCTCACAAAAGTCACGGATTTAATTTAGTATATATAATCTAAATATATATATTTATATATATATATATATATATATATATATATGTATATACATATATAATCTATGTATATATAGAACTTTTTGCGACCAATTGTCGGGCGATTACGAGTGCATTAGCACGACGTATAGCCTCTGACACGGGTCTTGGTGCTATTATCCGTCTCTTGGCTTCTCCGTAGTTCTCCAGTGGCGCTGATAATACCTCAAATGTAGGTACGATCGACCAAAATGCAACGGCGATTGCGATAGGCAAATGCAGAGCTGGTTTCGTCTCTCTCTCTCTTTCTTTCTTTATTTGTTTTTGTTTTCACTTTCACTTTTAGAATGTTCTTTTGCGGTTTGCCTTTTTGTTCTATTTTCTAGTTCTGCTCTATGCACATGTTGTTGTTGTTGTTTTTTTAGTCAGCTACACGTTTGTTTTTTTTTTCTTTTTACTTTGCACTTGTCAAAAATGTTTCTTATATGCTAAAATAAACATAAAAATGAATCGAATTGAATTTGTGTGTGTTGCTAGTTGTTGCTTTTTTTCGTAACTAGCAGCTGCGCGGCAACGTTTCTAATTTTGAATGAACTTTCGAGCGCGTGTAGCGTGCGCCTTCTACAATGCAGTCGCTTGCAATGCTACCAACTACTTGCCGCTTCGGAGGCGTCTCACAAACTAAGCCCACGGGAGGTCGATCGCAGCGTTTTGTACTAGCCGCCCGCTCGCCAGTCTAAACAGACTCGACACATACACTCGCCCATAAGCAGTGTGTACGCACTCTCATTACACTGAGACGCGAACATGCCTTGCTCTGATTCGGCTCTGCTTCGACAACATTCGGCTATGGCTCTTCCCGTTCTATTTCCCATTTGCTTTTGCCTGGATTTTAGGCTGTGTGCGTGCATGCGCGCGTGTGTGTGTGTATGTGTTTGTGGTGCATTCCATATTTGAAATCATTGCGCGTTTGTAAAGAGATTATTTTCTAGTGACAATGGCACACTACACAAAGCGGGAAGCAGCATATTAGGCTAATGTATGCTGAAACCAAACCAAATGTTCATAAAAAGAAATTTGATTAAGAATAATTTCATTGTGTGGTATGTTATTTATGTGGGCGAGCATTGAAAAGTTTTTTTTTCTTATTTCAATAACTAGCTTTTTAAGACCGACTTATCAAGTAAATGAAGAAATAACTACTTAATCAGAAGAAATGATATATTCATTTTTAATATCATTTTAAACATAAACTTCTTTCAGTGTAAGCACCATGATCAGAGCTGAAGCGAAATTCTCATCCCTTACTGTTACAGCTGTGGCAGGCAATCCATCTCTGTGCTCAGCCGAACCCTAATATTTTTTTGCACAGGATCTTCATTCCAACCGAAGATAAATGCCGTTACAAACTAATGCACGAGCGCTCTTTACAACAATTAAATATGTACTCAAATTTGTATGTATATATGTATGTAGGTATGTACGTATATAGAGTATATGTACATTCATTTACATTTTGTCTGCATTACATTACAAATTAACGTTCGCATGGCCGCGAGCTCTGTGCAGTTTGTTGTTGGTCTCCCAATTCCGTTATTCGGAACTACATAATTAAGAGTAGCGCTCTTTCTTTTCGACTCTTCATAATGCAAAGAGCAAAGAACCCATTGTCAAAAGAATGAAAACAAAAACAAAAAGCAAAAGGCAATGAAACAACTGTGAATGAATGCTATGTAAATGATATGTTGAGCCTCTAATGCGGAAGGCATTTGCATTTGCATAGGCTGTTGATAGTACAGAGTCTTTATTGTGCTCACTGCACTGTTGTATTTCTAATGCTTGTGTTAATAATTTGTGAGAATATTTTTCCACTTGAGTAACTCTTGAACTTGCAATATTATTGGAATCCATAAAGATGTTTTTTTTTTTTTGTTTGCTTGTCTTTAATTGATTTGATGAGAACGACAAACGCAATGATTATGATCTTTAGAAGAGTTATCAAACTGGAACCAGATTTCTATGCATTGAACCCATTGAGTGAGGTTAACTGTATTAGCGTTTAGATAACATACCTTTCAATTCAAGAGCTCTCAACTCTGGCCAAGCTCAATTAATCCAGACAAATGATTTTTACTACGTCAATCGATCGATCGATCGATACCGATATCAATGGAACTACGTAAGCAACAGCCATGGGGCTAGGCTTGGACTGGTTGCAGGGTATGCAACAGTCAACGACTTACATAAGCTTTTAGCGTTGTGCACATTTTTAGTGTATTGCCTTCATGTGTTAGCTCTTAAATTATTGTTCGGCTTTTCTCATGCATATAATTATCTATGAGAATCGCATAGAATGGAGCACATCTAATATAGTAATAATTCAGAACAACCATCGGACGCATGAATGACGATCATCTGCGAGGCAAGTATAAAAATAGAGAATACTTTCAATTTATTTCGAAATAAATAAATAACTGCATATGGGCGTATACCGTATACCGTTGACAATTTAATTGGGCTTACCTAGGTGGGTCTCCAGATTTATTGTTGTTGTTGCCATTGTCTCTGTTTGTGGGCCGTGCACGTGCAGCTTTTATTCGATATTGGCTGCAAGATTCAAGTGCATGAGTACCGTTAAGCTGATCATATATGCCGGACACGTCGCCAGACACGCCCACACTTTCACATGCAGCTCAAGTATAGCGCCCATACATCAGCAACGATCTCATATATGTCTATATATGCTTGGCACTAATCTAATGAAACTGACCTGATTCAATTTAACTCGAGTGGCCGAAAAATAAAACGTTGATTACGCTATACAACCAGAGAACTTATCTTAATGTCCACAAATACCTAGTATACTCGTTCAATAAGTAAAAAAAGAGTATATTGGCTTCATGCAATTTCCGTCGATTGAAGGTAGACCTTAAAATATGAAAGCTGAAAGAGAGTAGTGAGAGTAGCCTCGTCTGCTAAAGTGCTCAGATCTCTGAGAGGCGTGTCAAATCGGGAATTTCTATATGTTTGATGGAAACAACACTGTTACCTATGGACCTGGAACTTGTAACAGAGCTGTAACAGAAATTCTGTGCCTTATAGTAGCAGCTCTGTACCTACTTTATAGATCGAACATTTTTAAATAAATATAGTTGATAACGGACGGGTATTATACAGTCGGTTGTGACGAGCGTTATGCATATGTAATAATCTGTAAAATATAGTTTAGTTTTAATTTTAATTATTGTTAATGCCATCGACCTCTGCGTTTGTAGTGCAGAATAAAAAATTTTGATTGCTTTCGATTTTGTACGATTATATTTAACATGCTTAAAAGTGGCAATGCGACAGGTATACATATATAAATATACATATATAAATAATATATATAAGAATCCGAGATATAATACTTGGTGTATGATTGAAATTTATGGAATCCAATTTGTTGGCGCTGTAGACTGGAGACGCGACTCTTTAAGTGAATGATTACCCACGAGACGAGCTCGGAATTATGCAAAATTATTTATACTAATCTGTCCCGATGTGGACTACACCGAGTAAATTAAATAAGCTACGAAATGGTGACCGAGTGCCCGACTGTACCCTGGCAGAGTTTCGCAATGTCAAACAAATTTAGGACGTCCACAATATACACAAATATATATGAATATATGAACATAGAATATCTAGATATAGTCAGGCTTTGCTTAGACAGAGTGGTTATAGCCATAGCCAAGCACACAGATTAAGCCAACCACAAAGACGCTGTAGAAGGCAAAGTTGTACAGATTGAGACGACTGAGCAGGCCCGCAAGGTAGCTAGTACTGACACGAGCATAACGATTCCTCTCGTGGACATCGCTCAAGTCCTGCCAGCCAACCACTTGGGGCCGTATAACGAACAGCGCATTTATTGCCGCCCTCAGACCACTCTCCACGGCGCCACCCATCAGATTGCGATTGCTGTTTGCCGCCGATGCCGAACTGGACCAGATGATTCGATTCCAGGGCTTGACCTGTGGCTTACGCAGCGTCGAACTTAGCTCACAGGTCAACTGTTTGTAAGTCATGGGATCCAGCATTTCCTCGCCAAATTGATCGGCCAGCATATTCAGCACAGTGTCGCGCACGCTGGCGGCCTGCTCCTCCGTGTGCAGCATGTAGCCGCAATACTTCGACGAATTGCTCTCATAGCCCACAACCAATGGATCAACATTCAAGAAGTGACCCGAATAGCCTTGGGCTAACCAATGTGAATGATCGTACCGCAAAAAGAATTGAGTTATGTGACCCTTTCGTCGTTCATCTTTGCGTCGGGCGAATATACGAAAGTGTCTGGGCAGCTGAGGCTCGAACTCCAAGGCTTCCACCTTGTTCCAGGGTATGGCCAGTATGACGGCCTGCGCTATGTGTCTTTGGCCAGTTGAGTCTGTTACCAGCACATAGTTCTTGAAATGTTCCACCTTAATAGCTTTCGCATCGTACTGGATCTCATTGCGCTTCAGCTTCTCGAGCAACGCATCGAGCAGCGTCTTACAGGACACACTCAACAGGGATTTCGGCATGGTGAGATAACTGCAATTGCAATGGAAACATGTTAAAGGACAAATGGAACTAGCCAATCTCAAAAGCACCTACAGATCAACTAGCACAGTGAGACCACCCGATGCGCTACACAGACACATGAACTCGTCATAGTTAATATCCTTGGCCGACACTCCGGAGGCCAACGTAACCACATTGTACATAAACTTCCGAGATAGATCGAAGAACAGATTCTGGCATATATGACGCGCCATAGTTGGGATTCGCTTGCGATACCTAAAGACAGTGCGTAGATCAGTTGAATTGTTCTACAAAGCCCAACAGGCGCAGCTAACTTATAGCGAGAGTCGAACTTCTTCATGCGCAGATCGAGCATATGGATATAACGCCAAAGCTCGAATTTAGCTAGAGTCGATGTAAGTCCTCGGTCCAGTTGCCAGCAGCGATTCAGCGATTCAATTTGGTCGTACTCTTTACGCTCCTTGACTGCCACGTTCAGGTGGGTCAAGAATGCGATCAGTTCTGCTTGGTCCTGTTTAACAAATCGTTTTCCCTCGGAACTAAGCTGTCCGCCGGGCAGTGGGCCCTCTTCAATAATTTTCACATGCAGCGTATCTACTTTGGTTAGTATTTTTACTGCGGAGGTAAGCCCGGACAGACCAGCGCCCACTATTAGTACATCGAGCTCGGGTTGTTCATTGCCAAAAGGTAAGTCCATTGGGAAACTGAAATCAATTTTGACATTTTCAATTTTTTGTAATCTGAAAACAAAAACAAATTGATTTAAGCACATTAACTGTTTGTTTTTAAAAGTGTAGCATACTTTTTGGCTGCAGCCTAAAAATAAATAATTGAAGCTGTGAAAGTAACCAAATAATAATGTTAGGCTACCCAGAAGAAGCCCTAAAGTAAGCACAAGCTTGAATTATGCCTTAGAATGACGTCTTATAGTAAACATAACTATGCGATGAATATATTAATACATCTAAGCTGCATTTGAAATGCTTGAATTGAAGCTAAAATTTGTTAAATTCTTGCTGCATACTTTCAGGCTGTTGCATAAAATACTTTAAGGCATTGGAGTCTAAAACTAAGGGCTTGAGCACAACAATATACAATAGAAATATTGATTGGACATATAATATGGTAACTTAAAGTGTAATAATTTTATTTGAAGTATATAGAGGAGTATCAAAAGATATACAAGCTCAAAGTCAAACAGTTTTGTGTCAGTTTTGATTGTTGTAAGTTAAAAGAGAACTGCAGTTAATAATAAAATAATTGTAAGCTATTTGGCAAACTAAATTTCATGAATATAACATTCAAAATTAAAATTTGACAAAGAGTAAAAATGTGTGGTCAAGTTCATAGATAAGTTAGGAAACTTAGTTCTGCGTGAACTCCATCATATTAATTTTGACATAGACATTGAAATTTGCGCTTTTAACCATTTTGACTTTGAGCATAAGTTGTCGCCGTAGCATTTGCGCCACATTTATTCTGCTTGCTTAAATGCACACAATATGAATAAAGATCAAATGAGCTTAGCCTAATGAAATCAACCTTCAAGCCCGATCAATATTTATTGTTTGCTTAATAATTAAGTTTACCTTTTTTATTTATTATTCTTCAGGTATGCAAATGACAAATTAATAATAAGTCAGCTAAGTGATCCATAAAGAAATGTGAATTGATATAAAACAAAAATAAATTTAAAAGATTACAAAAACTTTATTATATTAATAGACTATTTACACGGCACACAAACATACAAATTTGCACTAGTACTAAAGCATTTATTAATACACAGTCAAAGCTATGCATTTAGCTACAGCAGTTGCCATGGGGCGAGAGAAATTCGTGGTATCAAAAAAAAAAAAAAGGCTGCTGCTGTATCCAAAAATAAAAGTATGAGAAGTTTACTCTACTAAAACAGCTGATAAAAAGAAGAAAAAAAATTTAATAACAATGAATAATTTATTTGCTCGGCATTAAATGATAACAGCTGTATAGCTGGACAATGAACTCTAGCAAAAGTAGAGAGGCAACACTACTCTCGCTCTCCCACTCTCCCTCTCTCCCTCTCTCTCCCTCTCTCTCCCTCTCTCTCCCTCTCTCTCTCTCTCTCTTGCACACGCTCAGCCTTTCTTATCGTTATCAATGTCTGCTTGACGAATCCATCTCTATGGAGACCCACTTCTACAGCTAATCGAAGTCTACGAAATGAAACATTATTAAATATATTATTCAAGAATAAAAAATTGATTCATTGATTTCCCACACAGCGACAGCGTTCATAGTGATAATGGCTTTGTTTCTTTTTGTTTCTATTTTAATGGGACAATAAATGTAAATAAAATTGAGTTTCTGCAAACGATTTGTGTACAGTTTAACACATGAATGAGTTGGAATACTTTTTCATCGAATAAATAAATGCAAATTGCTTCAATTCGCTGAAATGTCCGCTGAGCCCGCCTCGCCTTCAACACCATCCAACGTTCAGCCTCGCGTCGCACTCTTGCCATTGAGCATGCTGTGCAACTCCTCGGATTGTGGCACTGTCTCCTGCGTCTTCTTGCCGAAGTTCTCGCCATCCGCAATTGTTTCCGGCATCGGCTTGTTCAACGTCTCCGGCAGCAGCAGCGACAGCAGCCCAGCGGTCAGCGAGAGTGCCCCACAGATGACCAGCGGCAAAGGTCGCCAGATCTCGCCCAGCAGATTCAGATACGGAGCCAATATGCCGCCGACACGCGCCACCATCGAGGAGGCGCCCAGACCCACATTGCGCACCACAGTGGGAAACTGTTCGGCCGTAAAGATGTACACGGTGCCATAGGACGACGTGATGGTCAGCTTGCCGACCATGGCGCAGGCAATCAGCAGCCAGTTCATATCAGTTGGCACGATGATGGTCAGCAGCAGGCTAGCCCCGGCCACCAGCATGGTGCCACACAGGATGGTGCGGCGACCCCAGCGATTCAGAGTAAAGAGCAGCAAGAGGTAGCCAGGTATCTCCACAGCGCCGGAGATGACAAAGTTCAACAGCTGATTGCCGCCTAGATTGTTGGTGTTCCATGAGAGGCCGTAGTAGACGCCGCTGTTTACGAACCAATCGAAGAAGATGAGCAGCGTCTTGCGACGCAAATTCGGATAGCGCAGCAGATCGAACACGGAAGCCGCAGGCTGGGCGGCAGCTAACTCATTCTTACGCCTAATCTCTTCCGCCTCATCGACTAGTTGGGCATAGATCTCGCTGGGTATTTCCACGCCATTAACTCTGGCCGCCTTCTCGATGATCACGAACGCCTCGTCCTGGCGTCCCTTGGACAGCAGCCAGCGTGCCGACTCCGGCACAATCCAATAGTAGCACATGAAGAGCAGTCCAGGCAGCGTGATTGCGATCTGCAGCCAGCGCCAGTCGTGAATGAAGTAGGCAAAGCCCGCGGTCAGCATGAAGCCCACGGAGAAGAACATTTGCACTGTGACCCCAGCGAAGAGGCGATACGTGGCACCCACCATTTCCATGGCTATCACATAGGCCACCAGAAAGACGCCCGATGTGGTGGCGCCCACGATTAGCCGCGAAATCGTATAGCTGAAGTATTCCGGTGCGACGCCCGCAACTACGCCAAAGATCAGCTGTGTGACCAACGCGGCAAAGAAGGTGGGCTTGCGGCCCAGTTTGTCGCTCAGCTGGCCAAAGAAGAAGCTGCCCAGAAGCACGCCCACCATGAACAGCGAGTCGCTGGTGGCGCTCAACAAACTGCGACCGCAAACCATATTCCATTCGGTGACGGCGCTATTGAGATACTTGGACTGATCGTAGACATAGCTGCTGCACTCCCGCGTTACATTGCCCGCTGCCGTCTGATTGCTCTGCAGATACTCCGTGCTGTACTCGAGATCGTAGTAGACACAGGTGTTGGGCTTGCCAATGACGCTGTCGTTGGGGTAGGCGCGCGGCCATTGCCAGCGGGGCAACGACTCGTAGCGAGCCGTCGCCGCATCCTCGTGCGGCAACAGGCAACGGAACTCGGGACGGGCGAGCAGAAAGACGCCAGCCAGCTTGTGGAAGGCGCAGACTATGGCCGGCAGACAGAGCAGCAGATAGATGCGTTTCTGATACCGTCCAAACTCGCCCAGGTGGGTGATAACGTCGTCATAGCCCATGGCCCGCCAGTCGATAGTATACGCTGATAGATGTATATGTATATATATATATATATATATATATGTATATATAGTGAGCTGATCGTTGTTGCTTTATTGGCAATCTCAGTGCTTGTCAGAGTCGTACGATTTGCAGAGCTTCGAGCGCGAGGTTCAACGGCTGGCGCACAACTCGTTCTTACTGTTTTTGGCCGTTGCGCATACGCCGCGTGTTGCCGATCGAGTTGCACGTTGTTGGGCAATCAAATGCATACGAATCGAGCTGCAGCGTTGTCAGCAAATGCGCTTGTCTTTTTGGAAGTACATATATATATATATATATATATATATATATTTATATATAAAGTTGTTCAGCTTTGGGATTTTATCAGAGTTAAAGCGCGCAAAACGAACCGTTCGTGATCTGCGCCAGAACGCGACTAAGAGCGATATGCAGCGGCTGTTTCGAGCGTTCACAAATAACAGAAACAAAAAAAAAAAAAAAAACAACAAATAACAACGACACGGGCAACGAGGCTATCTACAAACTCCGAGCGGCGCAACGGCGCTCTGTCGCTCAACCTTTGCCAAATCGCACGTTACACCCATGTGTCCAGGTAGCCAAATCATTTGCTCTCCATCAAATCGAACTCTGCTGGCAGGGGATGCAGGCAACGATCGTAGCGCATCCAGTTTCTAGGCCAGCAGCGGGGTTGAGCAACGAGCTCGCGCATCGATCACGTATGGCAATGCAGTTGGCAATATTCCATACACAATGCACACCTGCCTCTCGCTCTCACTCTTGCGCTCACCCTCTCTCTTTTGACTCTCTGGCGCACTCTCTCTCTCTCTCTCTCTCTCTCTCTCTCTCTCATACATACAGTTGTTATCACTTATCGCGCGATTTCTCGCTCTCTGTGCACACAATCTCGAGTTTTGCAACTTTGTTGAGCATCAAAACGTGCGCAGCAATAAATTTGATAATATTCAGCGTAAACTTGACCGCGCCAAAGGGAGGCTGAGGCACATGTAAATAAACAATAAGTTCTTTGCATAATCTAAGTTATTGTTGACAGCTGAATATACGATTTCGTTCCATAAACCTAACGCTATTGCTGTATTCATTCAAGTATTTAATTAGTAGTTGCTATTTATGTTCAGCTTTTTGTAATGCTGTCTTTGAGGCAGGCTTATTGGGCATTTCAGTGGCTATAGAATGATAGTCTAAGTGAATATATATATATATATATATATATATCTTTTTTAAGAGTTTGTATAGATGCCGGAGATCTGAATATACAGAAAAAGTATTTTTTAAGAAAACAAAAAATTGCGGCTGACGTAAAGTACTTTTCACTCAGAGTTACACAATTTAGCAAAGGAATTCGAAACGTATTATTTTTTCTTTTGCGGTATTGCTGAAACATTCCATAATAGAATTTAAAAATGAAATATGTAGATGCGGGTCAAATTCCTATTGCTTTTTGTATGCCACCATGGGAGCTCTTGGTCGATAAAGACATGGATTTTGTACACAATTTCAGTGAGTGAAAACTGAATTAGAAGGAAAGAATCTTCAACAACAGAACCATTGCCAAGGCCACAGCCGTACTCTATGGAATACCTCTATGGGGAAGTTTTGCAAAAGAAAAATGGACTGGAGCTGACTTGTTTTGTAGGCAACTCAGTGCTACATAGGAATCTAGTGATTCCTACGGTCGCTGAACTCGTTGGGCGCATTTAATCTGACAACAGGCAAAGGCTCGAATGATTATATGAAATGATATATCCCACATAGGCATTTTAGGAAATTGAAATTGAGTAGCATAGAATAAGGAATAAATAAGTCTAGCTTTAGATGGCCTAAGCTGGCCTAAGGGCAAAGCTACGCGTCAAAGACTAAATCTAAACTGCAGCAAATTGGGGGAAAATTCACAAAGTCAACCAATGCAGGATTTATTTTGAAAACTGAAATCTTTGAAGTGTATAAAGATCGTTAGAAAACTCAAAATCAAATGTCGCTTAAATTCAATCAATTTTATTAAATTATATTAAGAAAGATTATAGTGTTTTTTAAGTAAACGTGTTCAAGTCATATTTCTTGCAAATTAGGTTTCAGTTTATATATTAGAAGGCAAAGGGCTAAGGTCTTGTACTCTTTAATTATCAATGTAAAACACCCACACTTGGGTATTTAGAAAGCTGAGTACCAACGATCGGGAGGTCAACTGCTGCATTTGCGTTGATATTATTATTACTATTTTGATATTTAGAATTCCATTTATCGACTACTGTCTTCTATGTTTATATCAGCATAAGTATATGGCAGAGCATCGCGTAGTCAGCTATGGCCGCTTTGACATATTCGCACTTGTTCAAAATTCAATTTATTTTTTTGCCTGATAACGAGAGTCTCGTGTTTTCTTAATGCAGATAAGAAAAAGCAAATACAAATAGAACAAGAGAAGAAACAAAAAAAAACGAAAAAAAGTTGAAACATTTTTTTTAAATTAAAATTAGGTTGAAATTGTATTCATATATATTTCCAGACTTTGCGACCCTATATCCGGGTATTAAATTCCGAATATTTATATGTATAAAGAAAGCTCAATATATGTATGTATAATAACTAGAAACTATATGGCGTATACCTATCGTAACTCTATGGAGAGGAAAACGAATGCAGTTAGGAGTTAAGATTTATTTACTTTGGTCCGGGAATAGATACAATATTTGAATATATTTAAAGGATAAGTACATAGAGATATACATAAGTACAATTATCTAGAAATTCGATTTAGTGTTAAGTAGGTCATAAGTAATTAAATAAGTACTAAATTTGTCATACACTTTGAGAGATACGTATACAGAGAGAATAAAAATAATACATTGTCATAGTGGGCACAGGGGTACAGTAGGGTTTTCCTTCTTCATGCTCTCAGACTCTCCGCTTCTGCCTGTACGATCCCTGAATGGAATATTGGGTAGGACAACAGTAAACCTACCCCCTCCCCTAGTGACACCACTGAGCCCTGCTAAATGCCTAAAAGAAAAGAATTTTCTATGCGCTGTTTTTTTTTTCACTTTTTTCACTTTTGTTTTTGGCATGCATATGAGATTTCAAAAATATAATACTTTGTCTTTTATAGGAAAATATAGCTGTAGATTCATCAGCCGGCAGATTAATGACCCTAGCAAAAAGTAATTATTGTGTAGAGAACGTCAGCAAAAAAAAACCACGTAGGCCATTAAAAGTGAGGTCTAGTCTGGCTGAAGCCACAGCTAAGTTCAAAGGTCTTTAGTCTGTCAAACACGCTCAAAGATCTAGTGTTTTAAATACCCTTATAGATACGACTCTAGCAATATAGTTATGAAACGGCGCATAAAGATGCCGAATCAATGTCCGTCCGCCTGTCTGTCCTGGAGCACAATCGGACGACTAAATGCTGTAGCTGCCAAAAGTCATTTGTTGTTCGGATATGGGGAAACTAACTTGGCCCTTCGCGATATATCTATCTTTATCTATATCTAATCAATCAATTGAGATTGTGGACAGCCTATAGGAATCTACATATAGCTATTGAAGCTCTATCCGATAATGCCTAATGTCTAGAAGGATATTTCATCTTCGGCTTGTGCCGAAGTCTTTTGCTACACGATTTGCTTAGTATTTGTGACCGTTGCCGTTGAGCATGGCCGCATTTAGGGGCTGTGCCTCCAGGGTTTCGCGCAGCTCCTTGCCCGCCTCCACGTAGGCATCTGTTGACTCTTTCTTACCGAAACGCTCGCCATCGGCGATCGTCTCCAGCGTGGGCTTGTTGTGCGTCTCGGGCAGCAGCAGCGACAGGAAGCCGGCGGCCAGCGAGAGGGCGCCATAGATGACCAGCGGCAGCGGCGGCCAAATGGTGGCCAGAGCATTCAAATATGGCGCCAGCATGCCAGTCAGCCGGGAGACCATCGAGGCGGCACCCATGCCCACCGTGCGCACCACCGTGGGAAATTGCTCGCTGGAGAAAAGATAGATGGTGCCGTAAGAGCCCGTAATGGCCAGCTTGCCCACCATTGCGCACGTAACAATGAGCCAGTGCATCTGCTGGGGCACAATGATGGTCAGCAGCAGGCTGACACCGGCGACCAGCATGCAGCCGCAGAGTATGGAGCGACGACCCCATCTATTGAGCGTCAACAGCAGGAAGCAGTAGGCGGGTATCTCCACGGCGCCGGAGATTAGAAAGTTTAGCAGGACATTGCCGCCAAGATTGTTGGTGCTCCAGGAGAGGCCGTAGTAGACGCCAGTGCAGACCAGCCAGTCGAAGAAGATGACGAGGGTCTTACGGCGCAAATTGGGATAGTGCAGCAGATCCCATACCGATGGAGGCCTGACCTCCTCTTCCTTGAACTCCTGCTTGCAGCTGACGCCCTCATCCAGCAGGGCGACCAAAGCCTCTTTCGTAATGTTCACCCGATTGAAGTGCGCCGCCTTCTGTATGATCTGGATGGCCTCCGCGTTGCGTCCCTTGGACAGCAGCCAGCGCACACTTTCCGGTATGATCCAATGGTAGCACATGAACACCAGCCCGGGTAGAGTCAGGCCGATCTGCAGCCAGCGCCAGTCGTGTATGAAGTAGGCAAAGACGGCCGTCAGCATGTAGCCCATGGAGAAGAACATCATCACGAAGATGCCGGCATACAGACGCTTGGTGGGACCCACCATTTCCATGGCAATGACGTAGGCCACCAGGAAGACGCCCGATGTAGTGGCGCCCACGATGAGGCGGGCCAGCGTATAGGTGAAGTATTCGGGCGCCAAGGCGGCCACCACGCCAAAGATTACCTGGATGACCAGCGAGGCGAAGAAGATCGGCTTGCGTCCGTGCTTGTCGCTCAGCTGGCCAAAGATGATGCTGCCCAGCAGCACGCCCAGCATGAACATCGAATCGCTGCTGGCCGCTAGAAAGCCACGTCCACACACCAAGTTGAACTCGGTGACGGCGCTATTCAAATATTTGCTCTGATCGTAGATGTAGCGAGTGCAGCTCTGGGTCGTATTACTGAGCCGATGGTAGCTGCCATTGGCGTAGGCCAGTTCGTAGTAGGCGCAGCTGTCCTTGGCCGGATATGCGAGCTGATGCAGTTGGGGCGGCAGCTCATACCTGGCCCCATCCAGATCCGTGGGCAGCGCACAGCGAAAGTCCGGCTTGGCGAGCAGAAAAACTCCGGCGAGCTTGTGAAAGGCCACCGGTATGGAGGTCAGACAGATGAGCACATAGATGATCTTTTGGTAGCGGCCAAAGTCGCCCAACTGAACGATAACCTCATCGTAGCCCATTGCACGTTCGACTCGACTGGCCTCTGGCGCAGCTCGTCAATCACTAAAAAGGTTTCGCCAAGCCAAATGTTGCTCAGCTGCTCGGCTGCTCTGTTTGCTTTCTTCGGGAATCCGAATCGCCAATTAACGTATGCGCCAGCTGTGACGGTGACGTGTACTTTGTACCCCGCCGGAGGCGGACGTAATCAAGAGAGAGAGCGAGCGAGAGAGGGAGAGGGAGAGAGCGAAAATAATTGTCTCTGTGGCAGCAACACGTGTTGCCCAAAAATTTAGCAAGAACTGGCGATTGTGAAGGGGTCGCTGCTGGCAAAATGTTGCAATTCTCAGAAGAATCGTGAGACAGCGAAAGAAATTAGACTTGTTGTTGTTGTTGTTTGTTTGTTTGTTTTAGGTTTTTTCGGCCCGCATGCGGCAAATGCGTCACGTTTGCGAGCTGAACTAAGCTGCGCGATTGAAGGCCGACGAAAGACTAAAAGCATTATTGCCGACGATACGGCACGATATGCTTGGCCCATATACTTACTTACACTGGCCCACAGCCGAGTGTATCCATCATCATGGCCAAACGAGCGAAGATATGACCAGCTAGCCACATGCCCAGCCCCGCAGGCGAGAGCGAGACGACGATAGTGAGAGCGCAACACGAACTGCGCTCTGTTTGGATAACGGAGAAATTTCATGCAGTCATTAAAGAGAGTGCGAGAGTGACAGAGCGAGAGAGCGAGAGGGAGAGAGAGAGAGAGGGCGACGCAGCGAAGCCGGCAACAACAGACTTAGCTACCCTATAAGCATGATTGGTAACAATGCAAGAGGGGTTTCCAACCAGCTTACGCACTACGCTATGACGCATCGCGCGCATAATCACATGTTCGCAGTCATATGTATCTGTATATGTGCATGTGTATGTATGTGTGTAACAGTCATACCCTTTAGCTAAGTACACATGCATGTACATACAAATGTATGTATGTACATATGTATGTATGTGTGCATGTATTTAGCTGTATTTAGACAGCCTGCTCCATTGAACTGTAAAAATAGCAACAATAATATTTGCATAATGTCTAATGTCAAGCGATGCGAATAGCTGGCCGATATCATTAGCTCCGAATGTTTATCACAAATTCTTGTTCTATTTGTTCCCCATTCTGACTTGTGTCTGTCTATACAAATATGCTATCGAATATCAATGCAGACATGCAGACATGCAGACAAATAAACAATTTATGATATCTACCCTGTAAGCTTAATGGGCATATCGAGCATATGCATACAAACACACACATACATGAGCCATACATACATAGTACATGCTAAGTAGATAAAAGAAAAATAGTTGAAGTCATTATTGGTAACAATCAAAGTTGATTTGCCAAACACCAAGCGCAAAATTGCTTTTCAAAATCTAAATAAAAGCAAGTAAGAGTACTCTAGTGGAGACAGCTCGACTAGGAGATATCCAATCATTCTACACTTCTTTCAGATCTCTAGCTTTTGTGGCTTAAGAGATCACTGCGTTTATACGGACGGACGGACGGACGGACAGACATGACTATATCGACTCAGCTCGTCGAGCTGATCGGGAATCAAGAACGCCTCCTTCTGCCTGTTACATACAATTTCATGAAAACATTATAGCTTGATTTTTCATTTTCAATAGGTTCAGGGTATAAATACTGTATTTTCCAGCCCTTAACTCTTAACAAAATTATATTATTTCATTGCATTTGCACGAAGTATTTTACCAAAAGCAGCTTTAAGAGGTATTCTATAGTACATCATCTCTGGATAAACTCATTATCATACATATTATGCAGAGTTGATCACATCTTTAGAGTAGATCTTCAGTCTATAACTATATAACAAAATTGTCTCATTACACATTAACTAAGTGGTATGCTCTAGTCGTTCATTTTATGCACCCGCAGTTATGTTCTCTAATAATTTCTGTTAATATTTACAGGTTAAAGATGATCTTAAATCTATGCTATAAATGTCAATATGATTCGCATGCTTCACTCTCAAATAAAGGGTATTCCATAGTCGTTCAATTCAAATAACTATGCTTTTACTTTGCTTAAGCTACTTGGGACATTCGCCCAAATAAATAATGCCAATCACTGTATGAGCTTAATTGCTTCTTACCTCCAACTACAGGGTATCATATAGTCTATCATTTAAAGTTATTAAACTTTCTATGTATCAACTTCTCAGATGTTCAAAATAGTTGCCTAATATAGGCAAGAAAACCACATATAATTTGTATTCCAGGCTTTCAACTAAAGGGTACCATATAGTCGATCAGTTGAGGTAACTAATTCTTACTTTAATCGATTATCTATATAAGACTGTAATTTTAAGTGTATCTTCACATAAGTTAGAAAACCCAATAAGCTGTTTATTGTATATTCCCAACTAAGAGGTATCATGCAGTCGATCATTCAAAGTAACTGCATTTTATAACTTTTAACCAACTCAGATAATCAAAGTAGAACGCGCAACATGAGCAAGAGGGCTCAATTTGATTTGCATTCCAGACCTGCAACTAGAGGGTATCATGCAGTCGATCAGTTGCGGCAACTAGCTTCTTGCTCAATTCACTCTCAGACATTCGCTCAAATAAATAATGAAAATGGTATCGAGTTGCGGGCCGCTCACAGCTTTTCACTTGCGCCGAGGTTCATTTAACTCGATATTTCAATTGGAATTTGTCAGCGACAATTATTTTTATACTATTTTTTTTTATTTCTTTTATGGGGAATCAATTGAGTCGAAATGTCCGAGGCTGTACCAGGCGAGAGAATCGTACGATATGCGCGCCATTGGAGCCACACAGACTCAATTAGATCCAATTAGAGATCCAATTCGCTGCACAAGACAAAGGAGGACAAACAGGTTAGGGCGAACCAGAAACTGCTGGAACCCCAATTGGAGTTGCTGAGTGGAGAGCATGCAGAAGATCAGAATATGCTGTATGGCAAATAATGTTGCTCTTGCCATATCATCTTCCCATATACTACTTCTTCTTCTTCTTCTTCTTCTTCTTCTCCTCCTCGCTAAAGCTAATTAGTCACAGAGATCGGCTGTTCGAGAGCAGAGCAAAGCGCACAGGCAGCCGCCAATCCAATTGAGAGCAGCAATACGAAATTATCTTCGATTCATCAATTGATTTCGGGTTTGATAATCGCTATGGCCAAGCCGCTGGCCAAACTGGTGTTAGGCATCGCAATCTTGTGTGGTTCAGTCAATGCAGATTTGCCCAGAACAGATTTCGTATTGCCTCATAGTTGCCTCAAGTTGCAACTTGCTAAAAAGAAAAAAAATAAGACAAAACTGGTTAGAAAAAGGCAAATTTTGTATTGCAGCCTTTTAGGCTTTTCGATTATTTCACTTTTTTGTCCAATCAATGTCAAACTGTGCAGCTGTTTGTAGTTATTGCATTTCAAAATACACATTTTAATCAATTCACATCAAATCAACAGAAACTTATCTAATACATATAATGCTTTCATAAATTCAAATTTCGACATACCGCGCAAAGTGCTGTAGATCAAACATATTGCCTATAATAAAAATAATCGACATTACATCGATTTTCCTTGCCACAAATGTATCAACACACTGGCAATGATAATAACTGTTATGGCAACATGCCACATGCTCATATATACATGTTGCCAATCAGTTTCAGCACAATCTGCAGCAACATGGCATTCAGTAATGAATGCTGCACAACATTTTTAAAAAAAATTTTACAGCACTGTTTTACAAATATCAAATTTTATATCGGTTCTATCGATATTTGCATGCCAATTTGAGTTTCGCATCGATAACGATATGTCGAATTGGACATCGGGCAGCGGGCAGTCGTAAGATAAACATCGAACGCTGCGGTCGGTGTGCGCACTTGGCGCAATCAAATACGAGATCACATGAAATTTTAGTTAATAAACAAAACACTCTATTGAAATACGTCAACAAAAATTTGTGTTCGAGGGCATTTTCGCCTTCTGCAGCACATTAAACTGCTAACGGACAAATTAACAAAAGCCCAAAAACGTAATTCGGCGCGTTTTTTGGTTCGTTTTTTTTATCCAAATTTTTTCATTCGTAAACATTGAATTCATTATTTTGCCAAAACGGAAAACGAGCGAAACAGAACGAGTGAACCCAGTCATCAAACCATAAAACACCGGCAAAACACTCCACAGCCGCGCAGCAGCAGCGGAAGCAGCAAATATAAACAGCAACAGGTAAGCGCAACGGATTACAGCAACAACGACAAAAAAACAACAACAACAACGACGACGACGACGACAACTCGTATTTGCCCTTTCGGCCAAGCTGAAAAATTTGTGAGCAGCTCTGAGAGTTTTGTTCGCTTCGTTTCTGTTCATATTTGTTGTTGATGGTTTTTATACCCTGTATATATATTTAAAATGGGTCTGTGCATGTGTATGTATACCACATAAGGATGTATTCCATGCCATATTCCAAAAGTCAGTCAATTTGAATTTTCAACCTAGGGTTTTGTTTAGTGTTAATATAACGGAGATTATAAAGACATAATATCAAAGTAAAATCTCATAGGATAAAAGACACTCGCACAGGCTATCTGCTAGTTGAGCATACTCAACTAAGCTGCACATATTGTTTTGCTGCTGCATAAAACGTGACCCTGAATCGATTGGAAAATTGGAAAAGAGGGCGCAGTCGCGACATCCTCGTGGGGGTGAAACGACAGCAAATGTCAACAACAACCAAAGACACCACCAACCGCAACAGCAGCAGCAGCAGCAGCTGTCTCACCCGCACACATGCATAGATATATGCTATATATAGACTGTAAAGTCAAAAGGCAAAGCAGAAGGTTGGAAACTGGAAAGATAAATGTGCGCGCGCGTGTGTGTGTGTGTGTGTGTGTGTCAACAAAGGCGCAGGCAACGCGTATGAAAACATAAAAATCATTGGCCCAGGGCCATTTTAATTGAGTGCGGAAACGAGCGTTAGCTGCGCCCCCAGGCTGGAAGGAGCAAATGTGCACTTATTATGCGTTTGCTTATTCCAGGCACATTTTGTAATTGAACTGTGTTCCTTGGAAATAAACAGTAAAGACGTGACTAGCTCCTTGCGCTTGCGCGTGTCCATGTAAACGAACAAAGAGCTAGCGCAACTCCTTCTCTCTTTCTCATTCTCTCGCTGCTTCGCTCTCTCTAAGCACATACAAACGGTACACAGATACGCTTGATGCGCAGCAAGACATTGCGCGCGCACACATACACACACGCACACGCACACACACACGTTGTGCGCGCATTCGATTTGTTCTAACGCAACACAAGCAGGAGCTAAAACTCGTTAATTTACGATTGTGCAAAGCACGACTTCATTGGGTATTTTAGAATATTTATAGTAAATTGTTATCAAAATAATAATTAACATAATAATTCAAGTTTTTCTTTTGTTTTATGTTCGAATTATAATTTTATAAAAATGAAAAATAATTTGAAAAAAAAGTTGCTCAAATGCCAAAAATTCAATTTTCTCTGCTTCGTGCTACGATAGGCAAACAAGCCACACGCCCAACTCTAGAAGAGAAAACACACACATAGACAGTTATTATATATTATATTTTGGTCAGCTCTGGGCATAAACACATTTGCAGAGCGTGCATTTTTGAAAGCCAATTAACGGGTTTAGCAGTACAGCAAAGGCAATAATTTGTACATACATACATACATGCATACATATATATTCATATATACATATGTATTTATATATATATATATATACATATTTATTTTTTTGGTTTCATATCTGGCAATAAAGTTGATTGTTGTATCTGTGTGACGCACGCGTCAGAGAGCTGACACAGAGCGAACTCGTTACCGAAATGCGATCGTCAATTGTCGAGATACATACATACATACATACATACATACATACATAGATCCTTTTAGTTTAGGGTCGACAGCTGCCCGAGGAGCTTCCGCTGCCCGAAACTAGCTGCTGGCCAGACAACAATGGCCTCTTAGATCCGTGAGAGATGCTCGTTAACCAAATACTCTGCACTCCGCACTCCGCCCCATTCAAGAGCATTTAAAGTGCTTGCGCTTTTTGAAAATTTGCATATAATAAAAGTGAAACATCTGTGGGCCACAGTGAAAGTTAGTGGATTAATTGCTGCCTTTGTTTCCTAGACTCTTAGATTAGCATACAACCCATATACACATACATGCACACACACACACACACACACACACACACACACACACACACACACACACACATACATACATATGTATATTTATCTATCTGTGTGTGTGTGTATTTTCTTGCTCATGTTTTGCGCATTACGTTTTTGTTGCAGACGCGAAACTTCCGAACTAGATTTACCTTATCTACATGTTTATCTAATTTTCCCTTTAAGTTCATCTTATTGCACAGTGTATAACGGTTTATCTGAATTTGAGCTTGGGATTACATAAAAAAGCTATCGATTCACACACAAATATGAAGCAATTTAATTAACATGAAATTTTAATAGATCTTGTTTTGAGCTGCATTCCCCATAGATTAGGTAACTTGATTCGCTCAAAACAAAAAAAAAAAAGAAGAAATTATATACAAATTATTATTTGAACAATGAATGAAATGTGTTTTTACTTCCTTTTTAAAATTGTTTGGATAATTTTTATTTATTTTTTTTTTTAAATTAAACGAAATAAAATTTGTAGCGCATTTCCGAATTTTGGGAATTCCAATTTTCGCACTTGCAATTTATTTTGTTCACCTCTTTTTGATCATTTTCGTAAATGCTTCTGCTTTATCTGTCTACAAACATTCGGTATCTTGATTTTGTGCTCATACGTCCATCAGCTGCACCATGAGAGATAAGATTAAAGAAAATGATAACAGGTTGACTGACAATCTGAGATACACAGCTCAGTATGCAGCTCACGAATTTGACAAATATATCGAAATCGTTTATAATTTTGGCTTAGTTGCAAGGAAAGCATCTACTAAAGTACAGTAAAATTGATTTAAATATAATTAAATATAATTCTGAAAGTTTATTTTCTGTAGACTTCCAATCACAGAGTTTTGAGACTTTTAGAAATTCGTTTTTGTAGTGCCTAAAACTGAAGCTGAATTGGGCCTTCGGAACATATATTATGCATGCCTCTGTATATGCAAGCTGAAGTGTCTAAACCTAATAAAAAGTTCTTGAAACGAGGCATTTGTACTTTATGAAGCTTTTGAAGTGCAGAAAAAGGTTGTTTGATTTCAGCTTTCCCAAAAATTGTCGCGTATTTAAGAAAAAAAAAGTTTTTAGATTCGAAATCTACAGTAAAAACCTTTTCAAAGTTTTCAAAGATATGTTTAGCTATACTTCAGTATACGCTTTTCATAATCAATTTAGTGCCAGATTGGTATTGATCTTAAGCTGAACTAGCTGCACAAATACAAGTAGAACCGTAGACTAGTTGTCTTCACCAAATCGAAGCCCCAGACTGGAAGTTAACACAAAGCAAGCGTAATCCAAACAACTAACAAATCATGTTTAGTTTATCAGCCCTTCCCAAAATAAGAAACACAGCTGGATAACAGCCTGCAAAAGGCCATCGACGCTTTCTTTCTGGCCAATCTGTCAGGCCAATGTCGAAAAAGGCTATAAAAAGAATATAAGCAAATAAAGGGCAATGCGAGAATTTGTTTATTTACGTCGAGAAGTGCACTTGGCAATATCTGCAATCCCCATTTATGACAGCCAAATGCGTTTAATGAAACTCAGGCATATGCCATATGGAAAATCTGTAAACATATGTGCGACAGCAGAGGGAAATCCATAAGAAATATGAGCACCAAGCGAATTCATCAGCATTTGATGGGGACTAAACGCCAACAACACTGATGCTTGCCTGCCTGCAGTTGTTGTTATTTGAGTGCCCTGAACCCAATGGGAGTTTTGTTAAATGTATGTACATGGCAGAAGAACGCATGGTTGTTTCCATTAGGTATATATGTATGTACATATCTCTGCTTAATCGGTTGCAGGTTTCTGAGTATTGTTGTATATCGGAATTAGAAGATGTAAAACTTCAGTTACTTTAAGATAACTGAATCGTCTGAAATATTAAAAAAAAATAGATTACTTTACATTATGATTCGGGCATCTCCTCCACCTCACTCTAACTGTTTCTGCATGCAGCATTTCATCGATTTTTTGGCATTATATGCCATAGCTTCAATTGTGAAACTTTTACTTTTTTGTGCTATGGATTATAAGTACAAAAATAAATATATAAATCCACTATCACAGATTTCCAAAAATCAGAAAACAGTAATCGTTAAATGTCGTGTCATATGATTCAGGGTATCTGCTCCTATTCTTGGCGAACTTCGAAAAATTACACCAAATCTGTAAACACTAATCGCTAAATCTTACGAGATTCAGGCTGTTTGCTAGTCGAGCACTTACTAACGCAGCTTTGCTTCTTATTCCTGTTGCAGTCAGGGTATCTCGTAGTTGAGCACTGACCACTAGCGCTTTACTGCTGGCTATGCCTGTTGCATTTAAACAGAAAGTCTCTGCGTTTGCTCCTGCTGCACTAAATGCCAGCTGAAGTAGGAAATGGCGAGTGTTAATTGTTTCACTTTTCGATTGTTTATTGCGGGCTTTTCCTGTTTTTCATTTTTATATCTCTGCTATTTTTTTTCTTCATTGGTTCCACTAGCTATCGAAACATGGCAAATCTGTCTTGCAATTTGAAGGCGAAGTCATTGAACTCGGAAAAGGATTGGGGAATTACATACAAATTAAAAAATTTATTAGGTTAGGCTATGCAAACTGTTTTGTTGGCCAAAAAAAAAAAAAAAAACAAAAAAACAAAAAAAAAGTAAACTAACTCGAAACGAACTCGTTTTGTTTTCTGTTTTCTGTGTTTTTGGTTGAGCTGATGTGCGCATGCGTTTGCTGCTTTACGGTACAGTGAACTCTGCCCCCCCCCCCCCCCCCCCCGTCGTCGTCGCGACGGCGAAACCGGGCTGCGCTGAAATCATGTTCCTGTGAAGTTTGGGCCATAAATTTTACAGCTGCAGCGTTCTATTGTTGCAAACGTAATTGCTTTTCGAGCATTTCCTCTCTGCGCAGCTTTTCACTGAGGTTTTCCAAAACACACAACTTGGGGCTAGTTAGCCGCATGACTCATCATCAATTGCTGACAGCGCATATTTTTCTATACTCCTGCGCATTGTGGAAAGAGTATGTTCGCTTTATGGTGTCTGTCCTACCTCGAGACTTTGGTCTTATATTGAGTTCAGATTGGGATATTGACAGACCCAAACTACTGCATATTATGGGCGTGGCGAATATCATTCTGATCGATTTTGTTGTTTTTCGATTGTGAACGAGTATGGTGCAGTCGATTGTGTCCGACTGCTAAGAGAGGAGCTCAGCTTTTGTAATATTCTTTTATTCGCTGATTTTGTTGCTGTGTTGCAGCTGGCAAACAAGTTGAACTGGTTGCTCACTTGCCACCATTGCAAAAAGAAGCAAAATCCGTGCAACTGATATGCGCAGTTGCATGTGAATTTTCGATTGTTGGCTGCTGGTGCTGCTGCTGCTGTTGCGGTTGCCTTTTGCCTTTGCCTCAGATTCTTGCGAGCCCCCGCGTTACGAATCAGGAACCTGTCGCTGGACATTGGCACCGTTAGCGTCCCTGAGCCTGACTGGTTGAACTTGATATTGAAACGCACTGAACACTGAAACTTGTTTTTTTTTTTTTTAGCCAGTCAAAGTCAGAGTCAAAGCTAAAGCCAGCGCAAAGTAATTCAATTACCATTGCCATAGTTGAAAGAGCGTGTTCGTAATTAAATTCCAGCGAAATTCTCTCTATTTATAGCCTGAGTTAGAATGAAAATGCGACTTCAGGACTTTGTTTTAAGTATATGTATGTAATAGATGGTGAGCAGGAGAAATAGATGAGTGCGTAAAATATATTTATTCTTTAACAGAGTTGATATCTATATCTGTTTACCTGTCCAAATGTAAGTCTTCTTTACTATAGCAACTTAAAAGTTAGTTAGTTGATCCCACTACGGAGCACTTAGATCAATCTTATCGTTGTTTTTTTTTTTCATTTTATTTAGATTTCTTTATCTCAATCCAAACGAAATCTTTTATGTATAGAGTTTTTGCTCAGGTATAGACTTTACTGCTATTTTAGAGATAAAAATTGCATTTAGTATCTATAAATAAAACGCAAGTTAATCAAGGTTTTTAGGACTTTTGAATATTTAGCACAACAACAGCATTCGAAGCAAGCCTCTTTGTGTGTGTGTGTATATATGTGTGTGTGTGTGTGTGTGTGTGTGTGTGTGTGTGTGTGTGTGTGTGTGTGTGTGTGTGTGTAGATATGTGTGTGTATGAGTGTAGAAACTGGAGTATTCGCAAGCGCAATATGAACATATCAAGGTATCTCCTAGTCAGTCACTCCCCGCTTAAACACGCTTACTTATAGCTGTAAATGGACTAAGAGTCAGAGCTTACACACGTTCTAAACACTTTCAATACTTATTTCTTTGTCATTCAATGGAAAACCGTATTAAACGAATAAAATCGTTTATAGCTGCGGCATGTCTCATTTCTGCTCATTTTCTGTTTTCATTACAAAGCAAAACAAATGCTCGTAGTATTAGTAATGCGTACATTAATACACCAAGATCAATGAGCAATGTTTTTGAAATCACTTGAAATTCAATTTAATTACCAGTTAGCAGAAACTCAACTCAGCGCACTAGACGCATGTGGAAGCAGAAAGTAGTAGAAGTCGTGGACTTCTTAGGCGTCTGACGCCGTTTCTTACAAGTATGTATAACTTCTCTCATATAGAATTCAAAGTGTGCAGCGTATAAGACGCATTGCATGCAACACTAACTTAATTGTGTTGCAAGTTCTGTTTTGTTAACTCGCTCGGATGTTGCACAGTTGCTTGCCTCTTCGAGCTCTGCTTCAGGGCTTTTAACTATAGAAAATGTCGCAATTATTACACAATTTTCAACAACTCTGCTGCTTCTGTTGTTGTTGTTGTTGTTGTTGTTGCTGCTGCTGTCTTTTGAGCTCTGCTTTTTGTATGCCACAAAGCAATTGAAATTGTTTTTCCAACGTTGAAAGAATGGGAAACGAGCTTGGTTAGCTCTGGGTTATGAAATTATGGCAATTGTTTGGCTTTTTCTTTCCATGCAATCATCTTTTTCGTTCAGCCAACATACACATATGTACATATATATATATACGGGGAAGTGTCGCATATAACTGGGGTATGCACCACAAATGGGCCAAAGCAGAAGCCAAAAGCAAAAGCAAAAAAAAAAATAAAAATAAAAAAATATTGTCACTGTTGCAACAGCCGTCACGTGTTATGGAAAATCAATTTACGAATTGGTTATTCATGGATATCAAAAAGAAATGATTTTAATGAGAGACAGCTAATTTTTAATTGATTAAATTAAATGTGTAATCAAATCTATATCAAATGAATTGAAGATCTTTCAATTATTCGAAAAAAAGAGAAACAAAAACAAAGGAATCAAATAACAAAACTGCGCTTGACAAATTGATTTTTCAGCTGAGCTTAACGAATTTTTCCTTTTGTATTTAAACACACACGAGGGTAGTCTAAACAATACAAAAATAGAAGAAGAAATGTAAACTTTATTCATCTATATTTCTAAACAGATTTTGTAAAGCTATCAACTTAACAGACTGCCCTCGTTCAGTCCATCCAACTAAAGCCAACTAGACCGTTAGTTGGTATTTACATCTTTTTTTTAACCATGTTGTTTTGTTGTCGCTTGAGCGTTGTTGCGCAATGCAACAGAATACATAACAAAGCACACGCCAAAACAATAGACACATAACGAACAGAGAGAGCATGATTATTAATTATTCAGAGTCAACGGCACTTGCTAACCTTTTGTTGCACACTTTGCTTTTGCTTTTGGGCTTGGTCTTTTTTTTTTTTTTTGGTATTTGGTCAACCGGAAGGTGTTTCAATGGTAGAATGACTTCCATTAAATAGCCCTTTTTCGGGCTCTCAGACGGCCAACAACTGCAATCGCAGTCAGGTGGCCATAAATAATCTTTGATGAATCATCTTTCAAGCAAGCGGTGCCAATGCATTAACAAATTTTTTTAATAAATTGTATCTACGAACCTTCATTATGCTGATGTATCTTCCAATTCAGCGTTCATAATTCATGCAGGTGAAATATTTAATTACGGCTGATTTAATCAATTTAAAAACTTATTTCAGTTGCCAGATCAAAACAATTTTGTTATTTTATTTTAATAATAAATTTAAAAAAATTAAAAAGTAAATTTCCCAACTTGTCAGGTGTGGGGTTCGAACCCACGCTCTCTCTCGAGAACCAGAGCTTAAATCTGGCGCCTTAGACCGCTCGGCCAACCTGACTTGTTGAACGGGTCTGTCTAAACGTGCTACATAAGCAGCATTGTCGACATTGCCTGACAGTTTTCTCAAATTTGTGTTTGCTCACCACGTACACAGCTCACTGAGGGTGAGTGAGAGTTTGTTTGTGTGAATGTGTGCGTGTATGTGTGTGTGTTTGTGCGTGTGTGAGAGTTGTTGCTGTTCAGCAGCAAATGAATGTTGAATTTTTGCTTGTGCACTGATGCTAAATATTTGCGTTTTGCGAATGGATTTTTTGTTGCTTTGTTGTTACTTTTTATTTAGTATTTTTAATTATAAAAATATTAATGCATTTAAAATAAAACAATTTCATGTTTGATACTGATTTGTTCGTTTGCTATACAATCGGTGCTTGGTTTATTTTAATATTGCGCTCTCACATCAAAAGCGTTTTGTTTTTCATTATATATTTATGTACGTGTGTGTATGTAGATTAAGGCAGCTGACGGACAAATTCTATGCCGTATTCCTCCCTATGGCACAGCGGGTGTTAACCCTCCGCCACAAACGTTTTTCGCAGCACAGCACAGCACGTTGCGGTCGCCCTCTCTGGTTCGCTCTCACTCTCACTATCTCTCTCTCGCACACTGTTCTGCTTGTATAAGTGCCACATGTTCAATTGTTGCTTTCACATAAAAAGCTTTGCGAAAGCTCTAGCCGTGTTGTCTTCAGTGCACGTTCTTATGCAAATTATCCGTTAATTTTGAACTTTGCAGTAGGTGTAGCTTTTAGTGGGCAGATATTCACAGCAATATTACATGCATACATTGCGCATATACACAGACATATAGAACGCTTGAACGCCTGCTATTCGTAAACAAAATTTGAATCGTTGCAATGGAAGACACAGTGAGCGGGGGCGCCGCGTAAATTATACAGGAAGTTGTTATGTCATGCCAAGCTGCACTGTCATTGCATTTTGTTACTGTATGCATGTGTGTGTGTGTGTGTGTGTGAGTAGTTGTGTGTCTGGCCTTTGTGCGTCTCCGTTTGCTGTTGCCATTGCTTCCTGGTGGCGACTCCAGTCGCACTTCAGCGAAGTGTTACAATTTTTGCCATTGTTTGGGGCTTCAATTGGAGCATAAACAGAATGCAGAGCAACTCAACTGTCAATTTAGCCGGCGCTGACACGCAAATGGAATTATTACTGTGCCACCCACAGCCACCCGCACACACACACACACACACACACACACACGCACGCACGCAGCCATTGTGGATTCGGCGCAGTTAATGCTGTAGCTTATCGTTTACGATATGTGATGAGCAATACAAAAACAACCCCTGAATATCGTAAGTGAACATCCTGCTCCGTTTCCATACAGAATCCGCAGACGCATTCAGTGCAATTCGTGAGCTCGTCGATTGCAGTCGCAACGCACGTGATTCGCTTGCGGGTCATTCGACATTCGGGGCGGGGTTGGTCAAAGAACTCGGTTACTGGGTGAAAACTGCAACAACAACAACTAGTGTAATAAGATCTAGATACATCGAATGCAGTCAACACGTACACAGAAAAACTTTGCCAGCTACAAAATAATTTATGCACTTTGTGTGGAGCAATAGGCAAATCTCCATTTCTCAATCTGCTGCACATCTGTTGTCGATGATGTTGCTGAGGTTAAGGCGCGTAATGTAGGTCAGCAATAGCCGCAAATTGTGCAATAAAATTTCACGCTTTTCCACATGCAATTAATTGTAATTGTAATTGTAATTGTGATTGAGATTGTGGAAATCCAGCGAGAAAAGCGAAAACAAATTCTCGCTCTGAAATTATTCAACACAGCAAAAGACGGCGCAAAACTGTGTATGCGAAAGTGTAATGCGTCGCTGCAAGTGAAAAGTGTTTAATCGATAGTGAAAATCAAAGAGGGAAGCAAGCAGCTGTCAGGCCTGCACCAAATATCAACAACACCAACACACACACGAACACACACACACACAGCCCATACACCCATATGTTCACACAGTGAAACGGTTTCAGAGCCAGGTCAACCCTCTTGCGAACATACTTAGCTTTAGCTTTAGTTCAAAGTGCACTCAACTGCAGTCCCTTCTGCTGACTCAACCCTTAGACCAAGTGCATTGCACAAATTAACTTATTAAGTCGCACGCACACAACGCCAAATAATGGACTTTTATAGCAACAACAATAACAGGGAGCAACATGATCCCAACTCTGGTGAGCTTCATAAATATTGCAATTAATTGTCGTAACTGCAATAAAACATAATCTTATCTGCTGCCAATTGAATATAATCTCAATTAATTTTAAGGCTAATAACAGTTAACCAATAATAGCAGACATTATTGACCCAGACAAGGTCTACGTTTGTAGCCAACTTTATGGGCGAGGCTTTGTTTAAGTATTACTATATTGAATCATCCTTATCTATTAAAGAAATGTATTAAGCTGGAAATTGTTTATCTATTTTAAAAGAAATTTATTTTAATTCTAATATTGAACTCAAAATTTAAGCGATTCGTTTATGCATTCTAATATATTTTTGATCTGTGGAAATAGCTTAGACAGAAGCTTTGCTCAACTAGTAGATACCCGGCTTGGGGCTGCTGTTCTTCCTCTTAACACAGATCTTACGGTTCTATGGGCAGTAAATTATTGTAAAACTTCGGATGTGGATGTTGAATTTTAATAATATTTCCAACGCCTGAATGTGTCATTAAAGTATGCCCTAATGTCGAAGACTTTCAATGTATATTCACTACATTTTTTTTTGTCAATTTTGCATGGAATGGGGGCAGTATCCAAAAGCTGCTCACATAAACTACACTTGCTAGTATCTGTTGCTTTATGTTTATTTCAAATGTGGAAATCTTATTTCCAGATATATTTGTTTTTGTTCTTTTCAATGTCACATCTTTCGCATTTCGATAAAGTTCTATATCTATATACATATATACATACGATATGCATACGATATGCATAAGAGCAAATATATCTCGAACTGAAAGTCTGTAGTCTTTATAATTTATGAGATTGTTGTGGTCATACAGATGGACAGATGAACTGATATATATACGTATAAATATACACAAATATGAGCTCAGCACGTTCTTCTGATCTGGAATATATATGCATATGTTTGGGGTTAGCCTTCACCTTCATCCATCCATTAAATACATTTTATTTTTAATTTTGTAGCAATTTGCAATGAATTTAGGGTCGTAAAAATTAGGTTTAGAATAATTTTACGCTTATTGCGAACCTTTTTATTACTTTTTTGTTGCTCACCGATAACAACAATAACTGTTTATTAACCGCTATCGCATATAAATTCGAAACAAAGCCAGCTCACAGCTGACAGATAACAATTTCAATCAGGTGCATTGGCCTAATATTTTTATATAAAGAACGCTAAAGTTTGAACTGTTTCAAAATGTACAAAGAGAACTCGGGATAGGCTTGTCTCTCTATTCAAAATGAAATCTTTTGAGGCACTTTGGCTAATGCAGCAAACAAAATGCGCGTGCCTTCAATTACGGTAGTAAGTGACTAGCACGGCAAACTACGGCACGCAACTTGGGCTGATTCATTTGGCCAGTGGAATGGGCTGGATGGGTGGAAAAGGGCGAGACGCTGAACATTGTGGCGATGATATCACCGACGCCGAGCAACAAAACACACATATTCAGTACTCTTTAGTCTATGCATTGGCCGGTCACAAATCACGTCGACGTGTCTGCGCGACCTGGCTAATTGGCTGGCACCGAAAAGGTATTTATGCTGCTCAGATTACGCATGCGAGCCGGTCAAGCAAACAGGCCGGCTATGTTTAAATAAGCCTTAGACAGTCGTGCAGCCCCGGCGGCAGCAGGTGTCATTCATTTAAGGTGCGCTGAAAGGCCAAAAGGCTTCACATTTCATAAGCCTTTGCCGTCTTGCACAGTGCTTCAGCATGACTTGGACGTTCCTCTTCAAGCTTTGCCGCCTGTCTTGGCCATTGTCAATGTCGCCCTCAAGCACTTCCTCCATCATCAACTCATTTATGTTTTTCTACTTTTTCTTCTTCTTCTCTTTGTTCTTCTTCGTCTTCGCCTTTTTTGTTGCTGCGGCCACACTTGGCTGCTTCAGAGACTTGCACGCAGATTGTCTCCCATTTCCTTTTTTGCTATGCATTGCAATCCCTGACAGAATGCAGCTAGGCAGCTTCGTCTCTACATAAACGGCCATCAAATGTGGCATTCATCACACACACACACACACACACACTCGTACACACACCTTCCTGTGTGTGTTTTTTTTCGCAATTTGTAATTTATGCCAACGTCTCATGCAGAGCAGCGCGCAGAGATTCAAGTGCCAGACGAATTGTGGGCACAGAGGCGACTGCTTCAAGGCGTCATCATTGCCGTTGCTGACATGCATACAAAAGAAGCGAGTCAAGTTTGTGAAAACCAAACCATAACTGCTTGACTATACGCATACCCTGTAATAAAATGTTTGTTGTAATGTGGAAGTTTGTTTGGTTACTTTTTAAATTGTCGTTAAATTTGTAGTGAAAAACCAAAAATTTAGACAATTTTTTTTTTATTATACATATATGCAAGACTACACATACCCTGTGTCACTGCTATAAAATTAAAAGCTAGCTTAAATATATTTCAGATATTTAACAAAATTCAAAGATGTTTATAATAATTATATTATATGTGGTAGACTATGTACATACCCTGTATTACAACAAACTCCATAAAGTAGCCTTGAGATACTTTAAAGTTCTCACAATACAGTTCAGAAATTGTTTTAACATTTTTGCTATAATTTACAAATATATAAGTGAAAATTTTTCCCCCTCGAAACAGAGTTTCTAAACTTGAATCTATATCTTTTCACATGAAAAGTAAGAAAACTATCAACTCAACTCACTAATAATTAGTACAGGGTATCTCAAACTGCATATTGCAATTGCAGTTTTTACTTCTTTCACTCCAAATACATTCAACTCCATCTACAAATAATAATTACAGGGTATCACAAACTGCATATTGCAAGTATTGTGTTTTTCTTCTCTCACTCTTGGCTGCATAATCAAGATTATGTTAAATTGCCTGCAAAATTGTTGCTAATTTGCCTTGCACATTATAAAGCGATTTCCAGATACTATATGCATAGGCCAAGTTCCACTTTCTATGCACAAACTGGGCTAATTGTGATGGATACATTGCATTTAATGGGCCTGCCCGATTAACACTCACTACCAGCCCGAGAGTCTTTGGCAATTAAGCTGAAATAGATAGCTCGAAATAGAGCTGAATATCGAAAGAATGTGTTGCCGACTCGATGATATCTCAATGCTGAAAGGCAACGAAATTCGTGACATATTCTCGCTGGCATGAGCACGAGCAAACATTTCGAATATTGTTTTGATAAAAGCTTTTAACGTGGCTAGAACTGTGAAGAACCTATAGAATAGGTCAAGCACTGAGTCATGCGAGAAATGTTATGCTAAAACCTTTCACATGCATTTCAATATATGACAATAGAGGCGAAACGATCTCTGATTAGATCAAATAGTTAAACGGTATTCCGTATAACAATAGAAAGCAATTAGATTTGAGAAATATACCCACAGGCAGCTGCTCAGACGGTAAACAATCTGAAATTGTACCTCAAACAAAAAAAAAAAAATAAAATAAAATAAAAAACAAGCTCGTTTAACGATCATTTAATAATTTTAGCACTTTGGCAAATTTGTATCTTAATTTATGCGCGAAAAGAGCAGAGCTGAGCTCTCGATCGCTCTCTCTCTCTCTCTCTCTCTCTCTCTCTCTCTCTCGGTCTCTGTTTCTGTTTAAAAATGATTTGCATTGTTCTACCGAAAACCCGCTGAAATGAGAAACACCCAAAACTGGCTCTAATTGAGTGTGGACCCGAGCCAGAGCCGAACCCGTGGAATGAGATAGAGTGAGAGAGAGAGAGAGAGAGAGAGAGAGAGAGCGAGAGACCCCAACCGAGCCATGCACCATTAACCCAGCAAAGTAAATAAATGAATTTCACCTTGACGCCGTTGCTAAAATGCTGTCCAACGTCATTGTCTAACTGAACCTCCCCATTTGCATGCGAGAGGGTCAGCGGGTGGCTGTAAGCGAGAGATTTGCGGTTTGAAATCGTATACACAGAACTTATTTGTTTATTTGCGATTGTTGTACGAGCAACACAAGGTCGGCATTGTTAAAGGGGTCTCTCTCTCTCTCTCTCTGTCGCGCGCGCTCGCTCTTTGTCTGTTCCTCTGCCTCTGCCGCTCTCTTCCTCTTGATTTGTCAACACCTACACGGTTGGCGGAGCCGTGCTTATCAACAGCACGACGCCCGTGAGTCAACGCATGACCAAGAAAGGTAACCTAGCAAACAGACAAAATATAAAAAAGACAACATAACAAAATAAGCGAAATAGGAAAAGAAACAGAAATTGCCACAAGGCGACAACGTCAGAGAACGAGAACGAAGAACAAAAGTCAACTGGTAACAGAAAGAAGGCGCAGAGGAGAGAGAAATTTAGAGAGAGGTAAAGAGGGAGACAGAGAGAGAGAGAGAGAGAGAGAGATGGGCATCAACGGGACAGGTAAAGTTTAATTGCTGAGAAATGCTCAACAAGAACTGCCATACAACACCGGGCCGACCCGGCTAGCCAGAGCCACTGGCAACAGAGCGTCAAAACGGCCTTAATGACTGTTACTCGCATTTGCTAAATACGGCCAGAGTGCATGTGTGGAAGAGAGATAGCAACGATCAGCGCTTATTAGAGATGTGCGCGTGACAGGCGCATGCTAGCTAAATAGCAAAGGTGTTTCTAGAGATCGTTAAGACTTTCTGTAAATATATGGTATAAAAATATAATACAACTGAAGCAAATATAGTGAAATTATTTATTAAAATATATTTAAATAATTTAAATAGATATTAAATATTTTTTTTATATATATAAATACTAAACATATATTTATTTGCAAAAATTATACATATAAATTATACATATAAATTTGGATACGTTCATTTTGATTAACATTTGTAGGAAATTAAGATAGGAAACAATCAAGTTGCAAATGAAATTTTCATTCTTTCATTTTTCGAAGCTCTCGCATTGAACTAATTTTATCATAAAAAAGATAATCTAAATATAAGTATTATAAAGATCAATTGATACTCGATCTATAGTTCTTTTAAAATTATTAACTTCATAGAAAATTACTGCTGGCTTCATGTTCTTGGCATGATATGGTATATACCCTATAATTACAATGTATAAATTTATATGAAAAGAATAAGATTTTACAAAAGTTTGATTATTTTTTCGAAATTTCACCTTTACAATACCTTTGGCCAGTTAATTTTTAGGTTAAATAGAGCTCAGCTGTAATATCTTATGCCAAGTTGATAGTTTTAAAATAATGATAAGCTTAAGTGATACTCGTGACACGATATAATCGATCGCAACAGTGTCGCCACTAGCAGTCGCAGCTCACCTGGTTGCGATCGACCGTTGCTGGCTGCTCAGTTGCTTTTGTGAACTCTGACGACGCGGCTCACAGTCAGAGCGTTCTTTGGCCGCCTCTTACCTGTTCAACCGTGTTAGTGTCGGCGGCCGTTGATAAGATTTTCCACATTGATTATTTTAGAAAATCACCAGCTTATTTAGTTGCTCATACCAATAATCACTTAATTCATTTCATGTTCGTTGGCAGTGCGCAAAATGTTGGAGGACACCCAACTTGTTTGGGTGAGAGATCCCGTGGAGGGTTATATACAGGGTCGCATCACTGAAATCGGCACCAAGGAGTTCGAGGTAACGCCCATCGATCGCAAGTTTCCCAAGCGTACGTGTCATTACGATGATATACACTCGTCATGTGATGGACCCCAGGATCACGATGATAACTGTAAGTATTACAAGTCAAATGCTTCACAGACTAAACTGTCTGGTAGTGTGTGTGCGTGTGTCTATTTGTTTTTTTTTTCCGCTTTATCTATTGTGTTGCTTGTGTTGCTTGTGTGGGTGAATAGAACGTGGTTATATAAAGTAAAATTGGATATACAATAGACGAATGCTGATTCGAAACATGGATCTGTCTGCTATTTCCGTCAGCTGTTAATCTGGCTAACTCATTATCTGTTTACTACAAATTCTAGTTAGATAATATTACAAACTAATTGCATTACAAATGTATATAACATTCTGTAAGTCAGTCACTTTTCTGATTATACCAAGCAGAACCAGATAAACCGAAAACAATTTTCAAGAGAAATTTCAACAGTGTTTTACTGAACATCAGTTGAGATATATGTATATATGTATGTATGTATGTATTCATGTTCATGGTAATGGTTCAAGTTACAGCTAGACTGATCTCACGTGCTGTCTTTTGATGCTCTACTTCTGGGCAAGATCGTATAACTTTATTGTACCGCTGCTTGTGGGCATTAAAGATCTTGCTGTTGTGATCGTTAGCTACGCTTGCGTGAAACAGTTGAGCGGTAGAGCACTTAAACCTGACCCCCGACCCTCTCGACTGGCCCGGGGTGAAAGTTAACTTGCAACTGAATTAACTGAAAAAAAAAAACTGAGTATAAAATAATAAATAAACTCTACTTACTCCAATTTCCAGGTGAGCTTATGCTGCTCAACGAAGCAACATTTTTGGACAATCTAAAAACGCGTTACTACAAAGACAAGATCTACGTGAGTAGTTCGAACAGAACATGTATATCTACAGAAATATATAAATATATGGGATCCATTACAGACCTATGTGGCTAACATACTCATTGCCGTCAATCCGTATCGTGAGATCAAGGAGCTCTATGCACCGGATACTATCAAGAAGTACAATGGACGTTCGTTGGGCGAGCTGCCGCCGCATGTTTTTGCCATTGGTGAGTTCTATGACTCCATTTGCCAAGAGTCCAACTTCTAATCATTGATTTCTCTCTCTCTCTCTCTCTCTCTCTCTCTCTCTCTGAACAGCGGACAAGGCGATTCGTGATATGCGCGTCTATAAGTTGTCTCAATCCATTATTGTCTCTGGCGAGTCGGGCGCTGGCAAAACGGAGTCCACGAAATATTTGCTCAAATATCTATGCTATTCGCACGACAGCGCTGGACCCATTGAGACCAAAATACTGGATGGTATGTGCATCGTATACTCGTTCAAAATTTATATATTTGTATATGCAATAATTGTGTGTAATCCGCTTTTAGCCAATCCCGTGCTGGAGGCTTTTGGCAATGCCAAAACCACACGCAACAATAACTCATCGCGTTTCGGTAAATTCATTGAAGTGCACTACGATGCCAAGTGCCAGGTGGTCGGTGGTTATATCTCTCACTATTTGCTGGAGAAGAGTCGCATCTGCACGCAGAGCGCCGAGGAGCGCAACTATCATGTCTTCTATATGCTGCTCGCGGGCGCTCCACAACAGCTGCGGGACAAGCTGAGCTTGGGCAAGCCGGATGACTATCGCGTAAGTAGATTTGGCACAGCTAATTCATTTGTTTACGTCTCACGCCTGGTAATTTCTTCTCTTGCAGTATCTATCCGGCTGCACACAGTACTTTGCCAATGCCAAGACCGAGCAGCTCATTCCGGACACTCAAAAATCGACGAGCCACCAGAAGAAGGGTCCGCTCAAGGATCCCATCATCGATGACTACCAGCACTTTCAGAATCTGGACGAGGCTTTGAGCCGTCTGGGTCTGTCCGACACGGATAAAATGGGCATCTACACTTTGGTGGCGGCTGTTTTGCATTTGGGCAACATCAACTTCGAGGAAATACCCGACGATGTGCGTGGCGGCTGTCAAGTGGCGGAGGCATCGGAGCGCTCGCTGGACATCACCAGCCGCCTGCTGGGCGTCGATCCTGCTGAGCTGCGTACGGCTCTAGTGTCGCGCGTCATGCAGAGCAAGGGCGGCGGCTTCAAAGGCACGGTTATCATGTAGGATATAATTTATGGAATGCAAGTTCAATTCACTTAAATCTGCTCCATTTGCAGGGTTCCTCTGAAGATCTACGAGGCGAACAATGCACGCGATGCCTTGGCCAAGGCTATTTACAGTCGCCTATTCGATCGCATTGTGGCTCTGATCAATCAGAGCATTCCCTTCCAGGCATCCAACTTTTACATCGGTGTCCTGGATATTGCTGGCTTTGAGTACTTCACGGTCAACTCATTTGAACAGTTTTGCATCAACTACTGCAACGAGAAGCTGCAAAAGTTCTTCAACGACAACATTCTAAAGAACGAGCAGGAGCTGTATAAACGTGAGGGCCTCAACGTGCCGGAGATCACCTTCACGGACAATCAGGACATCATCGAACTGATCGAGGCCAAGTCGAATGGTATCTTTACGCTGCTGGATGAGGAGTCCAAGTTGCCCAAGTCATCGCCAGCTCATTTCACTGCCGAGGTGCACAAGTCGTGGGCGAATCATTATCGTCTAGGTCTTCCACGCTCATCGCGTCTCAAGGCGCATCGCACGCTGCGCGACGAGGAGGGCTTCCTCGTGCGTCATTTCGCTGGCGCCGTTTGCTACAATACGGAACAGTTCATCGAGAAGAACAATGATGCATTGCATGCGTCGCTCGAGTGCCTGGTGCAGGAGTGCGAGAATCCGTTGCTCAAGCGGCTCTTCCCGTCAGGCAGCAATACTTCCGTGCGCGGCAAACTGAACTTCATATCGGTTGGCTCCAAGTTCAAGACACAGCTGGGCGAGCTCATGGAAAAGCTCGAGCAGAATGTAAGTGAAGAACCCCCAAAAGCTTAGCAAATATTCAGCTAATTCATTTATTGTACATCTCAGGGTACCAATTTCATACGCTGTATCAAGCCCAACAGCAAAATGGTTGATCGCCAATTCGAGGGCTGTTTGGCGCTGGCGCAGCTCAAGTGCTCCGGCACCATATCCGTACTCGAGCTGATGGAGCATGGCTTTCCGTCGCGTGTGCTCTTTGCCGATCTCTATAGCATGTACAAGTCTGTGCTACCGCCGGAGCTGGTTTCCCTGCCGGCTCGCACCTTTTGCGAGGCCATGTTCCAATCGCTCAACCTGAGCGCCAAGGACTTTAAGTTCGGCATCACAAAGGTCTTCTTTCGACCCGGTAAATTTGTGGAATTCGACCGCATCATGAGATCTGACCCAGAGAATATGTTGGCCATTGTGGCCAAGGTGAAGAAGTGGCTGATACGCTCGCGCTGGGTCAAGTCAACGCTGGGCGCACTTTGCGTCATCAAACGTAAGTTATATGTAACAAAGAGATGATTACTTCAATTGAGATATATGTATATATTCATGTTTAGTACGCAATCGCATCATCTTCCGCAATAAGTGCGTTTTGACGGCTCAGCGTATTGCGCGCGGTTTTCTGGCGCGCAAGCAACATCGTCCACGTTACCAGGGCATTGCCAAGATCAACAAGATACGCACTAACACTTTGAAGACCATCGAAATTGCCAGCGGTCTTAAGCTGGGACGGGATGAAATTGTTGGCGGTGTCAACGATATATACAAACAGATCGATGATGCCATCAAGAAGATCAAGGTGAGCTCCTTATGGTTGCTCCTTATGCTTCCTATTTGCTGACTGTCTTCCTCTCTCTCTCTCTCTCTCTCTCTCTCTATCTCTAGCAAACTCCACGGATAACCCAACGCGAAATCGACTCCATGTACACGGTGGTCATGGCCAATATGAATAAGCTGACAGTTGATTTGAATGGCAAGTTGAAGGAGCAACAGCAGGCCGAGGAGCAGGAGCGACTGCGCAAAATACAAGATGCTCTCGAAGCGGAACGCCGTGCCAGAGAGGCGGAGGAGCAACGTTTGCGCGAGGATGCCGAAAACAAGCGACTGTTAGTGCTCTTACATTTAGATTTCAAATCAAACTTATTAAACATTTGCCCTTATCTACAGCAAAGTCGAAATGGAGACCAGACGCAAGCTGGCCGAAGCTCAACGTGTGCGCCAGGAGGAGGAGGATCGACGTGCTGCCTTGGTGCTGCAGGCACAGTTGGAAAAGGAGGCCAAGGACGATGCCAAGTATCGCCAGCAGCTCGAGCAGGAGCGACGCGATCACGAATTGGCGCTGCGCTTGGCCAACGAGTCCAATGGCCAGGTGGAGGATAGTCCACCTGTCATACGCAAGTATGTGTTAACGAACCCACAAAGAACAGATTTCTATATAGTATATATAGAGGATTAGGCACTTGTAAACACGGTGCAGGTGAAGAGGGAAGTGTTGTATAGGAAAGAAAGACGTTACGTATTATCTTCGAGTAAGCCTTGTTAAAGAGAGTGAGAGTAAGAATTTCAAATCTTGTTTGTATATATATGAGCTAGCTTATTTATTATTATTATAATTATATAACTATATCCATATGTATATGTATATTTGATGAAGACTCACCAAAACTTTTTCCCAATTCCCCCCTTACACGCCCACCTCTTGTACACCAACCACATCCCCACACAAAAACCAACAAACAAACACAGTGGTGGTCTGAGTGACGCGTCTCCCGTGGGTTCCAACAAACTGATCAGGTATAGCACACTTTATAATTTACTTTCAATTTATTGTTGTATCGAATTAAAAATTGTTCTCTTGCTTTCTAAAAACTGCTTTTACACAATAACTAATTGGATTGTAAACAAACAAACAAAAAACAAAACAAAAACAAAACAAAACTATCTTTTACCTTCTGCTTTACTTTTCTTTATAATTGTATTTGATGAACAAGTTTTTCACAAGTTGTGTCAAACATTGCTTCGCGATATTTGAATAAGTGAGTTGGTGCTGGCTTTTGACAACTTTTTATAACTACTAAACAAATTATTAACACACTTTATATAGAGTATCTATCATTCATACTAATCAAGTTGTAATATTCGTGAAATATTTATTGGCTTTTAGTTGTAGAACTTCTTAACATTTCCTAAAAACTCTTTTGTAAAGAAAAATAAGCATTCAAATCCATCTATAACTCACTTTGAATTTTCATGTTTTCCATTATATATTTTATTATTTTATATATATTATATATATTTCACAAATCCGTTACGTTCCCAGATCGGAGAACGTGCGCGCACAACAGCAAGCGCTTGGCAAGCAGAAGTACGACTTATCCAAATGGAAATACTCGGAACTACGCGATGCTATCAACACGTCCTGTGATATTGAACTGCTTGAGGTGATGATCGAAGCGTAGCTAATTATATATTCAATTTGATTTGAATTATTCTTTTAATCGACTGCAGGCCTGCCGCCAAGAGTTCCATCGTCGCTTGAAGGTCTATCACGCCTGGAAGGCAAAGAATCGCAAACGCACCACCATGGATGAGAACGAACGTGCACCACGCAGCGTCATGGAGGCCGGTAGGTGTCACACAGCAATCACACAGGCGTCAGCTTATACTTTTCCGAAGGGGTTACAATCCGGATCTACCAAAAAGAGTTTTATACTAACTTAAAGTACTACTGCTTCGAAATCCTTTTCAGCATTTTAAGAAGTGTATTTTTATAACCACTGCTGAAAGCATTTGGTTCAACAACACGATATCTTGGCTCGCCAAGTCTTTTCTGATTTGCCTGTTTTATTTTTAAATATATTTTTTAATTTATTTATATATTTTGACAGCCTTTAAGCAGCCGCCTATTGTGCAGCCCATACAGGAGATTGTGTCCGCACAGCATCGCTATTTCCGCATACCTTTCATGAGAGCCAATGCGCCCGATAACAGTAAGTGCTCAAATGTTCACTGGGTATCTTTTATTAAGCTCTCTCTCTCTCTCTCTCTCTCTCTCTCTCTTTCTCTATGTTTTAGCTAAGCGCGGCTTGTGGTATGCACACTTTGATGGCCAGTGGATTGCCCGGCAAATGGAGCTGCATGCGGATAAGCCGCCAATTCTGCTCGTTGCTGGCATAGATGATATGCAGATGTGTGAGCTGAGCCTCGAGGAGACCGGCCTGACACGCAAGCGTGGCGCTGAAATTCTCGATCACGAGTTCAATCGTGAGTGGGAGCGCAATGGGGGCAAGCCGTACAAGAGCCTGGGTGCTAAGCCAAATGGAGCTGGCATTTAAATCACAATCAGCTAGATCTTAATTGTGAACGTAACGAAACGATAGAAACAAATGGATAACAAAAGAGAAAAGAAGAAAGCAACTAGCACCGTTTGACAGATCCAAATTTGCAGTTTAAACAAAATTCCATAAATATTTTTGCATAACTTTTGATAAGAACTACGTCCAAAATTTTATGGCTATAAATGATAAAACATAAATTATAAATGTCAAAAGATTTTTTTTATATATATACATATATATCTACACATACATAAATTTCATTTTCAAATGTGAGTGGATTTCGTTTTCATCGCTAAACTGCATATGAGGGCCACGCATACATTTACCTTTACATCGGTATTACCTGTGGTATGAGCATTTTTTCAATTAATTAAGTGAGTGTCTAATACGATAAAACCCGCTAATAGCAAGTTGTATTTAGTGTCTAATGAAATTCGATTTAAATGTGTATTTACATATAACTCCATATATATATATTACAGTATTTTAAATTAAAAATAAAATGCTCGAAATATGGGGTATATTAATGTTTATTCCGGCAAAGTAATTTTATGTTTTTTATTATTTTTAAAAATTTGAATCTAGCGGCAAATGCGCAACTCAAAGCTGCGTTTTTTCTCTCTTTCGATACCTATCGATAACAATTCACAATGACTGTGCGCTGTCTTAGTCAGGTGGCAACCACACTGCACGTGTGTTTGTTTACAACGATGTCACGTAGAACATGGAGATCTCTAGACAAACCGCCGCTTTCACAGCCCGTCCTCGAGGTGCTGCAGGAGTTTGGCTTTAAGCTAATGACACCTGTGCAAACAGCAGCAATTCCATTGCTGTTGGCGCGCAAGGATGTCTCCGCTGAAGCTGTCACAGGCAGTGGCAAAACTTTGGCGTTTCTCGTACCTCTTCTGGAGATACTGCAGCGTCGCCACCTTGAGACGCCCTGGGCAGCAAAGGAGATTGGTGCACTAATCATATCACCCACACGCGAGTTGGCACGACAAATCTCCGAGGTGCTTGCCCAGTTTCTGGCGCACGACGAACTGGAGCACTTGAATCAACAGCTAATCGTCGGCGGCAACAGCATTGAAGAGGACATCGCTGCACTGAAGCAGCAGTCGCCATGCATATTGGTGTGTACACCTGGACGTCTGGAGGATCTGTTTCAGCGCAAGGGCGACGACCTAAATTTGGCATTACGTGTGAAGAGTTTGGAATTTCTGGTCCTTGACGAAGCGGATCGCCTGCTCGACTTGGGCTTCAAGACGAGCGTGAACAACATTTTGGGATATCTGCCTCGTCAGCGACGTACTGGTCTCTTCTCGGCCACACAGACAACCGAAGTAACGGACCTCATACGTGCTGGCCTGCGTAATCCTGTGCTGGTCTCCGTCAAGGAGAAGGCTTCCGTTAATACTCCAGCGCGTCTTCAAAATTTCTACAAGATTGTGGAGCCGGAGCAAAAGTTTCTCTCCCTGCTGCAGTTTCTACGCTCGCCCACCTCCAGAGCCGGAAAAGTTATGGTCTTCTTTCCCACATGCGCCTGTGTCGAGTACTGGGCGGAGATGCTGCCATCCCTGCTGCCCGATCGCCAAGTCCTGGGCATTCACGGCAAGATGAAGAATAAGCGAGCTAGCGTCGTAGAGCGTTTCCGCAACGAAGCACAGTCCGTGCTACTGTGCACGGATGTGTTGGCGCGTGGCTTAGATGTGCCCGAAATTGAGTGGGTGGTGCAATGGGATCCGCCGTCCAATGCTTCGAGTTTTGTGCATCGCGTGGGACGCACCGCTCGACAGGGCAACGAGGGCAACGCTCTGGTATTTCTACTGCCCACCGAGGATGCATATATTCAGTTCCTGAAGCTTAATCAGAAAGTCGAGTTAAGCGAGCTGCAGGAGGAATGCATTGAAGCAAATGAAGCAGAGTTAAGATCGACACTCGAGCAATTGCATCAGCTGCAAGCCGCTGACAAAGGTGCCTACGACAAGGGCATGCGGGCCTTTGTCTCCCATGTGCGTGCCTACACCAAGCACGAGTGCAGCGCTATATTGCGGTTGAAGGATCTGGATTTGGGCAAAATGGCCACTGCCTACGGGCTGCTGCAACTGCCACGCATGCCGGAGCTAAAAAACTACCAAGGCGATGGCTACATTGCGCCCAGCTTTGAGGTGGATCTCACCAAGCTGACGTACAAGAATGCGCAGAAGGAGCAGGTGCGCAAGCAGAAGTTGCAAACGTTCGAGCAGACAGGCACTTGGCCAGGTCGCCAGAAGCAGCATATGAAACACACTGAATCCTGGGACCAGACAAAGAAGGCCAAACTGGATGCCAAGTCGAAGAAGGAGCTGCGAAAGGCTAAGAAGGAGCGCAAACGCAAAGCGGCAGCAGCCGAGGGCGGGGCCCAGCGCAAGCGGAAACAGCAATACACGCAGGAGGAGCTGGATGAACTGGCCAGCGATATTCGTCTATATAAGCGACTAAAAAAGAAAAAAATTACCGATGAGGACTTTGACAAAGCGATGGGCATTGATGTTGGCGATGATTAATATAAATATTAATTTGTTAAATAAAAATTAACGATAGTATCTTTCAACGAATTTAGTTTAGTTACTCGAATCGACTGCCACCACCGCTATATCCACTAACAGACAAATGTATGCACGTAAGTGGGACAACTAGAGCAAACTTCTCACCACAACTTCGTATTTGCTCGGCTGCTCTTACGCTCTTAACGAGCAAGGGACCTGAGCACCATAGGCGCAGTATGATCGAGGGAGATGAACGCTATGTGTTACTTCCAGCGTTGCCAGCTCAAATCTTTGAGAAGCCAGATCAATTATTAATAAAAACAGCCAGAAATAGCTAAACCTAAATTGAAAACTACAGAAAAGAAGCATTTTCACTTTTTTGATTTTTATGACCTTTTTCTCAAATGCACATTGAAATCCAGTTTAGTTTCATACAATAATGTATATATATTTTGTATATTATAATTTTGTCATTTTTCACGCTAAAAAGAAGCCAAAACAGCTATGATTCCCGCCAACCGTTATATCATAATTTGCATATGTAGCCGCTTTTACTTAATTCTCTCAATTGAATATGCATACATATGTATGTATGTGTGTAACTATTAACAAAGCCTAATGCAATCAAGGATTGTGACTGCACGCTCTCTACTTCTCTTCTTCAGTGCCACAACATAACAGTTTTATCATGCTCTCTCAAATGAACGTATTTATGTATGCAAATATGTACATACACATGAATATCGTATGCACAAACGGCAAAAGAGATGTTGCATACATGTACATATGTATGTGTTATGGCTATTGGTTAGACACATTTGTGTCACTTGCTTTATTTCAAATTCAAAGAAAAACCTAGGATTTTTTACTAATTTACATTTACAAATGCCTTTTATTTGGCAGCATCCTGATTGGTTGCTCCAGAGATAAAGACCAACAGGACAACGGGCACAATGTACATCCAGTATTTAGCGAAGAAGCCCCTATTGTCACGCACCTCGCCGCGCTCTCTAGCCTCACGCTCACGTTCGAATTTCTGTATGAAGCTGCCAGTATCCGGTACCGGAGCCAGTTCGGCATGGCGAATGATAACATCAGAGCTGAAGTTTTTCTCGTTGATTTGCTGCATATTCTCGGCGGAGCATTGCGTAATCTTTGGCGCTAGATCCTGGGAGGTAGTGATGCCTGTTACATGGCCATTGGGATCAAGGGATACCCATAGAACGTCATTGAACTGAGCCAGCAGCAAGCTGCATGCCTTGCTGGAGGTCAAGAAACGTTGGCTGCTGCCATTTGGATATGTGACCGTTGCCCTCATGCGATAGAAACCATTTTGGTTCGCCAGAATCTTCAAGCTTTCAAGTTCACTGTCCGTTAATGCGTTCTGCACAACGGTTGACAGTCCCGAGTTTAGACTTGGTATGGAGATATTGCCCCGATGAGAGAAGTGCTCCGGTCTAGCAGCCGTCAAAGAATGGTGCAAGTCAATCGTTATCCAGCTATCATGCTCCAAGAAGCTCCATCCGCTTGCAAACAAGCCGAGCAGAACAATTAATAAATAGCTTGATTTTAAATGCATCTTCGTTAGTATATTTTTTGTTGTTTATTTTTGTCTGAAAGAGCAAGGTTTTTATAGAACTTTTTCGAGGGATGTTTCAGATAATTACTTACATCCAAATTTCTTTAACAAGTCACTAAATTATAGCCCATATGATTTGCAATATAAAACTATCGATAGACATCGGCGATAGTCGATTGTTGCTGCCAGAGATAAGCGTAGCCATATTTGTTGACATCTGTAGCATAGACAGAAATTTTAGAAATATCTTAAGATTTGAATAAGATATTTGATTCAATGCCTGCGGATGTTTTCTTTAAATGTCAAATGTCTCAATATCAAATTAATAGATGATTCCATTTTAATTGCTACTTTCACTGCTTCCAGTCACACTTACTCGCCGATACTTAGAGCACATGGATTGATCGATAATGGGAAGCAAATTCTTTAAGTAAACTTTTGGTAAACACATAGGTTAAGTTAATACACATATATATAAATATTTAAGCCACAACAATGGGAAAAACCTCAAAAGATAAACGTGACGTTTATTATCGTCGAGCCAAAGAGGAGGGTTGGCGCGCGCGAAGTGCATTCAAATTGATGCATATCAATGAACAATTTGGCATTCTGGACAGTAAGTTGATTGTGATTCATTTACTATAATATGAAGCTCAGAATAACTTTATCACAGATGTACAACGGGCGGTGGATTTGTGCGCTGCACCCGGCAGCTGGTCCCAGGTGCTCTCGCGCAAACTGTTCGATTGCTGCCTGACCGATGATGAGAAATCGGAAGTGAAAATCATTGCAGTTGATCTGCAAGCGATGGCGCCAATACGAGGCGTTGTCCAGCTGCAGGGCGACATAACTAAGGAGAGTACAGCAAATGCAATAATTTCGCACTTCGACAAGAGGGGCGACAAAAAGGCGCAACTAGTTGTCTGCGATGGTGCACCAGACGTAACTGGCGTCCACGAAATGGACGAATATATGCAGAACCAGCTGATTGTCTCGGCGTTGAGCATTGCCACCTTTGTTTTGGAGGCGGGTGGCGTTTTTGTGGCGAAGATATTCAAGGGCAATGCCAATTGCCTGCTGGAGTCACAAATGCTTACATTCTTTAACAATTTCCACATCTACAAGCCGCCCAGTTCGCGGTCATCCAGCATTGAAGCGTTCGTCGTGTGCATTGGCTTTCGTCTGCCCACTGGTTATATTCCACAAATTATAAATCCGGCACGTGATGATATTAGACTGTTGGCACGGCAAACTGGCTCGGCGGTCAATCGAAAGCTTGTGCCGTTTATTGCTTGTGGCGATTTGAATGGAGCCTCGGAAAAATCGAGTGCCGAATTGGATGAAGAATTCTCCTCAGAGGACTATGAAATGACCTACGAAGATATGTTAACTGATATCGATTTCCCAGATGAGTTTAAGGATGAGCTAGAGGAGATACTTTTGAATGAAATCGCCGTTCGGAGCGTAACAAGTTTTCGCACTCACCACCAGTGGTAGGTCACCCAATCTTGACTAAAATTTTTGATAATCGCAATTAAACAGAACTGAAAATTTAAAACTTGGCTACATAACCAGCTCTTTATTGGACATAGTACATGAAAATGGTAAACAAAACGTTTCGGTTCTAATTCTAAATGAGATGACAAACGTGCATGTGTTCAGGTAAACTGCGCATAGGTGTACAGATGTAGCTGTTTTTTTTTAAGCAGCGCCATCGACCACAACCTGCAGAATGATGCGCCGCTTGGGATCGTAGGAGAAGCCGTTGGTGCGAAACAGTTCCGAATCATAGAATGATTTTAGATTGCTGATGTCCAGCTGCTTGGCCCGTTCCAGCAGATCGCGTTCCATGATCTCCACATGTGTGGCACTGGGACCATCCTTGCAGCGTATGTAGGCCAGCTGATCGAGCGTTAGTTGTCGTAATATGAAGAAGAGCAGCTCTGAGTGATCCTTCTGGAAGGCCAAATACTTTTGGAATGTGTTGCGCATCTTCTTCATCACGCTGAACTTTTGCGCCTCGATGAAGCTCTCTAGCATAATGCGTATGGCCATGCTAACATCTGATTCCATCACATTCTCGCGCAGGTGCAGACGCGCGTGCGCCTCCGACATACGGATGACGCTCTCAATGTGACGCACTGTAATGGGCAGCGAGCCAGTGGCAAAGGATTCCTGGCGCAGCTGCGAGTACATTTTGGCAATCTTGTCCTCATCAATGTTCTGCAGAAAGAAAAAATTGGATAAAATGATTGCAATGATTGCAGTCTAAATGGGATTTGAACCTACTGTTAGTTTAGGCCGTATATTCTCCTTGGCATAGACAATGTATTGACGCAGCAAATCCTGTGGTATCTCGTCCACAGTCTTTAGTTGCGGCTCTTCCAGCTCGGGCTGCTCCTCTTCGCTGGGATGATGCTTCATGTGCGAGTGCACCACAAATTTAGCCAGCTGCTGATCCTGCATGGGATCAAACTCGTCCTTGACCACGCACAATATATCAAAACGGGATAGAATTGGCTCCGAGAGATTCACATTCTCCGAGAAGGTCATCGAGGGATCATAGCGACCGCCAATGGGATTAGAAGCAGCAATCACCGTGCAGCGTGCCTGCAGCGAGGTGACAATGCCTGCCTTCGATATGGATATCGATTGCTGTTCCATGGCCTCGTGTATGGAGGTGCGATCTTGGTCGTTCATTTTGTCGAACTCATCTATCAGACATACGCCCTGATCGGCCAGCACTAATGCGCCCGCCTCCAGTGTCCACTCCTTGGACACGGGATTGCGACGCACATAGGCGGTCAGGCCTACAGCGCTGGCTCCCTGGCCGGTGGTGAAAACGGCACGCGGCGCTATCTTCTCCGTGTACTTTAAAAACTGCGACTTGGCCGTGCCCGGATCACCGCAGATAAGCATATTAATGTCGCCACGCACCTTGTGCTTCTCACCCGGATTCTTTGATTCGCCACCGAAGAGAGCCAAGGCCAGGGCACGCTTTATATATTCATGGCCATAAATGGATGGCGCCATGGATGCCATTATCCGATCGGCAATGCGTGGATCTTTGCTCAGCTTTTGTATGGTGGCAATGTCCTCATCCGTCAGCGATTGCACCACCTGCTTGGAGTCCTTGACCACCACATGGTTGGCTATAATGACCGTTGCAAAGACAGGGAAACCCTGATCCGTATTCAGCGAGCCGTCATAGTTGTTTGTGTAGATGCCGGTGACCTCCAGCTCATCGCCTGGCTTGGATTGATCGCACAGATCGGCGAGCAGGATGACATCCTTACTGCGTGGTATACGACCGGCAGGTATGCGACCCGGCGACTCCTGCAGCGTTATCTTCTGATAGTTGCGATACAGCGTTTGTTCCATGTTAATTGAGAAGGGTCCCGTGCTCTGGCACTCGGGGCAAGAGCCCGGCTTAACCTCCGTGTTCTGTGACTGCACAAACGGTCCCAACACATAGCCGCACTTAACGCAATCGTACTTAATTACCGAGAGCTGGGGCAGCACGCCCGTTGTGGCTGTGACTACGCCCAAGGTGCGTACGAGTTGGTTGAGATGCAGCTTACGGAACGTTCGCAGCTCCTCGATCAGCGGCAGCTCCGAGATGCGGACATGAATCTCCGTGGTCACACGCTCGTAGGTGGGGAAAATGGAGAGCACCATGTCCTTGGCCACTTTGTCGAAGATTTCAAGCATCTGGAATGGTGCTTCGGGCAGAAAGTACGCCAGCACATGCTCCTTGTTAGCCAAATCCGTATAGGACACAACGAACGAAGATTTATTTTGTTCACACATGCGCCGAATGCGGTCACGATAGGTGTAGGCGCCACGATCGTCTACGAAGGTGCGTAGGAAAGATTGGAAACGATTCGCAATTTCAGTGCGCGGACCCAGCATGCTCACCCACTCCTTGGTAGAGTGACCCTTAGTGTCTTCGAGGTTCTCTATAGATTCGATCATTTCTGTGTCTTCGACTTCGCCGACGGCTGCCTTTTCGCCTGCACGTCGTTTGGCACGTGGACCCACATCGTCCTCGTCGTCCGACTGTCCAAAGCCCAAATCACGATCATCACGATGAATGCCAGCCGCACGATCACGACGACGCATTTCCGATTCGGCTGCAAAACGCTCGCCCTGTGACATTTCGGAGATGTCCTCGTCATCGTCCAGCATGGCAGGATCATAGTGATCCAGCTCAGGCATTTCGCGATAATCTACAAATTGAATTCATTCTTCAAGAGTTAGCCGAATTTGCTATCAATCTCTAGGTGCCTACCGTTCTCCATGTTGTCGCCAAACAGCTCCTCGCCATCGTCATCCTCCTCATCGCGCACTGTTTGATCGCCAAGAATTTCATCTTCGTTCTCGAAAGGCTCAAAGTCGCCAACAGGAGAAGTCATTGCTGCCCGCGAATCGCGACGCTCGACTACATCGCTGGGCATGTTTGGCGGCGGTGAACTGGGATTATCCTAAAAGCAGGCATTGCAAGTATTTCAAACATTGTAGTACTTGTACAACTTACCATAGTTGTAGTTTAACGTTTAACTATAAATTAATTAATATTAAATCCTTCAGCTTCAGTTTACAATTTGTTGTGCTTCAGTTGTTACTGCTGCAGCACCTATGTGAAATTGGCGTGCAATTTTGGCGGGAGAAATGGCAATAACTTGATACTTATCGGGCAAATAATGCGATATCCTTAAATAAATTAATCGATATTTGCAAACATATGATTTGTAGTTGCTAGCGCTTGAAAGCTAAATGCTATGTCAGCTAAGAGTTGAACCACGTCGTTGTGAGCGTCTTATCAGTGTTGTTTGTGGTTGCGCACAACAGATGGCTCAATGGTCTAGGGGTATGATTCTCGCTTTGGGTGCGAGAGGTCCCGGGTTCAAATCCCGGTTGAGCCCGCCTTAATCTTTTTACAAAATTATTTTTAATTACCCGTTTATTGAGAAATAAATGGGTTGTAATTGCTTACTAATATGTATGTTGTACGTTTACCGCCAGCCAATTAGAAATAATTAGTCATACATTTTTTATTCATCACTTACTACTAACAGAGTTATTTAAATTTTACAGTTAGGAACAAACACGTTTGCACGTGATGCGAAGACCTCGTCGTACGTGTTTGGCCACTTTTCTAATTTCTCTGCGCCTTCTACTTAATTATAGAATATAAGACCGTCACGAGACGGCCGATTTATGGCACCGGAAAGAGTCGCCTACCCTGTATACATTTGCATAGGCATCGCATGCAGCGACAATGCCACATGCAAAATAATTGCGGCCATACAATGACATTAAAGCAAATGGAGTCAAGTGGAGTTTTGGAAGCAGGCTTGTAACTGCAACTGTGACTGTCAGTTTGCATGTGTGCGTGTGTGTGCTTATGTGTCTGCGACTGTGCCTGTGACTCTGGCTTTATGCTTGCGTTCCGTTTCGTTCTGTTCTGTTCTTTTCTGTTCCGTTCCGTGCGGTGGTTACGCGAACAATACAAGCAAGCGTGCTGAGTAATTGCAGCTTTAAATGACATTAAACGCGCATCGTGCACTTTTGCCTCCTTGTTTTATTTATTTATGTATTTGTTGTTGTTGTTGTAGTAGTAGTTGTTTTTCTTTCCTTCTATTTTAGAGGCGCCTCTGCAAAGCCCGTTGTTGCTGTATTTGCTGGTGTTGCTGACCAGCGTACGTGCCACGAAGCCGAAAGTCATTTGTCGATGCGGAATTACAAGACATTTTATAAGCAAAGTCACTTCGAGTAAAACTATCCGAGGCGGGAAATTATTTCTTATTAAAATCTAAAGGCATGTGACGTGGCCCAGGTAAAAGCGCAAGCGATTGCAATGGACTCATTTTTCATTTCAAGCTGAAAATTAATGGGCACTACGGTCAAACATATGTATGTATGTACATATGTATGTATATGTAAGTATAAGGGAAAGGTGTTTATGTTTGCCCTCAATATGTCACATTTTTGTTGCTTATATAAATTGAAGTGTTTTCACTATAGCAATCTAATATCCATTTATGCTGCTTATATAGTATATACTGTGTGTGTATGTATTTGTACAAATGTATGTAGCTAAAATAATGTTGTATTTGTATTATGTTATTCTAAAACAATGTTTGGCTATTCAGGTCAGTGGAGCAGATGTTTTGATAAATGAAATCTAAAGAAAGGTGTTATACACATGAAATGGCAATTAAGATAAGTTGATGTTGCTATAGATATGTTCTTGAGTACAGTTATTTCAATGTCTGTTATACCTAGACTTTAAGCAAACATCAATTTGTTATTGTCATAACGAATTAAGCTAGCGGCAAGCCAGCCGCAACCAACTTAATGTTTACTTAAAGGCAAGAGCGAAACGGTTAACAGCTGCTGGGCATAAACAATTCGTTAATTACAGATATGATTGGCGACTTAGCATATGCCATGTACTTGTATATAGATATGCACATAAATATCAATTTTAATTGCAAGCCTTGGCTCAACTTGGCTCAAACGCAGTTTTCACTTTAATATTCATATGTGGTCTTGCTGTGGCACGCAAGTGTTATAACTTTTTTCGCAAACACACACTTTATTTGAAGATGTTGTAGTAAAACCATAAAACGAGCTGCTGTGGTCATAAAAAGGCATATAATTTCTTGATGGTGATGAAGGTAAAAGGTAAAGGTAAGTTAGCCACAGCGAAAACCTCAATGTATGCAATGCCCCTACTCACATATGTATGTGCATAAGTTTATTATCTTTTACATTATGCTGTACTTGTTGGCGGGGCTATTCTCTGGCAGCGCCCATTTTGTGGGCGTGCTAATAAGCACAAAATCACACATACATCACACACACACGCACACAAGCATACTCACACATACGCATTTCAACTTTGCCAAATTACGAGGTATAAAAATGGCGTCTCATTATGGTAAATTTAATATTTCATGGGCAATTTGCCAGGATTGAAACCGACACACTTCAAAAATTGCGTACACACATACACACAAGCACACATTGGTATTTGGGCACTCATACATTCTTCATAGCATGCTGTTGCATAAATGTGGTCGCATTTGGGGGTTGCAATGAGGGTTGGAGGTAGCGCCAGCTTCTTTCTTGATTTGCTTCGCTCATACAAATTTAAACTCAATTAAAAGTTTGCGTATTAGACAAACTTGTGCCGCGTTGTGACACGCTGATGACAACACCACGCCCATTTCGCCCACATTGTGCCGCTTGTATGCAATTTACGAAGCTTCTAAGGGGAGCACGAGGGGGAGGGAGTTTGGCAGCTCACTCGCCATTTGCAAAACCAAATGACATTCGTATTTAGTTGTCATTAAAAATGTGTGCGCTATATATCTAAATGACTTTGGCATGACATGAGACCATGCGAGCATTCCATCTATCTCCCTATCACTCTCCTTTTCTCTCTCACACTCTCTAGCTGTCAGGCAGTGCCACATGTTGAGGCAGCCAGGCAAGCAGTAACTTCTTCAATTGAAAGCAACAACCCATTGACATACATTGATACGCTTCTTAGCTAGACTTTAGCTAGAAATTACTCAAGTTCGTTTTACAAAGTGATGTACATATGTATAAAGTGCTAAGCTAAGCACATTTGCGCACATATGTATGTACGCATATAAATGCACTTATGCAGGCAAAAGCAGCAGTAAAAGAGATAGTTAGAAACATCTGCAAGTACACGTAAAGTTGGCTGCAGCTGAGCAATGCGATTAATATTAATCGATTGATTTATTAAAGATTATCGTAATTGGTTATCAACTACTATGAGTAGCACTTACAATTTCCACTATTGATCTTTATGATAATTCCTTATTTTTTATTCATATGTGCATGTAATTGCTTAAGTGTTGCTTGAAAAATTACAACTACGAAACAAGGAAAAGAACAACAAAATATTTACTGCAAGCTTGTTGGGTTACTGTTTGCACTAGGATACTTCATAAAGACCATAATCGTAGTATAATTTTTTTTTTTGCTGGTCTAGCCACATGGCCAATTTGCTGGTTGCCCCAAATGGCGAATGGCAGCCGCATGAATAATGGAAACAAATCGGCAGCAAACGGCAAAAAGTTAAATGCTTCTAATGACAGAAAATGAAGCAAATGACGAAAAATTGCGCAAAACAAAAGAGACAAATAATAATACCAAAATGGCCGACCAGTTGGGCTGACAATGGGTCCGACTTGCCTGGTCACTCAGTCCGCTAACTAACGGAGCACTCTTTCTGCGTGTTCGCCTGTGTGTGTGCGTTTGTGTGCGTGTGTCTAAGGAAGAGCAAAAGAGAATGAAACTCTCAAAGGAGCACGAGAAAGTGAAAGTGAAAGTGAATTAACAACAAGCAACTGCGGGCAAATCGAGAAAAGCATGTGCGCGGCATAATTACGAAGCAATTAGACGAAATTATTATTGAGGTCACTCGACAGCAGGCGCTGCCGGAGTTGATGCACAGAAACATATGGCCAGTGGCTTTAGTGTAGAGCACTCCCTTCCGCTATGTGAGGCGTGCCAATGGGATGCGTATGTCATTATCATTCTATGCTACAGCGAATAGGGCTGCGCAGCGCAATAGCCACTGAATACAAGAACAAAACGTAGACACAAATAAAGTACAATAAAAGCTCTAAAGGCAAATAACATAGCGCCCAGGCGAATTTACTATGCTCTCACTCATGTGAGATGGGGAATATTTTTCTAAATTTGAGATGATAATCAAATTGGCATTGGTATTTTGTAATATAGTTTAATCAATATATACTGATGTCTAATAATGTCATGAATAAATTAATAACATAAGGTGATATATATGTATATAATATATATAAATATAATATCATATTAACATATAATAAAGTAATAGTAGATTCATTGTCTCTGTGTTAGATATATGTTGTAAAGATAGAAAGTCTGAACTTAATGATAACTAAGCTGAGTTTTCAGTTACATGATCTATGACAAATATGTACACGCTCTCTTTGGCTGGGTAATATAGATATAAATAAAAAAAAAACAAAACAAAATAAAAAACTTAATGCTGGCACTAATGAGCATGCAATCTGCGGGTGCCAAATGGGCAATGGATGTTTGACCAGCTGCCATTGGGACTGGATAAGCTCCATATATATATGGAGTATGTGGGATGGGCCTCAGGGCAACCGGACAGCCGGACAACAAACATTGAACATTGAAGAACATTGAATGTGGAAACTGAATCGCGTGAAGCACTTCAATTATGGCGAATGCGTTATAAAGTTGACACGTGAGTTTTGCATTTAGTCGAAAATCAGTTAGAGAAACAAAAATGGTCTGCCCTAATGCGACCTGGTCAAGTTCGATTTGGGCCTACAATTTCCATAGCCATCGCGTGACAGAAATTAAATAAAGCAGTCAAAACATGTACGGAACAATGACAACAATGACAACGGTTCACAGCTGAGGCGGCACCAGCCAGAAGCTCTATTTGGGGCGGGACGACCTTAATTGTCGCTAGGCACCCGGCTGAGGGTCTTGTTTGCATGTTGGTTGATTGCCCTAGGCTTTCACGTGTCGCAGGTGTGGGAGCTGCACTCTAAAAGTATTCGTTGCACAGTTTCAGGCGTACAACTTTTTTGCAGTTCGTCAGAAAATCGAATCGTAAAAACCCAAATAAAGTTGAATGCTAAAAGCCCCGATGAAGGTTACAAGGTCTTAACATTGATTTTGAATTTGATTTTGACAATTGCTGTAAATATGTACATATGCATGTGTGCATGCACACACACACACACACACACACACACACACACAACGGCATTGACATGTCAAAGTTTGAAGGACCTGAAAACAAGGGGAAGACCGCAGTAGCTAACAATAAACTAAGCGGAAAGTTTGAATCAAAATCAGCAACTAATGGAAGTAATTTGATTAATTTGCAGCAAATTGTGAGAATAATAGTGAAATATTAAAATCAAATGCAATTTGATACAGTATCAAACGATTTGATATGACATGCGGAAAAAATGCTAATTGAAATTCAATTTCATGCATCACATATCGGCGAACGCATTCGAGCCTTGGCGCTGCTGCCGCTTTAAATCTGATTATGGAAATGCCATTAAAAACTTTTATGAGCATGGAAAATTGTGGGGAAATGTTAGAAAATCACGCAGTCGTCTAAAGAGAAACAACAAATCGAGTTAGCTGCAGTGTTGCTGTTGCTGTTGCAGTTGCAGTAGCCGCTCCAAAGCGGAAGCGAAATTGTGACGTAAATAAATGCCGCACCAGCACGCATATCCTTAATAACAACAACACCAGCAGCAACAACAACATTAGCAATAACAACAACACCAACAACAACAACAACAATAGATGTTGCAAAATGCAACGGCAGCAGATTTATAAATAAACATTGCTCCACAAATTTATGCATAACATTTTTTTTTAGTTTGTTGTTTATGTTGTTGTTGTTGTTGTTGCTGCTGTTGTTGTTGTTCCTTGTGTCGCACTATGCGCCACGCAATGTATTTTTAATTAATTTATGTAAATTGTTAAGTTTGACGCACAAAATGCTTAATTATAGTGTTGGAACTTTTTTTCTTTACAGCCTGAACCCATAGAAAATGTCTAAGAAGGGTATATTGGTTTGCTGATAATGCAATAGACTGAAGGCGGCATAGCAGAAGCCTTAATATTTTTGAATATACATATAAATATAACGCATATATGTGTAAGATGACGAGTTGAGTTGATTAACTGCTGTCTGTGCAACCGTCTGCCTTGAAAACTACAAAGCCGAGGTGATTAAAATTTTGTACATATATAGATTCTTGCATACCCAAGGCAGTACAAATTTATATAGATTTACATGTATAAGTAAGAAGTAAAACATAATTCAAACAACAACTCTGTTCAGGGCATCTCCCAGTCAGACACCATCAGCTACACCACGCCAAGTTGAACATATGTAAATTGCTGCAATTTGCGAACATTTTGTAAACATATTCAATTATTAAAACATAAATGTTACAAAATATTTTCTTGAATTCATGTGTGGCACATGCGAAATGCTATTATGTTTAATAGAGTTGTGTATATGCGTTTTACTTGACGTTCGATGGGCAATTAGCTGAGTGCAGAGTGCTAAGCAGTTGCTTTCGCTTTTCTAACTGTCGGAGGCCGTTGCACTGATCGCAATATATTTGCGTCCGTTGATGACGACAGTCTGCATTAGGGGCGGTGTACGTTTGGGAGTGCGGTTAGTGAGTGCGGCAGCTTTGGCAGCTTTTAGGGGCAGCTTCTGTGTGGCAACTGCGTTGGGCTGCGCCATTGGCTTAGCCACCGGCTTAGCCACTTCAAGTGCTGGCAGCTCTTGCTGCCGACTGCTGCGCAGCCCCATCTTCTTTTTCTGTTCCTCTTCAATCTCAATATTCTGTGCTTCATTTTTCGCCTTGTAGCATTTCTGAATATAAATTTATATATTTATTTAAATGAATCTCTGTCTTTACATATATTTGATGCTTACGGGGCACAAGTAAATATCCTTCAAGGTGATGGGATCTTTGATAACTTTACGTGTTCTGGCCTTGCAAGTGGAGCAAATGGAAAACGGTGCCATAACCCTTAGGTTTTCGCTGCACGCTAACAGTATAAAATAAAAACAGTGTTGGTTAACTTGTTACTCAAAAAGAACGCAGTGTTAATAAGTGTTTCACTAGCTCTAAGCAACACTGCAAATTGCCCTTAAAGCTGAATCTTAACGCATTTCGTTTGTTTACCTTTGGCAAATTGGCAACAAAAACTTGTAAGTGCTTGGCATTTGCATTTGCATTCGCATTTGCATTTGAAACATTCAACGAGTTTCATTCTAATACAACTGGCCAGAATTTTCTGAAAAATGGCTTGGCAATTGCAGCCGCTGATGGCCTGTATAATGACCTTTGATGTCAGCTTGCTGGCTGCTGGTTTAGTCAGAGCTCGTATTCGCATTAACGCCATTAGGCCAATTTGGCAGCTTGCCCTGACAAAAAAAAAACTAAAAAACTAAAAAACTAAAAAAAGAAAAAAACAAAGCACAGCAGAAACTTTTACAAAGGTAACCAAAAGTGTGGCCCAAATGGCAGTGCGCTACTTGACTGCAGTCTAAGTGGAGACAGGACTACCCTTGCTCTGTCTTTTCCTACACACTCACACACACATATGTATCTATGCAAGTTCAAATAAAAGTCAAGTGTGCAATGCTGAAAAATAACAGCAGCTGCCACAGTCTGTGTCTCGCTGCTTGATGCTATTGTTGTTGTTGTTGTTTTTGTTGTTGCTGCTTGTTGGCTGCAAACATTTCTCTTCGTTGGCCCAAGTTAGCTTTAATTACGATCCCAGCCAGTCAGCTCATAGCTCACAGCGCACAGCCAACAGCTAACAGCTGTGTCCTCGCATTCAACTGACATTTCAGCATTGTTTTCCCTTTGGCTTTATGTGCAACATGCATCAATTTATGTTCATTCCCATACTTTTTTATTGCCTCGCGTTGCCCAGCACTGAATTCAGTACACTTTAAAATACGAACCTTTACCTGCACTGAATTTTTTTATTATCTGTCAAACACTATGAATCGCCAGTGTTGGTAGCTGCCAATTTTTATATCTGTTGCATTTATAGCCGTTTTGCCTTTGTAATCGAAATGACTTAGAAATCAGTAAACAACCCAAAAAGTATGCAACACTTTAAAGATAAATGCGAAGAGTCTAGAAAAGAGTCTAGCGAAGCGAGCAGATAGAACTGCTTGTTCAAAGCAAACTCAACTAGGTGATGCCCTGTAAATAAGCTACTGATATTTTATTTATACTAACTGGATCTGAAATATATAAGATGATGTAGCAGAAGGGAAGCAAGAGTAAGCAGTATATATGTAGTAGAATATATAGATGAATTTATGCTGTGTGTGAGATAAATATTAAGGAATATACACAATGTCAGGTAAGAGAAGAGAATGTGGCTTAAAGTAGTCCGACGAGCTAATGCTTTGTATCTAATAAAATATAAATCTAATTTGCTGATACAGTCATATGTATGTGCATAACATGTGATAACAGAAGAGAAAAGCAGTGAAAGTAAGCTTTGTCTAAAGTACTCGACTAGCGGTTACCCTATAAGTGCATTAACTTATATATTTAAACTATGTTGATCTGAGTGTGATATAAATATGAGAAGAGCGATTAAAGAAGAGGATTTTAAAACACTCGACTGTTAACTTTTTATTATTTATATATATTATTTATATATATTTATATATATATTTTCAATTTAACATATATATATATCTAATTGCACCAAAGACTATAAGAAATTAATTGACTATAAGAAATTATTGGATATACACTTTCTCTGTTAAATACAGGGCAATGCAATGCCTGCTTTGAGCACGATTGATTCTGAGAACTCACTTGGATTTGTTTGCTTTGTGTACAATAACTTTGTTATTTACAGTTATGTATTGCAGTTTTCTTTATTGATAAATTATTTATAACTGAAATCTAATTTGATTTATATATGCCTTTCTGCGCCTGTATTGGAGCACGCTTGGGGCTGAGTTGGGCTTAACTGCTATTTGAGTCTTGCTGCTGGCTTGATCGTGTTTAATCGATAGAGCTATCGATCTATCGGCTGGTGGCGCCATCTATGCAGCTTTTCTACAATTGAAGCTGCCATAGCGTTTTGGCCATATTCTAGCTAATGATGGCTCATGACGTCAGCCTTGCCCTGAACAATCCAAATTGAATGTAATGGACGAACGCAAAAACATTTGATTTATTAGTTTTGTCATTAAACAAATTGTCGAACAATGACAGGCTCAATACATATGCACATGAGGACCATATACATATATGTATATATATACATATGTATGTATATGCAAATACATATATGTGTATGCCAGTGGCACTTATTTATGTAGATTGATATTTGTTTCGGATAAACACAGGCATTGACGCAAATTTGAATAAACATTTTCATTACCGAAATGTGTATGAGTCCCCCAAGGACCTTAAACAGGCTGTGGCAATCACTTTACTTCAATTGCTTTTCGAAGCGGTCATCGTTCTGCGATGCAGCACGATTTATGGCACCACAAAGACAACAAAAAAAAAAAAAAAAAAACAGAAACAGAAAACTATCAATTACTCGCACTGCATAGAACAAAAGGATAGGCATACCAATAGTCGACTTTAATCGATTTGTAATGAGCAGATAATATCAGCATATCACATATATGTACATATATCAATGAGTACTTAAAATATATTACTATGCTAATTGAGCAGGGCTCAGCCAAGCTTGAGGTCCTCTAGCTGCTCCATATCCACATCGGGCAGCGTCAGCTCATAATTGTGGTCGTCGGCATCGATTTTCGTACTCTGACAGCAATCCGTGACTTCTGGCAGTAGTAGGCCGTGCTGAAACTTCTCGCGTAGGTTTTGAAAGGCACCGACTTTGATTAAGCGACTTCTGTGCTCATCTTCGATGACCTGTTGAAACGCAGCGCTCATATTCTGATGTCTCAGCTTGCACTGGCTCATGCTTACAATCGCCGCCTTCACATTGTCAATGGTTATGTGCATCGTCTCTATCGTCCGTTTCGTCGTCCAAATTTCAACGCAGCGCTCACAGAGGCCGACCACAAAATTTGTCACCCTCTGTGGGCACATCTCACACTTGGCCACCTGTAGCAGCGGATCGCTTTTATTCCAATTCATAACGTTAATTGCTGCTGTTCTTGAAGAGGCTCCTAATGTGTGTCTGCGTACGTGTGTGAAGAGCTGTCCACGTGGCTTTGGCTGCATACAACTTTCACTTTGCTTAAGAGTTTCCTACAAGTTTCTTTTTAACTATATACTTTAGTTTAATGTAGTTGTAAATGCAATTTTTTTTTTGAATGCGAAATTCTGTATATGAAGAATAAATCTTTTTTTTTTTTGGGAATTGCTAGCCAAATTCAACTGCTGAACGTGTTCATTAGCTGTGAACAGTGTTGGCAAATGTTTGTCTTTAATCTACTAAAATGTTAGGAGTTGCATTTGCAGTTCTTCATACTTATCCTTTTTGACGCTTTTAAAAGAGGTTGGCAACTCTTAGCCCGCTCTTCGACGAAACTTTAAACTCGCATATTCATAGAGAAACTTATTTGATAACTTTAACAGTTTGAAGAAAACTTATTAATTAACTAAAACAAAATTGTGCATAAGATCTAAAGAAATTAGCTTTGCTTTTCTCTTATATTATTTAAGACTCTGAACTCTTTGAAAATAAAAATTTTGGCAGCAGTAGGCCTGGTGGACCTTTATATGTGTAGATCTGGCCTCTTGCATCTGTCTGCCATTTTGTTCATATACCAAGCTGTAGACTGCCTAGATTTCCCTTGCACAGTGCGCACAGATTAGGACTTTCTTTTTAGTCTTTAAGCCATTTTCAATTTTGACTTAGAGCTGCTAGCTATTGTCTTAGTTGACGACTATATCTAGTAGTATATTTAAAGAGAATGCTTTCTCTTTATACTCTATATCGATTGATTACTGATTAGAGACCTCTATAGCTTAAGCTTATAAGTATCGAAATAACTATTAAAATGGACTCTTAGTCAATGTATAACCATTTTCTAATACGAGGGTGGACTGAACAAATCATGAAGAGAAAACTGCAAATTAATTTTGAACATTTTTCAGAATATCCTCGAGTCTTTACCAAATGTAGTTGGCTAAAAGTATTTTGTAAATTCAAGCTCATAATTCAAACGCTTGAAGTGTTGGCCATTTTTTTTTTTGAGAATCAATTTTGTGATTAAAGCCTTGGCCAGATGGTGTTAGCTGTTGGCTGTTGGCATGCCAGACTGAGCTGAGCTGAGCCGAGCCGAGCCGCGCTGAGGCCATTGCGAGGCTCTTTTCGTTTCAGCAAAATTCGTTTAATTTCTTAAATTGAAATTATGGTAATTTCCTGCAGTCATGCAAGCCTTTGGAGCCACCATTCGTGTCTGATCGATTGGCCAGCACCAGGCCCTTGGGCAGACTGGGTATGATTCAGCTAACCAAAAGTCAAGTTCATAAATTTTAAGCAAATGCAGTTCGAGGCGTTCGCCTTTCGCTATCCACTTAACTTTGACAGCCGATGAATGCTTTTGGGCTCTGTTGCCATCGGGGTACGTTAAGGTACGTTCGTCATTGAGGTGCCATTTTCAAGGTCTGCCGCCAACCCAATCGATAATAATTCAAAGTCACAGCCACGCTGCTGTCAGTGTGTGGGTGTTATTTACAATAAAATAATTGAACTGTTGATTTATGATTTACAAGCACAATTAAAGCCGCACCCAAAAGAGACGCCAAAAGTGCCACATTTTATTGTTCAATTGGCGTGCACTGTGTATGGCGCCCCTATATGGCCCCAAATATAATCGTGGGAAACTGTACACGGACTTGCGAATACAAAGAACGCTCCAGGCGAAGGCAGCTTGTTAAGCTTGTTGTTCTCTCAATTGCGTCCTTTAGTGGCATTTCATTCGAATCAACGCACCTCAGACCACAAGTCAGCCGCACAGCTCCTCCAGCTCCCCCATCTCCGCCCTACCTGTTCGAACAAAGCGATTTGCCATTTGCATGACCAGGCAAGGTGTGTGCTGTGCAGGTGGGCGGCATTTTGGTTACCTGTTGAGATATGTAGCACCTAGCCCGACGGGCAGGTGGAGCGCCAGCTTTCAAATTGTGCGAACAGCAGGCAGTTCTGGAGCCATGTCGAGCATGATTTGCCCGACTACTGGGCGTATCCTTAACGGGCCATTTCAACAATGCGAAAAGGGTCGAACTTGGCTTTCATACATTTCTGTTCTACGAAATACCAAAAACGAAAAACAAACGTCGACTGCGTGCAACAGCTTCCTAGAACTGCTCGCCCACAAAATTGCAGCTACACATTTTATGGCGAAATATTCTGAAACTACTCGATGGCTGAATATTTTTGCTCAATTCATGAAAATCCTGCCTTATTGCGGGCAAGTGCTGCGGCAAAAGAATAAAAATTCATGATTTTTTCAATTAAAATTGAATAATTGGGCTGTCAGAAACGAAAACATTTCAAAGTATATAGATAAAGATGCTTGTAATGTTATTAACTACAAGAGATACTCTCTAATATGTTTTGTATTCATTCACTTACTGCATGTATAGGTATCAGGGCCTGAAACTCTTAGTGAACAGCTGAAAATATGGAACTATTTTTTTGTAAATTCTGCTCTGTTTTATTATACATGGCAAGAAAAGCCAAGGCATTTGCCAAAGAAACAAGTGAAATGCATGGTTAAACGGAGAGGTCTCTCCTAGATGACACTCAAAATCAAACTCCCTGCTCGATGCATGGAAGAGGTATTCAAAATGTGCAGTTTCTAATATTTGTGCATACCTAAGTGAGAAAAAAAAGAAAATTTGATGCCTCTAACTAAATATCAGATTGCAGATGTAGCAAAATTGATTTTTGAGTGCTATAAAAGCTCCTAAGCTCCCCTTAGCTTATGGGCAAATCGAGTCTACTGTTTATCCAAGTCAATATTGTATTCAAGTACATATGAATGACATGGCAAGTCGTATACAATTCTGAACATAACATATATGATAAACTCAAATATCGATTTATTAATATGAATTAATATCTGGAGTTCATATACAGCGAGTTGATTCATGTAAGAATTACCTAACAATTTAAATGCTGCTGTTATTTTAGAAATTATATTGTAAGATATATAATAAGCATGAGATATATAATAAGCTTAAAAATTTTTGATCTGCTTGGTATTGACGGACGCCTCCTGATGCCTTAAAGTGATCTGCGGGAGAGCATTAAAGAATTTCCGCTCATCCCCAACATCAAAACCATTTAGGAAAGGGACAACCGTAGGAAGCGATGGCAATAGACATAAGAATCTTCGGAGCAGCATACAGTTTTGTATCTTAATCACCTTAGTTAATCATAACATGTTGTTTCTCAAGCAATATATTTAACATATATATCTAATAGACCTCGAAGTCGTACTGTCAGTCAGATGTATAGAAGATATCCTCTGGCTCGCAATTTGCGCTGTTTGGTTCAAGTTGCTCAGTTCAATTCAGGAAGAGGTCATCGATCTTCATTTATGTTTATAATGAAATTCCTTATAACTTTTTGATGTGTACTGCAACAATGCGAAAAGCATGCCCACAATCGAAGCTGTTTAAATTTTCGTCATAGTTATGGCATATTTGTGGCAAATTCGTGACTTCCTCTGTTTCCGCTGCGACCGCACACTAACCATAACTAAACTATCTTGTTTTTTTGGGTATTGCCAAGCACAAAGTGCGACCACAAAGTCAGGGAAACTCAGTTTTTGGTTGGTGACTGGGGGAGACACAAGCAGCGACTGCTGAAAAATGTTGTGCATGGAACAAAGTGGGAGTTGGAGGGAAGGTGGCATGGCGGAGGTGGTGGATGTGAAGGTGTGTGCACACATGAACGCATGGCATATAAACCAGTTAGTTTGCTAGGCAAATGCTGGTAGGATGGGCGCTGGGCTTGAATGGGAGGCTACGCTTCGCGCTGCAGCTCAACTGTAAACATCATCATTGACGATGTTGGCGTCGTAGTCGTTGCCCCCGGAACTGGCTAGAATGGTTGCCATGGACGATCTCTTGTGTGCCATAGAACGGCGACTGTGTCTATTTCTATGCGTTGCGCTTCAACGTTGACAGTCCCGATGGATGCCTTTGATTCCATTTCACTTCATTTCATTTTTGTTGTCGCGACTGCGTCGCTGCTTTGTGGCAACTCATGTGGGTTGCCCATCCACAAACAGCGAAATCAACGGCCCGGAATTGTGGACGATGATGGCTTGCCATTATGTACATACACATATATTGGATGGGCTTCTCCTCCTAGTTGCTGTTGTCGTTGCTCTTCTTAGTTAAGTGTATGCCATTTTGTTGCAAGGAAAATTCATTGGATTTCTCTAATTCAGTTCATAGTTGTTGTTTATGCCATTCCAATTACATTACGCTTGTCGCTCGTCGCTTGATATACTGGCTGAAATTTGATTTTAATACACTTGCAAAGTGACATTGTAATATTGTCACGAAATGTGCAACGCTAAGAGGAAGACAGTTGTTCGTATAGAGATTCATGATCAGTTTGAATAGCTGCTTTTATGTAGTCAAGTGCTTTTGTTGATTAGGCAGGCAAAACCATACTCTCAGCTGCACAGCTAGAGTCTATTATCGTATTACTATGCCCCATCATCATCATATATGCTTATGTCACAGTCAGCATTTACGCTTGACTATTGTTCGTCCATGTATGAAGGCCAAGCATTCATAGAGACTTGACACTGGTTATATATATATGTGCATAGATTCGTGTTTAATGTTCTCGTGGAGCCTGTCAAGTCACAAGCAATATGGTTATGGACATAAAATCTAAAATATATACACTTCATCTCAGATAGTCGTGGTTATCTAGCTACGCCTAATGGGGCCGTGCCTAATGGGGAAAGACTCTAAGTAGTTAGGTTTTCATAAGAACAGCGCATGAGTGTAAAACTGTATACGAGTTAATAGAAAGCAGTTTCCCTGCTTTGCACTATTGTTGAGACTTATGGAATCCATTTCCTCTTTAATAGTACAAATGCCCACCCACCCACAGATAGGAAATCAACAATTGATTTTTTGTTTTGTTTTCTTTCAATAATAGTTTTTGTTTATTTTTCAATATGCGCCTAGTTCTATTATTATTATTATTATTATTATTATTATTATTGTTATTATTATTACTATTATTATTATAGGTTTCGATTATTTCTCTCATCATTATATATATGGTATATATAAATAAATGTTATTGTTCATTGCGTGTTCATTTCAATGCTTACCATTCATATTATTATTATTATAATTATTATTATTAACTTTTTGCTTGCATTTTTTATTAGTTTTTACTTTGTTTGTTGTATTCAAATTGCTTGTAAATGAAATTCTTATCAAATTTACTAAACAATAGTCTCATCAAAGCCAATTGTAAAAAAGTTGGTGTGTCTCTCTCTGTGAGTGTGTGTGTGTGTGTGTGTGTGTGTGTGTGTGTGTGTGTGTGTGTGTGTGTGTGCAGGTGTTCGAAATTGTTATAAATACATTATTCATACCTCGATTGCATGCATATGCATATGTATTTATGTAACAACAAAAGTAAATAACGAGCATGTTCAACATGAAGCGTGTGTATAAAATGGATATTATGTACTAATTTGTATTAATTCTTTTTATTTTTTGTTTTATATAGTTCTAACTGCTGCTTCTTTGAGGCATATTCTTTAGCTATGCGCGGCTTAGTTTAGTACTCAATGATTTACTTATTTCGTAATTATTTTCTTTTCTTTTCTTTTTATTTCTTTTCTTTTTTTATCTTTTGCATTTGTGTGTCTTAAAAAATGATTTCAATTAGCTTAACTATCAAAAATTATATGCATTTTCCATCTATTTCTTTTCAACTTATTTACAGTTTGTTATATATATATATATATATATATATATATATATATATATATATGTGTAACATGTATTTGCCTTATTATTGTTTGTCTCTTAACTATGAACATTTTGATAATATCATTAGCGTATGTACTTATCAAGTTGGTTTGTATTCAATTATAAGTTTATCGGCTTCACATTTATCTAAATGAATATATCAAAAACCATGCAATTGTCATCTTCCATACCGATTCTAGCGCCAATCCTCAAAATACTTAATGTTAACAATTCAATATCCCATTTAGTCAGCTGTGACTCAACTCGAATATCATAAGGTGCTTAGGCATTATCTAGTAAATGGGGCGCAGTGGTTTTTTTTCCAGTTTCATCTATCAAAACATATTTAAACAACAATAAAGTGGCAGACTTTGCAAACTTAAAAGCTTTTCTTTAGAAATTATATTGTCAAGCACAATTTCGTACTGTGTATGAAGTATGGCATATGTTGAAATCACGCAATACGGAATATATGATTTAGTTAGCGTGAAAGCTCTTATGACAAGAGCTGAAAACGAAAACTACTGCACAGAAACTGAGGAATGGAGCTTTCAAACTATCTTAAAACGAAAATCGAAGAAAGGAGCTTTAAAAGCGCTTCAAAACTACAATATGATTGAACAGCATATGAAAACTTTTAGCCAGAAAGTGAATAATCTGCTTTTTACAATAAAGTTTTAAAAGTTATATTGTGAAAGCTTAAATGGATATATTCCATTATTCAAGATTGTCGGAGAGCAGCTGTAAATACAAGCTTAAGCAGCTTTCCAGGAGCTTTTCAACAAAAAATTAGAAGTTTAAAGATAATAGCTGTAGTGAAAGAAAACTTTTCAGAAACGAGTTTTGAAAAGATAACCAAACTCTAGTAATATTCACTGAAAATAATGAAAGTGGTTAACAAAAAGTTAAAACATTGTCTGAAAGCTTTTTCGGAAGCCTGTTAAAAGCCCATAAAAATAAGAAAGTATGATCAAATTGTTTATTTTCTTTTATAATTGATTTTGAGCTGTGAAATAAATTGTTTCGCTTCAGTAAATTTAAGTTAAATATAAAAGAATTTTGTCACAATAAATTCATTATATATATATATATATATATATATATATATATATATATATATATATATATATATATATATATATATATATATATATATATATATATATATATATATATATATATATATATATATATATATATATATATATATATATATATATATATATATATATATATATATATATATATATATATATATATATATAATGATCACAATAATGAAATATACCAGAAGACAGAAAACGTTTTGTCAATTGTTTATGAAAACGATTGCAGTTGAGAAGAAGTTAGTGTGTGGAGTTGCTAGAATTTGGAATTATGCCTATTATCGAATATTTATGAAATAAATAGTTTTTCTCGTTTACCAAACTTGGGGCACTTTGTGAAGGGCTCATTAAACATTAACTACTTAATATTTCTGCTATTATAAAATGAACAACGAATAACTATGTATGAATGTATGTATGTACGTATATATAACAACTACAAACTGTGTGCTGTGCGTTCGCAATGTTTGAATATTTGAATATGTGAATATTTGAATCTAAAATATATATTCAGAGCATTCATGGTATTCGAAACATAAAAAGCGATGCATGAAAATGGAACACTCAAATAAATTTTGCTCAAATGCATTTTGCATGCTTTCGCATTCATTTCGCTGATGAGTGAAAATATTTTGGTATTTGGAATTTGGAATTTTTGGAGGCTTTCAATTTATTTGTTGCTATTAATTTACCTAATTTTAGCTGAACATTTGCATTCGTTTTATGTGTTTTGTTTTTATTATTTACTTTTTTTTTGTAGTTGTTGTTTCTTGTTAATTAATTAGTTACTAATGCATTACAAACTTATTTATAAACTATGCAAAATTTTACATCTAATTGTCATTTTTTGTTCTTAATTCATTTTGTTTTTTATTCTTCATTTTCAGCAGTACAAAAATTATTCATTGCATTTTATGTTATTTGTTTGTTATTGTTTTTGACCATATTTGTTGTTGTGTTTGTTTTCTTTGCTTGTTATATAACTAAATATACATTTTCGATACACATTGCAAACAGTTTCTCTCGCTTTATTATACACCTACTACAGATTTCATAATAGATTTCATATTTCTTGCAGATGCAGCCACAATTCTTATGCCATTCGCTGCCATCCATTCATCATGTTTATATGAATATATATTGCATTGCCATACATGAGTACATATATATATATATATATATATATATATATATATATATATATATATATATATATATATATATATATATATATATATATATATATATATATATATATATATATATATCCATTGAATAACCTATGCTTAAGACTAGCTTCTGTTTGTTTGTTTTTTTCTTGGATTTGCTTCTGCCAGGTTTAAAAATCATTTACGCTAAAAAGTAACTAAATGTAATCAATCTTAGGAATTATTCAGTTGGATCAATTATTATTATTATTCATGCTCATATGCTGCACACACACACACACACACACATATATAATATATATATATATATATATATATATATATATATATATATATATATATATATATATATATATATATATATATATATTCTGTGTGTGTGCGAATGGGTACTATATATGTGTTTATTATATCTGGTTTGTTTTGCTAAAACTTTTCAGTGTAGTTTATCGACGGCCTTGGCCCTGGCTCTGGCTCTGGCTCTGGCCTTGGTTTTTGGGCTTCTAGAATTCAGTTAGCTAGACTTGATTGACACTATGTTGGAAGAACAAATAGATTATCCGTAGCTAATTCTGCAGTGATGATTAGTTTCTGCTAGAAATCGCTACTCGTCGATGGATTCCCTAAATTGCTCTCCACAGTGTCATCTTTGTGTCAGAGTGGCGCCTTATACACTTCAATAGCTGGCGTAAGCATGTCCACGCGTGTTGATATCGAGGTATCACTGTAAGTAAAAGAATTTTCATTTATTATTATTGCAAGCTTATATAACAATTCAAATTCTGTAAATATTTGTATTTCTTTTCACATTCCTTACTTGCATTTATACATCCTTTTTAACCTAGCAAACTCAGTTACGAGAACGAACTATAATTCAGATTCAAAGCATTTTGCACTTTCCGTAAAAATTCGTTGCTCTCATGTATTCGAAGCCAATCTAAAGCAATTCATGAAAATAAAAGTCGCTCAATTGTTCTCGGAAATCGCATTGCGTTCGAGAGATTTTACCACAGAGCTGCTGAGCGGATATGATTGAATTATGCTAAAAAAAAACTTTTATGGAAACAAAATTTCAATAACTTTGTTTTCAATCACAAAGTTCGGGGCGTGTGTAAAGTTGTGAAACACATCAAAGACGGCGACTGTTTAATATGATGCCCATTGAAAGTGCATAAAAAGTAAAGGAAAACAGTTGAATAAACTTTATTGAAAAATATACGGGCATCAAAGTGACTGACTGGCAGATACTCTGTACTTAGAGTAGCGAGATGTAGATTACTTTCATTGATATAAATATACAGCAGAACCATAATTCTGCTATGGTCGGTCTGATTGGTAGATATCCTTTATTTTGCAATATATATTTATATATATATTATGATATAGATATACCTTAATAAATGTGTGTAAATGTAGCCTTTATCATTCTGTAGCTGTGAATACTCTATGTATACGAATCTAAATACCATAGCTATTGGTATTAGCTTTCTTGAGCTTCTTTATACGAGAATAATCTGCAAATCGACATTAATCGAATTTGCGAATGCTGAATTTGCGAATGCTATTGAGTATCTACACTCTATATATGGAGTCGAGGTCGTGTAGTGTCAGAAATAAAAAGATTTACTTTAGGATTTGGTAATATTTATATTATATAATATATAATATTTGTATTATATGCATATATATATATATATATATATATATATATATATATATATATATATATATATATATATATAAGGATTATTATAATAGTTATGTTTTACTTTAAATGCAGCCATTATACCCTTCGCTATGCACTTTCAATGGGTACAATGTAAAAAGAAAGTAAAAAGGTGACACGAGAAAGTAATAAACTTTGACTGGCTGCAGAACGTTACGCTTGTTAGATATTCAGCACAAGTTCAGCTACGAATAAATCGATACTTATCGGTTTCGTAGAAGTGAGTAAAGTACATAGAGGATCTACATGCCGTATTTAAAGTGTTTAACACTAGTAGCTGAATGGCATCTGTTGGCAGCCATGCAATATGGTAAGATAGAATCTTTATTCATGCAGATCAAATATGTATACAAATTCATTCATATATACATAATAAATCATGGCATATCAATAATAATACCCACCATTATTCGCATTCAATGGGTACATTCTGTAAAGGGAAAGAAGGCAGAAAGATGGCGCAAGGAATGTGCTCCGGGCACAAAAAGGAGTCAGCTCAAATAAACTTTGGCTGGCTGCAAGTCGCAGATATTCAGTAGAAATCCAGTGAAGAAGACGGAAAATGCTGTGAATGAAAGATGAATGAGCTGAAGCTGAAGGAAGGCCAGGACAAAACGGGTCTGGGCATGTGCAATGCGAAAACATCTCGAACAGCTGCTGCCATATCCTGTTTTTATCAACGTCGCTGCAGTGCGTTATGTATACGGTATTCAGGACACACTGCGAAACAGCAGCAGCAGCAGCAACAGCAGCAGCAGCAGTAGCTAAAGCAGTAGCAGCAGCAGCTCATGACGAGCTTCACTTTGTTTCATTCATTTCATTTCATTTCAGTTCAGTTCAATTGTTATATTTATTTATTATATTTCTTTGCGCTCTTTGGTTTCATTGTTGTTCGGCAAGGCGCTGTTGGCAGCACCCACAATGGGGTCCTTTGTTTGCTTAGATTTGGTTTCGCTTTTGTAAATGAAATGGAATTAAATGAAATGTACAATTTATTGTATTTAGGGGATTTCGAAACGGCAAGCGGGCGGCTAGCGAGAAACAAAACCAAAATCGCATTTCCGTTTCCTATTCCAGTACATGTAATATATACTCTCTGTGTACATGTATGTACATATGTATATATATGTATATATATATATGTGTGTGTGTGTGTGTGTATGTGTGTGTGTGCGTGCGTGTGTATATACATGCATAAGTAGTTGTAGCGCACAAGCTGCTCCCTTTATTGGCATTTTATTTTAGTTTTATTTATATTTATTTCTTCGCCATCCAGCTCGATTTTCTGAGCGCTGGCAATTCGCAGCATTAGCAGCGCATATTGAATTAAATAGATATCTCGTTTTATTTTGCGGAAGTTATTATGCTCTGTGTCTGTAAAACAGATACAAAGGATAAAAAGGCAGAACTTGGCTAAATGTGGGCTATACGCTGTGTGAAGCTAAAGGAAGTCGATAAGCATAATGCCATGCACTCTGGACAGTTGTGGCTTATGGTCAATGAGGTGTATAACAAGCAGAACTTTCATTTCATTTAATATTGCCTTCTTTCTGGCCGGTAAGAATCGGCAATTCTTATATTCAAGTTGAGTTTGGCAATTATTTTCTTTACAAAACAAAATAAATTTGGGAGCTCTAGTTTTTACGAATATTCCTCAATTTATTGTAGTTTATATTGACTTAGTAGGATCCAAGTGTAAAGCTTCAAGTCTTTAGTTTAATATATATATTTGAGATCAGCCACGCACAGATGGACATGGCTAGATCAACTCGTCGTCCCGATCAATTATATATGTATATAAATTACCCTTTAAACTTAATTTTTAACGGATATACATCTTGGTTAGCCATATATGTAATGAATTTGTAATAAAATTATTTAAAGAAAAAAAGATTATTATAAAATATTTTCCAGTAAACTTAAATATTTTAATGTATTTTTTACGTATTTATTTATTTTTGGCTTATTCAGCTTTTACATGGTTTGTTCACAGTTTTAATCATGTTTTCACCTTGCCTAATTGAGTTGGCAACTTCTGTGTTCTATTATAACAGAATTAGGTGAAGTTTTCAGTTTTGTTTAGTAATTTCGATGTAACGAACGACGGAGGTGGACCGAACAAAATGCTTGAATGAACAGCAGGAATGCTTCGATAGAACGCGCTCTCCAGCTGGGCTGGCTGCAAAAGGCGTACGTTGCCTGACAGCCCGCAGATAGCAGATAGCAGCTGCAGGTGGTGAATTAAATGTTCAAGTGTTGCACTCAAGTGCAATCAAGTTCAAAGTGGAAAACACTAAGCACAAATAGCTATTGTAAGCTGGACAACTGTTGCCGATCCATTGAAACAATGTAAAACAAATCATGAAAATAAATAAATAAAAAATGAAAAGGATGCCAATCGAGGCTGCTAAACGAGTTCAAATTAAGCCAAACAGAAATTTACTATGACTATGCAAATGGAACACGCATCAAATGGGAATATTTATTCCAAAATTATTTCAACTGAGCGACTGTTGCCAGAGCATAAATACAATTTGGCTGCGATGATTGGTTCCAAGTGGAACATAATACATGTTCGCGCTTAACAAATATATAAACTGATTCAAGAATCTATGTTTTTCGATTTGTTAATCTATCTATCTATCTATCTATCTATCTATCTATCTATCTATCTATCTATCTATCTATCTATCTATCTATCTATCTATCTATCTATCTATCTATCTATCTATCTATCTATCTATCTATCTATCTATCTATCTATCTATCTATCTATCTATCTATCTATCTATCTATCTATCTATCTATCTATCTATCTATCTATCTATCTATCTATCTATCTATCTATCTATCTATCTATCTATCTATCTATCTATCTATCTATCTATCTATCTTATCTATCTATCTATCTATCTATCTATCTATCTATCTATCTATCTATCTATCTATCTATCTATCTATCTATCTATCTATCTATCTATCTATCTATCTATCTATCTATCTATCTATCTATCTATCTATCTATCTATCTATCTATCTATCTATCTATCTATCTATCGAAGGAGTTTATTTGGTCAGAAATGTATTGATTCCTGATTTATCACAGCCTCAGTGGAGGAACAGCTGAAGGCTTGAAATTTTTACGAATATATAGAATTTAGAACAGAATCTAAAATATATATATATCATTTTCACGACTATATATTCATATGAATAAATATAAATAAAACTAATGAACTCTATTTACTTTGTGAACAAGTATCAAGAAAGTTGCCTAATAATATGTATATAAATATAGTCTGAACAGTATGTGGTTTATCATTAACTACTGTGAAAACATTAATCAAACTCAGTTGCAGCTATAGAAGATTATATCAAAGAGCAATAAATACGAAGTGGTAATTAAATGTAATGAATGGTTTATACAAAGATAATAAGCCTTAAGCACTGTTAAATAAATAATTCAGCGAAATGCATAGCAAAGCTTCTGCGCATATACCTTTTGCAATAAATTCCTTGACTAGAGATTAAATGTGATATGAAAGCTGTGAAGTGGCAGAGTTTGGAATACATATTATGCGCCGCTTGCTATTAAGTGTTGGCTGTTTTTTTTTTTTGTTACCGATGCTTTTGCTGTGGCAAAATCCGTGTTCCGGTCTCACCGCAAGCTGCAACACTTTTTAGACCCACGTGTGCTTAACTGCGTACCTACATATGTCTGTGGGCTTAGCTCTTTGGCCGGGCCATGAAAAGCGTTTGTGGTAATTTTGTTGCTGCAGCAGTACCAGCAGCCTCGACTGTTTTCAACTTTAGGGACTTTTGGTTAAATGAAAATCTAATGTGTTAGTTCCGGTCGAACGGTTGGCCACCTGCCCACAGTCGACTCGTTGTTCGAGCTGAAACTCAGCATCAACGCGCTTGTAATTTAATTTACACGAAACACTTCGTGCCGCAGTGTCAGTGTCGCATTTTCAAATTAAATACATAGAACAGCAGCTGACCCGGCTGTCTGCCTGTTGTGCTAAACACCTGTTCGACCCACTTCTGCATAGCCCATAGTGTTGCGACACTTCGCCCATGGCCAACAGCTACTCCCTGTGATTGCCATTTGTAATCAGCTCGCTGACAAGTTAAGTTCATAAACTTGCTAATATTTAACTGCGCAGCCATTTGCATGTTTATAAAGTAGCAATTAGTATACAAAATCATTTGATAGGCTTCACTGATTGTTCAAAACTGAGTTACAAACTCTTTCAGTAGACAACGTGCATAAATTGCCTAATCATATGGCAAAGTTTTCAACTAACTTGCCAGCCGAACAGCAGCAAAGTAATGTTCTGCTAAAGTATAACAAAATATTAATGTCTGACTCAAGGTCTTATCTTGACTATATATGCTAAGTTAGGCTTAGTATATTTACTCTGTTGAGTATTCTTTGTTATTGCCAAGTTAGGCTTTAGCTAGGTTTAAGCCAAAGCGAAACTCATTTTTAGACTTTCTGCTCGAACCTCTCGATTAACCAAATTTTAATTAAATGCAAATATTTTGACGCCGCAATATATTGAAAATATATTCGATGCCTTAAATAATACTTGACAATATTTTTTTTTGTATCAAATACGTATGGCTGGTATGTTGGCGTGGGTGTGGGTGTGGGTGGATTGGTGGGTTGGTGGCACGCCCATGGGGCATGAACACATCACGTGTTGTTGTTGGCCATATGGCAGCACTTTAAATGCAAATGAAAGTTGTCCTCTTCCGATGGCGGTGCGTCGAGGTCGCTTACATTTCACGAAGTGTTTTCTGTTGCCGTTAGGTTAGGTGTGTAGACAGACTACGTGTGTGTGTGTGTGTGTGTGTATGAGGGTGTGTGAGGGTGTGTGCCTGGGCTGCATTTGCATAAAGCTCTCAACTAGCGTACATATTCGGTTAGGCTTTTCGGCCGCACAATGTCTCATGGGCCTTTGTGTGTCAAGGCAGCTGCAGCAGATACTTGTTGAACACAACCTTGCAACTTGAGAAATGTGACACACACACACACACACTCACTCATACATATACACACAACATAGTTGAGATGCCTTGAAAATAGCAAAGGTCGACCTGCGCTGACATCTCGCACCCAAACGCTCAAATCAATGCCGCAAAAAAGCGTATAAACAAACTTTAATTTTTAAACATTTTTTGGTCGAGACGATGAATGGGGCGGCAACTTTTTTAGTTTGCTGTGGTCTTTGCTGTGCTGTGCTGTGCTGGGCGTTGCCAATCCAATTGCCAACTTACATTCAAGTCAAACAAGCTGCCCATTTCAGCCAAGTTAACGCTCGATACTGTGTAACTGCCACAGACAACTCATCAACGCTCTCTTTCACTCAACCGTCTGCCGTCTCTTTCAATGGATGAATGTCTGTTGCTTTTTCTTTTTCTTATTCGGTTTCTCTTCGATTTTCTTTTCATTTCGTTTTTGTTGGCAAATGTAGTGAAAAGTTGTGGGATCTTTGTTTTGGGTAGTCATGCGGGGCACAACAAATCGAAGACTTGGCCATTAATCAAAGCGGAGGCAGGCCACGTGATTGCTGGTCCCAGTGCAGCGGGTCTCATAAATAACTCGATCTACGCAACATATTCGCATTCACAAAATAAAGATTTCTATATGTATACAATGTGTATTAGGGGCGAAAGTGTTGCTCGGCCGGAAATCGGGAAAACCGTCAACACTCAGACATTTAGTTTCCGTTCATTAATTTCCGCTTACAACTCAATCATCACGTAGCTTATACTCTCTTTTTTTTTTTTTGCTTGGCGGCGACAATTTTTGCGCATATTTCAGTTGCTACATATAGATTTTTTTTTTTTTTTAATAATATTTCCAGCTGCTGTGCGGAAGTTCTGGTTGAAGTCAGCTCATGTCCAATTCCATTTCCATTTGCTGACCGTGTTTGCGGTTCATGGCAAATTTCATTTTGGCCTGGCGTTTGTTAAAAGGTCGCACCGGTGGCATGATTTATTTGCCACTGCATTGATTTCGGTTTTCGGCTAACGCAGTTCTCATCTCCCATTTTGGATTTTGGCTCTCGATGCTTGTGTAATGAAATCACAGCTTGCCACTTCGCGAATGCCGCTCTCTCTCTGTGTGTGTGCGTGTGTGTGTGTGTTCGTACGTCCTGCTTAATTGTTAAATCGAATTGGCAGCCGACAACGTTGCGTATACGTAATGCGATTATAAATGTGTTGATTACAATCAGATTAACATTTTAATTGGATTCGCATTGTTGTGCAATAATTAATGCTATATTCAGCACACTGGAATTGTGAATCGAAAGCGCATAGATTACAAATTAAGGCACAAGCATAGAACTTGGCTCCAAGGCAACTCGCATAACATAACAAGATCATCAACTATGTCTACACAACATTCAAATTGAGTGTTGTACAACGGCAACACGTTACAGCTCTAGCTAAGAGGCATTAGTTAAGTAACAGAAGTTTGGGTTTAAATAAATTATACTTAAAATATTTAAGTTTGAAAACTGTATTTGTTTTTAGATTTGAAAGCACTTTTAATTGCAGTGTTCTATAGTAATAAATAAATATGTTTTATGAAACTTTAAAGCTTAAAGCTTAAACTAAAGTAAATGAATAATCATACGAAATAGTTCGTTAGCTCTTCAATATGTAAATAAACATATTTGTTGCTTAAATTTCCTAGTCAAATATTTAAATAAATAAATATATTTGTGTCTTTCAATATAAATTTAAAGAGCTAATTAAAAAATATTTGCTTTTCAGTTAATTATATATGAATTTATTATTTACGTTCTTTGTTTCAGTTATTAATTTAATTTTTTTGTTTAACTGTTTAAGTTTCGTCCCCTGGGCGTATTTTTGTTGATGGTCGATGCAATATTTGGTCGCTTGTGAATGCGTTCAGAGATTTTGCCAGGCGGCAAATAAATAACAAGTCTTTCGCAAAATCGTTTGCACTTGACGACCCGAAAGGGGCGAAAGTCAAACTTCTGTTGGCCACATTTGCCCAAACCGACTTTGCTGTGCGCTGGTCCAAAGGGGTGCGAACCAAATTTTACGAGCTGCTGCACTAAAGTTTGAAAAAGAGAAGGAAAAAAGCAAAAGACTGAAACGATTTTCGCAGGGACTTTTTGCGCAGTTCAAACACTAGCTTTTCTTTTTTGTTTGTTTGTTTTTGTTTTTGCTGTTGCTGCACGTAAATGTTGCACGTATTGGTGCGACATTTAAGCCAAGAGTTGTTCAGGCAGCAGGAATTTGTTGACGAGACAGCAGCCATAACAATAGCCAACATATAGATGAGTGTCAGGCTGTCAGCCAAGTCTGTCTCTGTTATCCGTTTTGCACCGTGCGTAAATTGCGTGTAATCTACGCCTGCAGCTGAGAGCAAAGCGCACGGCGACCTCAACGTTACTAATTGCGCATTTTTATCTCAATTATTGCAGTTTACTGCTTTAGACTCTGTCCGCCTTTCCATTTAGTGATTATGAATGTGTATGTGTGTGTGTGTGTGTGCGTCTAAGTGTGCTAGCTAAGCTCGTTACGGCGCTTTGAAGGATAAAATTCCACAAATGCATTTCAGTTTTAATCTGCTTTTATGCATTGATTTACAGACTGCTCTATAAATTGTAAAATTAAAAGACAATTCTGTTAGACAACTCATTGTGTTATTTGTGCACAAGAATAATACTACGTTTATCAACACTGGTTATTATTTTCTTACTTTTGAGCATTCGTGAATGGCTTTTCAAAACACATCAAGGATCAACTAACTGATTTGCGTCGATTTTATGAATATAATTTGCATATATTTATAGCGCACATTTCTGACTATCAGCTAAAGTTGTAGTTTCTTTCGGGCATTTCCATTAAAACTTGCGCAATTTTATGTTTGCCTAAAGTTCGAAGCACTAGAAAGATAAGACTCAACAACCACCTACTCAGAAGGCAAACATAACTGGCAAACAAATTGCAAACATTTTTCGAATGCTTTTCGGCAATTTTCTGCTATTATCGTTAATCCCGAGTACCTCGGTGTGTGTGTGTGTGTGTGTGTGTGTGTGTGTGTGAGCGTGTGTATGTGTTAGCTTTGTCTGGCAATTTGAAAATGTATGCAAACAGTGCTGCAAGCTTCACTATGATAAACTCTGCCAAAAAGCAAAAGCGTTGCCAATTACTAGAAAAGTCAACACAGAGCGTCAGCAGATTTTGTGCGCCAAAAAGTATGCAAAGCTGTGGCACGCATACAGAACAAGAAAAACACACACCCACCCAAACACACACAAACACACACGCACACACATACATACTTATATTATCAATGAACTGAAGTGAGTTACTTGTAATTACCACAAAATTCAATATATACATACACCAAGCCACCCAGTGACAGCAGCAGCAGTAGCAGCAGCCGCAACAATCCACCCAGTTAGCAGTCAGAGGCAGCTGCTGCGGCTACTGTGGCTGCTGCTGCTGCTGCTGCTGCTGCTGCTGCTGCTGCTGTAGACAAATATCATTTGGTACACTTGCCTCCTTTGCCTAACGACCGACAGCTGCCTGCGTCATGTGCCAAAGTCTTGCGAGAATGCAAAGACCGCAGCAGAGCTCACGCACAGCTGCCGCTGCCAAGCCACTGACACCACCCGAAAGCACAGCCCACAACCCACAGTGCCACAACCGCCCATCTCATCGAAATGGCAGCTGTAAAAAATCACAGCATCAGCATAAAAGTGCTTAAAAGCAGCCGCCGTGTCCTGTGCTCGCGTTCATTGGGTTCTTATTATGATATTTTTTTTTTTGCGTCTTCACTTTTTACGCTTCATTTTTTGCGCCGAAATGTACATAGATCTGACAACTAAAGAGACACCTCCATTTTCGTTGGCAGTTTCAACACTCGTTCATGAAAAATGAAAAGAGTATATTGGATGAGTTACAAGTGCTATGGTTCTCCCATCGAAAGATCAATTCTAGATTTATATATTCCATGAACCGTGAAAGAGTATCATGGTGGTCGGTTTTACTTGTATTCTTTTGGTAATTTAAAACGATTTCTATCGGTCAAGATTAAACAGCTTTCAATTGTTAGGCAAACAGCATTGAAGACATTTCTTAAGAAATTCCCATTCACTTGCTCATAATTTGGTACTTTTAATCCAATTATTGGGAAAAGAAAGAAAGAAATAATTAACCGCGCTGATTTTCACAAAACTGATACCGTTTATAGGCCCCAGATTCCTTCCACTTGGCTTGGTTCTCCTTCTAATCTGATTCGCAGCTCTGCGGAGTCGCTGCGTCAATAATGGCTCATGGGCAGGCAAGAGCAGCAAAAGTTGCTGCTAATGCGGTAACTTAATTCAATTTTGGCCTTTAATCCAATCAGCAAATTTAAGAATATTTGTAATTGGACGAGGCAGGCAAAAGGCGAGCCAACGTTATGTGCAGATAATATAAGCATTTGCATTTTAATTGGCATTTACTAATTAAAAAGTTTTCAACTTTCCCAAAACAAGACAAGACACAATGAAAATTTAATTGGCATGGGAAAATGTAGCAACAACTCAGGACCCTCATCAGATTCGACGAACTGTGAATATAATGTGTGCCAGAATTATAATATTAGACGAAAATAATAAGTTTTTAAAGGTCACAAATGGCATCTAAATTACGATGCTATCCTTAAAGCCTTTAATACATATATATTGCAAGTCTAGCGTGTAAAAAGTGGAATTCTATAAAATAATGAATGTATGAGATTCATGATGGTCGGGACTCAAATTTCATTTTCTACTTAAGAGGACATATATTTAAGAAGAAACTTGAATCTATCGAACGCCTAACGTAAGCCACATACCTGTCGAAAGCCGAGATCATTCAGATTGACTTTCAGTTGAAATCATAATATATCTAAATAAAAAAGACGATAAACTAGCAACTGAATAATGCTGAGCAATGGAGTGTGCGTGACCTAATAAAGGCAGCGCGACAATATAAATCGACAATATTGCGCATAAATGTGTTTAAAATTACGCATTGCTCATACGCAGCGTATGGCAATATTTCCGCTTCATGGCATTTTATGTGCATGCAGACAGAGAACGGGTACAGCATTGAAGCTGGCCCGAGACCATTAAGTATTCAGCTCATAGACACAAAGCGCAGACATTCGCTGGCTAATGGAGAATGGCAGCAGCAGAAGCAACAGCAACAGTAAAGGACACCAATACGAATCCAGTTTAGGTTGGCAAGTAAATGGTTTGGCTTTGCCCACGCTGGCCAAATGCAATGCTATTGATTTTTCATTTTCGGTTTCATTGCCTGCCAAGAGACGCAACAACAATGCTGGCCAACTAAATGCCAAATGAGAATTAGCCCAGGCACGCAGTGGGCATTTCTTTTTTTGGTTTTTAATATTATTTTTATTATTATTCGCTTTAATGCCTATTTTGGTCGATTGCCGTGGAGTGGAGTGGAGTGGAGTGGAGTGGAGTGGAGTGGAGTGGAGTGGAGTGGCCAACGCACTGGCATTTTGAGTTGGCCATGGCCATGCCGTGCTAACGTGAACGATGAGCCAATACACAAGCAAATGCACACACACACTCTGTGGGCTAGTCATAATATTCGTATTCAAAGGACAACGGCGACTCTCCTGAAAACATAAAATTTCAAGTCAAGTAATAAAAACGGCTGCCACTTTGATTCTGTCTGTTTGTGTGTTTGTGTGTGCCGCGACTTTTGGCGAGTGGGTTGCCAAACAAAAGCAACAACAACAGCGAAAGGCAAAAGTAAAAGCAAAAGCAAAGCCAAGCAAAACAAAATTAGTTTCATAAGTTTTTTATGAGTTCATCGCTTTTTTGTGTGCTATATACATACACACATATATATTTTTATATAGAGTACATATGTAAGTGTGTGTGTGTGTGTGTGTGTGTGTGTGTGTGTGTATGTTCGCTTGTGGTATGTCCTTAGACACCCATAGTCGCCCTGACTGACTAACCAGCTCTTGTGCCAAGGGTCGAACGAGGAGGCAGTCGCGTGGGCGACGCCTTTCCCTAAGCACCCCAGCTGCTGCTGTGCTGGCACTTCCGCTCTTTTACACACACACACATATATATTTACATACATACATATATATCTATATATGTATATAAAGTTGCGTACTATGGGCCACGCAAATAATTCACAAATGAAATATATACATAGAGCAGGAAGCCAAGTAGTATACATATGTATATTGCGAGTAAATTTCTTTTGTTGCCTGGCTAGACGTTTAGTCCTGCACCTTGCGCCTGGATGTGGTTGTGTGTGTTTGTTTATGTTTGAGTAAAAGAGCGCGATTCGGAGAGCGAGCGAACGGCAACGATGGCGACAATTTGTTAAATTGTTATTGTTATTTCTATGTTAAATGCTCCACTGCCCACACAATGAACAGCGCCCAAGCAACGACAGCACTCACCCTCGCAGCGCCCACCCATCAAGCAGCTTACATTGGAAAGTTTCGTTACTCTGGCTGCTCGGCGCTGACTGCACGTAGCGTCAATCTGCATAAATTATGTGAAATTTACAAGGACAACAAAAGGGACAAGCAACAGCAACAGCAGCAGCAGCAGCAGCAGCAGCGGCAGCACCCACAATAGTCACAGATGGCAGCTAGAAAAACTTATTACAAAAAACAAATATTGTACAAGAATTTTATTTTAATGTTCAGAGCTTTTATTCGAACTGTCAGCTGAATCAAAAATTAGGAAACAGAAAGAGAGAATACAAAAGACTGAGAAAAAGATCAGAAATATAGAAAAACTTTTCATTCATCTAACAAATTTAAGCTGGCAAAAGCATCCTAACAAGATTCAGTCTGCGAAGGAAGAGTTAAGAGAGTTGGGACATCAAATAGGTAAAAGTGTGACTTAAAAAGTTTAGTCAGAAGGCAGAGAAAGAGAGAGAGAGAGAGAGAGAGAGAGAGAGAGAGAGAGAGAGAGCGACTATAATTCGCAATAAAGATTAGAAAATTAAACAATTATAAAGCAAATATTGAGTTGAATCATTTGAGAGATTGCTGAAAGCTAAGAAATTCCAAGTATAAGGTCAAGCTATGCCCAAGCTTGAATTTCGAAGAGCTGCGCAAGAGCAGAATGGTATAAAAATGCATGCTAATATATGGAAACTAAACTCTGCTCGAATAAAACATAAATTAGAAGTACAAAAAAAGCTCATAAATCTGTCAGCTAACAAGGCGCGGCCACACATCTGAAATATTCACAGGTGCTGCGAGCTGCGACCACCATAACGCATTCAGCTGTGCCGCCTCGCAAGGACAACAACAGGACACCAGCAGCAGTAACAGCAACAGCACGAATCTCCTAACGATGTGGGCAAAGCGAGCCAAGCCAAATCGTGTGAGACTTGACGATTTAGCAGGTCCTAAGTAGCCCGACTCGAGGCCTGGCCAATAGCTAAGTGAGCTGCCCGTATTGGACGTCGTGGCTTTTGCTGGCAATTGATTTTCTCACACCTACACAATGAGGGATGAGAGGTGAGAGTGTAGGTAAGGGGGCGAAGTGGCGTGCGGGCCGACAAGTTGATTTTCTATGTTTGAGCAAATTTATTTTGCTTTCAGTTGATTTGGTGTTGGTTTTTGGCAAAGGCATGTCAAGTACATAATAATATCATCACAGCGGCGAAGTTTTGCTTTGATATTGTATTTAGTTCACATTCGTCAGTCTGATGCCAGCCGAGCAGGTGTCAATTATGTAAGCTGAAAGTGAACACAACTGAAGCTTTGACACAGGAAAGCAACAAATTAATCCATGCCAATTTGTTGCATGAAATTGGGAACGGCAAAGGCTAAGATTTGGCTCTGCCTTCAGCGGCGGTTGTCATTACCAAGTTTTCTTTGCCAAGTTAATAGCTTAATTGCAGGGTTCAAGATGAATTCAGCAAAGCAGCTTAAAGTAACGTTTTGTATGATACAGCGAAAGCTTTAAAGGGCATTAAAACTCTTTGCTATATGAAGCCTATTAAAGCTGTAGGGCATGGATGGACATAAACTACAAAGCTACAGGTTGTATTGATGTAGACATAGCCTAAAGCGTTGCATTTAATAATACGCAAATCAAAGCACATTAATAATTCGTACGTTAAAAAACTTTTGTTTGAGGAATATTTTATTAATATGTTAAAATTGAATCAAGTTTAAAAAAAAACCTCAATATGTATATTAATATTGATATATATTGATTTGGGTAGGCAAAACAAATCGATCGATGGCTCAGCGTTTTATTAATGTTGAATTCATAATGAACGTGAATGGAGACGATGGGTTCGGTCGTTTAATTATTGACACTTGTTTGTAAATAAATTTGTGCGAGTTGTCGGCAAACTGAAAGTGTGGCATCATTTTCATTTCATCTGGTTGTTGCTTATTGTTGCTGTGACATTGCCCTTTATTTTCTGCCCTGGAATTTTGTCCTCGTTGGGCTAATAAATTATGAACCATACGGCTGAGGCAGAGCGTGAACTGGCCAAAAGCTACTTAGCGACTTAGCAATCGGTTGGCATGGCATGGCATGGCATGGGATGGGATGGGTGCGATGCGATGCGATGTGATGCGATGGGCACTGGCGAGATTAACGTCCATCCGAGTGCCGACAAATGCGAATTGTGAATTCATGTGGCTTTGACACGTGCCACCGTGATGGATACGATTGATTCTGGATGACCATGGGGCTGGCATCGAAATAAAATAAACCAAAGAGCTTTTCTACAGTTTAGATAGCAGAGCGACAAGCGAGACGACAGTCAAAGTGTGAGCGAGAGCAAATACCGTGAGCACTGCTGGCTGTTGCCTAATTGACGAATAATCCACTTTTTGCAGTTCCTCAACTGTCGACGGTGAGCGATATTTAAACATGCGCCCGACTCGTTGTACGATATTCGATTTTATTATTGACTTTAATTAATTGTCCGCATGAAGAGATTATAAGTGGAGAGTAATGACTCCTGTATAGCCAGCCACACAGTGCTTCATTTGATTACGCTCAATTTGTGTTGACTGTTTTTCATTTTTATTAATTTTTATGCTCCCTGACTGTCCTCGAAGCTCTGCAACTGAATGGCGCTTCAATTATCATTCAGTGGGCGAAGGCGACATAATTGATGTGCGGTTTCCGCATTCATACATTCAGGCATCCATCAAATGGGAGATAAAGCGGCACGATATACACACACACATCAATAAGGTATGGCCCAAGTATCTCAACTTGTGGTAAACGATTTTGATCAAATCAATTTACGATAATTAGAATATCTCAGTAGACATTTGCGGTTATCTAACTAGTTTGATTCCTCATCCCTTTCTCTTACTGTCCCTTTCTCTCTCTCTCTCTCTCTCTCTCTCTCTCTCTATCTATCTCGTTCTCTTGGTAGTCAAGTGCACTTGATTGAGCATTTCGCATTCATTTGTTTATCCAATGCAAATAAGTCACATTTATAATTATTATGTACGGGCTCAGCGTTGCGTATGCGTAATATTGTAGCGTGCACGTGCCCGCAGTGATATTATTTATTGATGGACCATGCGTTTTCGAAATAAGTATGCCATAATGTGTGTGAGCAAATATTAATTAATTTATGTGCATCATTAAAATGTGAACTGTAAATATAATTAATACGATATCAAAGGCAAGAGAGGCAAATACATATGCTGCTCTACCCGTCGGCATTGAACACTTAGAATTCCGGAGTACGGCAAATGGCATTTAAATGAAATTGCAATAATAATGCTTAATTGTCCGCATGAATGCTAAGCAATGGCCTAATACGCATAATTTAATTGCATTCGATGTAGTAAAACCGAAAGAAAAAAAAAACAGAACGAGTTGTTAAAACACAAATGAAAACGAGCTACGTGACGGGCTTAAATTGTGTATACAAGTCATGAATTGCTTAGCTTTAATAGGCAATTTGTAGTCGTAATCCAAATGAAAACGGCTCACACACACACACACACACACACACAAACACACAGGCCCATTGAAGACAATGAAATTATTTTACACATTGAGTGCGGCGCCGGCAGCTGATAAACCGATAAAGCGAAAAGCCAAATGCTAAATGCAACTGGGTCGAAATATTAGAGGCAAATGCCACGATTTAATGGCCAATAAATCGATTGGCTGCTTGTTGCTGCCTCAACACCCACTGCAACGTCTGTGGGTCAACTCAACTTTGGGAGGTTGAAACTGAGACTGGAGCTGAAGTTGGAGTTGGAGTTGGAGTTGGAGCTTATCGGCACGCATGCACGCCAGCTGGCGGCAATTTGGATACGCAGATAAAGCATTTATTGGTCACATAAAACGGGTGAAATTACTTGCCAGTCGGCACTTCCGCCGCCCACTGCTTTTGTGCTTTTGTGTATCCTTCGACTGACCGCTGTTGAGTTTTGCTATGTAATTTCCTTTTGTTGTCGCTCGCCCATTGCATTGAACTGGGCACAAAATCAATTTACGATGACATTTTCTCAAAAATACATGCTCGACAACAGTTCGGCCATTCAATGCGCCCAAAGGGAAACGAACGACTGCAAATTAGACAAATTGTGCAAAGGCATTTGTCATATGCCTAAGACGTTTTCCCAGCTGCCACTGTCCCGGCAAATACCACAAAAGTTACCTGCAACGGGAGAAAAAGAAAACAATCAAATATTTTTCGCACAGATTTAAAGTGCATTTTGTTTGCCTATTTAATATGCATCCTCAACTCGTATACAAGAGACTGCTCTATATAATATTCATTGGCGAGGAGAAATGAGCGCTTGAGGGAATATTTCGACAAGAGCAACGCTTAAATGTTTGTTGAGCGAATCCATTTTTGTTTGCATTGGATAAACTCTTATGATATGCTATCAGATATATATATATATATATATATACATATGTACATTTGCAGTAGTTAAATATTAAACTAAGGCTGAAGAATGTTCATTGATTGCTTTGATATTTGATTGAGCTGGAATTCTGTCTTCAGTTTATTATATTGACTTAATACATTTTGTTTCGGTTCGGTATTTCGGTCAGGTAGACCTTTTTATACATAAATACAGACAAATAAATAAATATATATATATATATATAAATATATATATATATATATTTATATATATATATATATGTATATTTATATTTTTTATTTTTTCTACTCCTTGTCCGAGCCATCCATTCTGATTGTCCTTTACAATTTGTCATTTCAGTCAACTTCAAAAGCGAGCGCCTCGGAAACTTTTCTGTTGTGCAAAGGCAAAAAAACAAAAAAAAAAAAAAAATGAGAAAAAAGTTAAATTAAATAAATTACAAAATGCTTTGCCAGCTTCAGCTTTGACAACAATGCGTTGTGTAAAAAGGTAAAGAGACCGAGCGAAGGATAAACACAAAGTTCAGGCTGCCAGCCAGACGAGGACGAGACGCGCTGCAAATGTTTAACAAGGATTCCGTGGCAAATTAAAAGCCACCAACGTTGCCTCCATAAATCATGCGCCGTGCCAAGAGCAAGGCCCAAGCATAACACAATCGCCTAGACAAAAGAAAACAGAATGCGACGACGAGTCGCAATAACTTTTAAGAAATTATTATTTATTCATATACCCTCTGCAGGTGTAGGTGCAGGTGCCGGTGTCGGTGTAGGTGCCTAACTGCTTAACTGTGCCAAGGCTACAAACGTTTCGAACTAAGAGTTCGACAACCAAAATACTTTGAGCCTAGCCCTAAATCTTTGTCATCCACTTCGAAATTGGTCCGGCTTAGCATGCGAAGATTTTGTGGGTTGTTCAACCACAAAGCATAACTTTGACTACATTGTGAATACGTGCTTTTTACAGTTTGTTTATAAATAGAGTTTAGAAACAAAATTAATAAAAAAAAATTAATTTTTTTAATTAAGATCAAGTATACGAAATATAGTTTAATGATATGAGCGGACGTAGAATCAATGACTACTATTTTGACTTTTTAGCCTGATTTGTTAAACTTAAAAAACTTGAGAAGCCCATTGAAGCTTAAGTCCTGTCTAAGTACAATGGGCCAACACACTTGAGCTGCAAGGAATACTTGAAGCTTTATGCCAGCTTGGGCAAAGTTTATTATAAATCAAATTCTACATATTTTTTGAATTTGATTTATAATGAACTATATAGTCAGATTCTAGATATTCTATAAACTAGCTTTCTACATATTTATGTACAGGGTATCTACGCTGCATTCAAACACTTTAACTTGACTCGCTTGTGAGCTGGCAACACAAATAAGAAAACTAGTGGCAGGAACACGGCACGATGACAATTTAAAGTGTTTTGTTGTTGTTGACTTGTTACCTTTGTTATTTTTGTAATTTTATAAATAAAAATATATATATATATATACATATACCTATATATGTAGGCTGTTAGTTTCCGGCGCATTGCACTTGAAACGAGAACGAGCGCGAGCGGCAGAGCGAGAGAGAAGGATGTCCGAGCTGCCGCAGACAAACAATTTAAATTGTGAGGGAGGCCGAAACGGGGCCATGGAATTGCGTTGAAAGGTCCCGAATGTCCCATTTGGAGTGCCAGTGCGAAAAAGGACAGCCAAATACAAGCAGCAACAGCAACAACAACAATAACAACAATGACAAATAAAAATATGTGCGACACGAACAACGTTCCGGAACACAAACGGAAATTGTGAAATATACAAATGTTTGGTTTCCATAGGTGAACTGCATAAAGTAAGAACAAAAACGAAAACACAAAAAGAAAAAGAAAAAAACTCCACTTCACACAAAACAAGAACCGGCAAAAGACAATGGAGCACGTACAACAAAAGCAGCTTATATAATTGTCAAGTTTTAATAAAAATGCATATATGTTAGAGATGGCATGGCATGGCCTGGACAAATGCTACATGTCACATTGGAACAAAAGCAAAACGAGCTCCAAACACAATTCCCACATACCGTAACAGTTCTCTAACACGCTGCTTAAAATTATAGCATTTTCCTTTGCCCTAGGCCTTGTGTCTGGGCCACTGGCATTTGGGGCGAAAAATGTTTTCCCAAATTCAATTCTATAGCACAGTATAGTTTCAAAGGTCAGTCGGTGGGAGAAGTTCCTTTTGTCGTCAAGCTTAATTGCATCAAACAATTATTAGTTGAAGGTTCATTTGGAACGATCAGCCAACAGCTTTCTGCTGGCATTTAGCCAAAAAGCGACTAAGAATCGGAATTCATATGTGTATAACTTAACTAATGCTAACTGTGGCCATCCGAATCGGACGTGATCAGCGATAAAAATGTGCTGACAATACATCCGGCATTCCGAAACGCTGGTCTTGCGCGAGGCGGAAGGTCCGTAGTTTCGCGCAACGACAGCAATGAGCATTGGGCTACTTATAAGAATATTGAACTTTTTGGTAATAATAACTCAAAAAATGTTGAAATGCAACAACACACATTTATAGCTTAGAAACGTATTTGTCTGTGCATCTGCCTAAGCATATATCTCAGAACTTATGAAAGCGAGGCCTGAAATTTTATACTTAGACGCTTTTAGAGCAAGCCTTCATCAATTTTGTTTCCACTTATGAATAACTTTTAATTTCATTGCAATTGATCATCGACTAACGGACTAAATCTAACCAGACTTACCCAAAATATACACAATTTTTAAAACTCCACATTTTGAATACCCAAAGGTACGTAATAACTCGTTTAATATACAATTTTGTGCTTTGCTTCATAAAAAAAGGAAATTTCGATAATACATATTGAAGGGATGAACATTAAAGTCCTTCAATGAAGGCTTCTTTCATTGGGTTTGGGGAGAAGAAGCACAATATCAGCATGCAACGTGTTGTTGAAAGAAGAGATAATCATATTACATTGACCATATTAAGTGAGTTTTATATGAAATGCAAGTTGTCCCTGGTCAATGGAAAAAGCTGAATCAAGTTCTTTATCGGTTTTCAAAGTCATTTCCATTCATGTTTATTCGCAAAGCTAAGAGTGTTCTCTAATGTGCAAGGTCGGAAATTAATTTGAGTATCTGCTGGACTGGCAATTACCAATGGGCAGCCGCAATTGCTGGCTGAAATCATAGCAAAATATTGAAATAAAAAGGAACGACTGCAAGTCGAATGCACTTGGCAAATGGCCAAAAACGGAAAGCAGAAAAAGAAAAAGAAAAACAAAGAGAAGGAGGAGGAGGAGGAGGCGACCACAAAATAGGCAGCTGAAAAAAGGGATTGTAATTAGGAAATTAAAACTGTGACAGCTGCATGATGGACTTGCCTGAAATAAATGAATGGATGTGGCATAGACGAATTGACAGGCATGCGGCAGCTAGGGCAGCTGGCTGGGCAGATCAGACCCAACCTAGGGACGCGGGGCGTGGCTCTGCTATATGAGTATGCAGCCGCATTGTACTTGAGCTGCTGCTTGGCTTTTGCCGGCTGGCAGCCAAAGTGTGGCAGTGACGGATGCGGATGCTAGCGTTGCCAACGCCATGGAATGTGTTCTGGTCGAGGCCGAGCATCAAGCAACAGCAGCAGCACACAAGTCCGGCCAGCAGGTGGCTGATGGCTGATGGATGATGCTAGGGTCTCTTATTGAAATTCGTTGCATTATGCTGTGGGTTGGGCGCACAGTGCAGGATGCTTGAATATGTCCTTGTGCGACGCTCACTGCACTTGATTGTCAACAAAATTGTTTTGCAGCAGAGCCTACAGTTTCTTGTTGTTGTTTGTTAGCTGGTTTGTTTCTCGCTTGTAAATTTGCTTTCTTTTTCATTTTTTACTTTTGCTTGTTGCTGTTGCTGTTGCTGTTGTTGTTGTTGTTGTTGGCTTGCAGCACTTCATTTTGAAGTGAGTGCAACTGCCGCACAGCTGGCAGGTAAAAGGACATGCGGCAGTAATTAAATTTGTGCATGCAGTATGAATCGAGCTCTTAAAGTTGGACAAGGTCCTTTGCAAAGTAACTAAAAATTCAATTCCATTTCTGTTTTTCTCTTGCTTTTATTTTTTAAATTAGACACGAGCAATGTCACATTTTTGGCACACACACACGCACACACGCTCACGCACACGCATATACATGAGAAAACACTTGAAGACGGCCATAAAGATAAATGTTTTATGTACGTGAATTGCGTTGAATAAAAGCTCTGTTTGCCTGCTTTATATGCAAACACAGAGAAAGAGAGACAGAGAGAGAGAAAGAGAGAGAGAGAGAGAGATAGAGGCTCAAACAGACAAACACACAAACACAAAGTGCCCGCTTTCCCTCTCTCTCTCTCTCCCCCACCCTGATATTCTCAAATTATGCGAGATGGCATTTGCTCGCATGCCCACATTGCTCATACGCCCCCACGCACGCTGCCGCACGCGCTGCTCTGTTGCGCTTCATTTAAGCAAATTCACGTGCACATTTAAGCTTAATTGTTGTTTGAATTAAGCCAAATACAAATAGGTGCGCAAAACGTGCTTTTTGGCCAAATATGATGCTGTTAATTTGCAGCTACAGCTGAGATTTAACATAGCATTTTCCTTCATTCACTATTAATGGCGCGCTCTTCGCTCACAAATGCAATTTAAAATTCACATTTAGTGTGAGTTGAAGCATTTTAGTTATACGAAACTTTTTTCTTGAGTACAGCATGCATAAAATTCGCTAAAAATAAAATAAATATACATATGACATTATAAGACATGAATTTATTATGGGTCTGCATATTTGTATATTGTTGAGAAATCGCTTAACGTACGTATTACCGTTTGGCCATAAATTCACTTTAATAACATACTCAAATTTAGATATTATCTGTGTGTGCACTGTACATAAGGATGTTCGCATATTTTTCTCTTCTTGGGCATGCTGAGGCAGGCGCAGTCTCAATCTCAATTCTCAATGGAATCGCTGTCTCCGCTGTTGAGCTATGGGCTTCTCCTAAATTGTCTGGGGCGAGCCGTTTTCGAGTCGTTTTATTCAAGTGTTTTATATTTTTAAAGCTTCTTAAGTATTTTCGTACATGTCTGGCTTCAGAATTAACTGCGCTAAAACGTAAGTTCTTATGGGAATCGACTGAAAAAGTATTTATTTATAGTTTTGCAGCTAAAGTTAAGGTCTCTATTGCACTCAATTAAAAAAGCATTTATCTTAATTAAAGTTTTGCCTGGATAAATCGTTTATGCTCTGAATTAATTTGGGTTTTTTTTTTCTGTAAACCAAAATCAAGCAAAAAGGATGAAAATTAATGGAAGGTCAGTCAATACTTCGTTTTTTTTTTTTAAGTAAATATATTTATGTATATTTTTATGTTTAATATTTTCAGCTATAAATAAAAATTAAAAATGCCTCCCATATCTAGTGATTTTAAAATCTAGATATACACCAAATCTGATTTCTCTTTCGATCTAAAAATAAACTTAAATTATTTTTAGTACAGTTTTCAACTATTAAATTTAAGTAATACAAATTTGAAAATACATTCCAAAATTGAATGAGGTTTTAATTGAACTGAGGAATATAGAAAAATAAATACACAAAGTCAAATTTAAAGCAAAAACACATTTTGTATATATTTATAAAGCATTTTTAGGCTGACAACAGATGAACAAAATGTCATAAACTCTTTTCACTTGCTGACAATGAAAAATATGAAGTGAATTTGGTTATTATTATGTTACAAATGCTGTCTAGATTTATATATGTGTCTCGTACTATTATTTAACTATTTTTTTTTAAAATTATTTTCTTAAATATCAGTATGCATATTTTATGCCTGCTTGTCAAGATTTGTTTAGCAAAATAATTTTTTAGTTTGGCGTGCTCCCTAAAGCCAAGAAATTGTTGAGCAAATGCGATATACGATGCGCATCTCTGCTTCCGTCTTTTCTAATAGCTGAATAAGTGCAAGAAGAGAATCATCAAAATGCGCAAGAGCACATCAATATATTTAACACCTGACGGCACTACGATGTGTATCACACACCGGACAACATTTAACACACGCTGTACTACCTTTTGTCATCTCATAGTGCCAACGTAACATGATCACTCGTTATCGTGCCTCTTTTCACTCCAATCAAATCATCGAGGTGGAGCCTTTACCTGCCGTGATTTCAAGTTTCAATTGGTGTGAAATGCCCGGCAAATGTCCAGTTCGTACATAGAGCCCAGGTCTCACTGCCAATAGGTGTTGTAGTAAACGGAACGAAATCAACTGGTGACAGCTATGTGCTAGGATTTTCTCTAAGTGATTGTTTCGCTAATATGAGTTCATGGAATATCTAACGATAGTTAAAGTTTTCCATTGCATACCTCAAGGAGTTGCCGCAGAGGTACATGTCTGAGCACTATAAAATCTTATTGTGTAATAATTCTTAATGAATAACTGAAGCGTCAGCAAGTTTACTTCGAATACAAGAAATGAGAGCTTCCAGCAATTTTGTTTTTGCTGCGCATGTGCCACTGTCATTGACAGCAATTAAGATGCCGAGCCAGAGGGCTTAAATGTACATTACTTTGTCCGACAATTGAGCCTTGTATATGTATGTGTGTGTCTGTGTGTGTGTGTGTGTGTGTGTGTGTTTGTGCTTGTGTGTGTTATTAATGAAACGTCTAGCTGACTGCGACTTCTGACTGACTTAGCGGACTTTGCTTGCCAACTGGCAGGATTTGGTTGGGGATTTAGTTGAATGAAATGGCGTCAACGAAAATATTTGCTCGCCTGCAAGCAACTATTTTACTTCAGTTTGTTGCTTTTCAACTGACGCTTTCAGTGTTCAGAGTTTATTACCAGTCTGCTTAGGCAGAAGACGATAGCTACAAAATGAATTTGTATTTCAATGCAGACTGCAGTTTGAATGGCGCAAGGAAAACGAAAATTTATTGAACAGCATTCATATGGTGCGCATTATTAATATTGATTTTCAGAGTGGGCGTGATGAGAAATAGGCATCGCTGTCCTTCACACACATAATAAGAGATGCCACACACACACACACACACACACACCGATACACACACACACACACCGATACACACACGCACACGAACTCTCAGCCTTCATCATATGCCAGAAGTAGTTCGAAATGTGTCTGATAGAAATAACAATAGCAAACCTTTTTTATTTTTTTTTTTATTTTCTTGCTCCCATTTTGAACCCGAAAGATAAAAGCAAACCGCATTGTATTGTTTGTAGAAGCTTGAGTAAAACCAGAAGCAAAGCAAAATAGGAAAATACGTGCCAAAACGCTAGAAAATGCAGCCCGCAAATAACCAGGCGACACTTCAATGCATTAATGATGCTTGAGTTTATTGCTTTTGCCTGATCAAACAAGGCGCAATAAGTGCAAATCAGTTTGAAAAATAAAAATGAAAGAATTATAGTTGCATTTTATATGCAGACATGCATCAAATAATATCAAGAAAAGTGTTTAGCGAGAAATTTGAATATGTGGAAGACGTGACTTTAATGCATACGCTGCAGCTGTGTCGTTTGCAAGGCAAAAGAAATTGATTTTTGTTTTTCTTCTTTTCATCTTATATTTTATTTGTGTTTTTTTTTTTTTCTTTTAAGAAAAAGAAACACTCTTTGGCAGGAAAAGTGGCACACACGCAGCAAGCGACGCTGGAGCAGCAGTTGGCCCGGCTAAGTAGGCCACTTTAGGTGCAGCCACGAGCCTGAAACAGCAACAGCAACAGCAACAGCAACAGCAAATGCAGCAACAGCAGCTCCTTCAACCATTTTTGCCTAAAGCTGCACTCGCAACGCTGCTTTGTTAAGTGTTTGAAGCGGTGAGTATACGCCTCATTGGCAGCAATTTGGTTGGCCAGTTGTGCGAGTCAAAGCGATCATTTGCTTATATTGGCTCAGCGTTAATCTAGATAATATTTCGCAGCACTCACTGCAAGGCCGCTTGATGTGCCGCTACAAATCCTTTAACAAAAGTCACTGAAATTATTTTCATTTTCAAACAGCGTGCGACTGCGACGTAAGGTAAGCAGATTATGTAACATATATACAAAGCATGTATGTATGCGTAAGTGTGTGTGCGTGTGTGTGTGTGTGTCTGTCAGAGATAGCATTAACAATGGCACATGCTGACGCCAGTTTGTTTTGCAACTTTTCAACAGCTCTTTTTCAACTGTTTTTATTAGTGATTTCCGTTGAAAACAAGCTAAATTATGCGTATTCCCGTTTTAGCTTTTTTTTTGTTTTTTTTACGTTTGCTTTAGAGGGCATAGCGACACCTGGCATAAACTTTGCTATTTTTGAATGGAAATATATTTCTCCGACTCGCATATGAAAACTTTGTGCGATACGTGTAAATTATACTCGAACTCCAAAGAACAGAGAGCGCAAGTGAGTGAGAGAGAGAGAGAGAGAAAGAGAGAGAGAGAGAGAGAGTGAAAGAAAACGAGGAATATTTAAATAATCAAATTTAATACATTTCATTTTTAATTTGAAGCTTATTCGCTTTGCATTTAGTAAACGAGAGAGGAGACTGACACAAGACCCAACTAACTAAGCCAACTATTGTTGCAGTTGGAGTCAATTTGGTCTATTGGCCGAAATCTACCTGGGTATAATGCTCATTGGGCTACTAATTGATTGGGCACGTATGCTGTAGACAATGAGGTAAATAGTCCAAAAGGAAGGACAATGGAAGCATTGAATGCATTCAACGATTGCCTGCTCCGTGCCTGAGCATGTGAAACTGACACGAGGCAATTGAATAATGCAAATGCCCATATGTGTGTGTGCATGTGTGTGTGTGTGTGCGTGAAAGTGTGTTTGTGGATGGGGTCGACCAATTCATTATCGATTGACTCAATGTGAACTCCGACTTGGATATGCAAATTTCACCTAGGCCACACAGCTCGCACTGACAATGAATCGACTGGAATTCAAAAGGAATTGTTCCGAACGGTCATGAAATGAGAAATATAATTACGAATCAATGGGTGCGTTCAATAAATATTGTTCTTTGTCCTCCATTATGTTTTCAATATGATAAATGTAATAGTTATTGTCGCACTTATCCACATGTGAGTAATCATAGGCACTGCTGTAGTAGATAGCGAAAAAAAACAATTCCACTTGTCAATAGCTCAACAAATCAATCATACGCAGCGTGGTGTGTGGTGCGTGTGCTGCCAGCTAATGCGTGCCTTGCGGATGTATATTGTGTGTGTATGACACACACACACACACACACATGCATTTGACACTTCGGCTTATAAATAATACAGCCCACTCATTACTCCAAACAATAAAGCTGACTCCCAATTTCGTCGCATGTGTCATTATTGAATTATTTAAATCTCGACCCAAAACAAATAATGAACAACACACTTACTTCAATTGGAATGGATTGGATTGGATTGGATTGGACTAGATTGGATTGGATTGGACAGGTGGCTGGCGTGCGTCTTTAGTTCAGTTCCCAAAAAGTTTGCCAAACTTTTGTAAACTTCATTAATTTAAATGAACTCGCAACTTGAAGCCAACTGTAACACAGCTCAACGATGCATGCAAATTAACTGAAACTCGACAAAGCTGCAGCATCTTGCTCCCAATACGGATACTGAACTGAGCATAAGCTGTGCAAGTTGAGAGTTGAGAGTCGATGCTAATCGGACTATAGCTAGGCTGCATAATTATGCAGCCGTTGAGGTAATTAGAGGATCTATCGAGACAGGAAATGTTCTACCAACATTTAAGCAAATCCATAGCATTCAAACTGAATGCAGAGTAAATAAATGAAAACTTAGCAGATAATTTTATTATTCTATTGCTATAGTAAAGGATTTGGGACTTAAGCACTAAAGTTGTGGACAATTCTCATGCCTGTAACTGCAGCTGGCCATTTTCTCAATTGAGAACATTCAACAACAACGTACACAATCCATCAGACTGTGCTAAGCTCGAGGATTTGTAGATTTCAAATATCAAATGTTGAATAATCAAAAAAAAAAAACAATATACTCAAATCATTTGGCTAACGCGTATCTATACAAATACATTGGATAATGAAAGGCTGTTTTGAATAAATACTAAACATTCTAATTTCTGAAAGAAAGACAAGCACATAGCAAAAAAGGAAAACAAGTCGAAGCATACAAATCACCAGCTTCAGTCTGCTCAAAGCCAGCTCAATCTTGAAAAAATACTTTGTTGATATCAATCTATTATTTTATAAACAAAATCATTTAGAGAGAGGAAAAAAAAACAATTGGAATTTTTTGTATATAGTAAACTTAATAAGCCTTAAAACAGTTTTCCTTTCAAAATATTCTATATATTGATAAAAATTTTGAATTAGCTTTCCATTCCATTCAACTTCTTTCCTTTTTATTACTGTAAGTCCCTTAGAACTGAAGTACTCTTGATGTTGTCAATCAGTCAACGTTGCTCACCTGAGATTCTCAATGCGTGGCCTACGGCACTGGGGACGATTGCGTCGATGGCTGCGATCCTTTTTACAGCGGCAATCGCAGTGCATGATGCAAAGAGCGATAGATGAGATGACCGTTATCACAAAGGGCACCACAAAAAAATGTATGATCATGGCTTCCTGATCGTCATGATTGTAGGATGTGAGGACGACCGTCTTGTTTTTGCGCGAATAGAAACACGGATAGATGGCGCCCTCGACGCCATAGTACATATTAAAGTTCTTGCACGTCACTGTGGGCGGATAGCCGCAGCCCTTAATGTTGACGAGCAGTGTGGCCTCGCTGGACTGCTCCCAGTCGGCGGTGTAGTTGCTATAGTCGGTCATGTTCTCTGGTATCGTTATATTCTGTTCGATAAATGTCACATAGATGTGCACGCAGCGATAGAGATCGGAGGTGCAGCCCTCGCGGCAGGAGCTCCACGAGCAATTGAATATGCCAACAAGATCCTCGCGGCGTGTTGTTGTGCACAGTGTTGGGTGTTCGATAAAGTCGTGGCTCAGTGTCGATATGGCTGGATCAACATAGAGCGGCACCAGAAACAGCAGCGAGGCGCCGGCCGTCACCGAAAAGAAGGCGAGTGTTGAGGTGCCATAGAAACGCGCACGTTCCCGCCACGAACGAAAGCGCCGATTGCCATTTTTCTTTTTTGGAGCCAGTTCTCGGATTTTACGTAACCGTAGCTCTTGTTGTTGCTGCTCGAGTAGTAATTCCGAACTGCCACTCCTCATATTATTGTCGGTGCACACAGGGCGCTGATGTTGCTGCTGATTGTTGCTGCTGCTTCTGCTGCTGCTGCTGCTGCTGCTGCTGCTACTGCTATTGCTATTGCTGTTGGTATTGTTGCTATTGTTGTTGCTGTTGCTCTTCTTGTTGCTGCTTGCGTTGACGTCGGCGTCGCAGCAGCAGCTGCAGCTGCAGCGACGTCCACACCCGCACCAGCCAAAGCCTGCGGCTTGGCCTGAGAGCTGCTCCTAGCGTTAGTCGTTGTCGTTCGCGTTGCACTCGTCAATTCGACAGAGAGTGAGTGAGAGAGAGATGCAGACAGAGAGAGAGAGCGAAAGAGAGTGAGAGAGAGAAAGAGAGAGAGAGAGAGCGCGAAACCTGGACACTTGCAGCGTATGTCGAAGCTGACGTTGACGCTGACGTTGACGTTGACGTTGACGCTGACGTTGACGTTGACGCTGACGCTGAAGTTGCGTTGGCAGCGGCAGGCGTCGCTGCCTACCGCAACATTCAAGAGCGGCACGAGTACGCAGCGGGCGCGACACGAGCTTTCGCCAATTGAGGTTATGTACACACGCGTCGACGCACAAGGAGGCCGGATAAACAGCTGTTTGGCCAACCGACGCTCACACTCGCACCACACAGAGAGCCAGCCGTCAGAATGAGAGTGGGAGCGAGCAAGAAAGTGACAGCGAGTGACAGAGAGCGCGCGCGTGAGTAGTTAACAGGCGGGACTGTGTGTTCAGGCAGGCAGGCAGGCAGGCAGGCAGGCAGGCAGGCAGGCAGATGACGAGTGACAGATAGAGATAGCGCGCACAAGACAGTGGGGGAGATGGCGAAAGAGCGAGAGAGTCACAGTCAGTCAGACGGCGAAAGGAAGACGCTCGCCAGCGTCTTCATTTGTATTGAATGAGTTGATTTTAATTTTTGCTTTACTTTTTATTACCCTCGCCGGCAGCTTTAATATTTGCATTATAATGTTAGCACTTTTCTTCTTCCCCTTCCTTTTCCTCTTCTTCTTATTGTTTTTGTTGTCCTTATTGCTTTCGTTATTGTTGTTGTTAACTCATTGTTGTTGTTGGTTCTGACACTGATGAGCAAAAGAACAATGTGAAGGGCAGCAATTAACAAAGTGCGGCTTGCGTGGGCGCCGCACTTGACAGCTGTTGATGTAGGTTAGTTTAACGAGAGATAGACGAAGCGCGCGAGAGAGTGCGAGAGAGAGAGAGAGAGAGAGAGTGAGAGCACCAACAGCGAGTAAAAATGAGAGCTAGAGAGAGCGGATTGCCTAGCAAAGGACGAATGCAGCGCTGCGCTCAACGCTGACTGCAGCGACTGCGACAGCGACAGCGACAGCAACGCCGCGAACAGACTATGACTTTCCTTTTAGTGTGTCGCCCTAGTGACTGTGTAATCTTTTTTTTTCTACATATATAATTTTTTTTTGCTTAGTGGGCGGAATTATTTATGCTACACATTTTGTGCGGCACTATCTATGTTGTTGCCATAGTTGTTGCTGTCGTTGTTGCCTTCAACTAAGACAATTTATTATATTTCAATTTATTTGCATTTGTCTAGACTAGACTAGATAGACAACATGATTTATTAGAGTTGCCCGCATCTGCTCATTATCTTCAGGCTATCTAAAAGTAAGCTATAAACTAAATGCTGATTGGCTTAAAACATATTGCTATGCGAAGGCAGCTGTCAGTCAATGCTCTATAAATTATAGTTTGAATAGATAGAAAGTTCTTAGAAAACTAGAATATTCTTTGAATATTTTGAAAATCAAATTTGTGTCCTATTTTCAAGATGATAACAGCTACTACTATTAAGTCTTACTGAATGAAGTAAATATTAATGGACCGAATAAGCTTTTGAAATCTATAATTCTTACACTGATTGATGATTCACTGTATTTAAGTAGCTCTTATGTCAATTGTTGCAACGATTGTTGTTGCTGCTGCAAGTAACAGTGACAAAGCTTAAATATTTTTTTTTGCTAACCTATTTCGGGCATTCAGTTCTGATGCTTGTTCGTTTGACACCCATTATTTACCTAAATATTCTGTTTGAGCATTCTTAGTGTTGTTGTTGTTGTTGTTGTAACTTTGCGTGACTCCAAACATTGGTCAGTTTTAACATTGGCAATAGACACACACACACACACAGCTTGTGTAAACTGAACGCATTTCACAATTTCAGCACACACACACACACACACAGACACACAGACACAGACAAGGCATGCACGTGTTTCCAACTGTGTATGTGTGCTGCTTGCGTGAGCTTCTATGTATTTTGGATGATTTCATTCATGTATATGCTTTGCATCGTGCGTTACTTTTGCTTAATGTGAAAGCTAAAACTGGCCACACGGCGTATGAGTAATATCGTGACAGACCATGACTGCCAAATGGTCAAACAGTCTAGTCCAAGTGCTAGCTCAGCTTTCAATCTAACCAAAGTTTACTAGATCTAAGAAGAAGACAGCTGTGGTAGCTATAATAACAATGTGTAGCCAATTTACTTCGCTTCTCGCTGTTGTTTCGGAACCTGAATCTGAATTGAACTTAGAAATTTTTTGATAAATACAGTTGCTAGCCGCCCTCGCCACGCCTTAGTACTGACAAGGAAAAACTTGCTGAGGAGCCTTACTAGCTGTGTAGCAAACCAAACCAAAAAAAAAAAAAAAAAAAAATATTAAAAAAATAGGAATCTCGACTCAGCCAAGTGTCTAACTAACTCTTAACAGTCGAAATGACGCTGCTCCGCACATGTTGTTGTTGTTGTTGTTGTTTTTATTTTATGTTTTTTTTTTTTGTGCACAATATACCGCCGATTACAGCATTTGCCAGCAAACGGGAATTTGTTGCCTTTTCTAGCTTTTCAAAGGCAAACACACACACACGCACACACAGATCACACAACGCACACTGAATCGAGACGAGAAGCGCGAACGCTGGGCCCTGACGTGCCTCTCGGAGTGTCTGTCCAAAACTGAGGCGACGACCCGACTCCGGCACAGGACTCGCCGCCTCACGACACATGTGTAGGTGTCTATGTGTGTGCGTCTGTGTGAGTGTGTGTATATGTGTGTGTGTGTGTGTGTGTGTGTGTGTGTTTGTGGGTGGCGTCAGCTACGCGCAGCCGACGTGAGCAGCGCCGCCGACGTCGACGCCAACATCGCCATAACAACTCTTCGCCGCGTTGCGAGCATACAAAAGATTCGCATATGCGCACTTCGTGCAACCATTGGGAATGTGAGAAACACTCGTTGGCAAAATGATTCGTTTGTCGTTGGCTTGACAGTTGGTGCCATCCACCACTGCTTGCTGCATTTTCTTAGAGTATAAAAAATTATTGTTTTATACTTAATTTCCTTTTCATTTGTTATTATGCCCTATTTAAAACATTTACCACATTAGCATTTAGCTATTTGTTGTTTGAGCTTCTGTAAGATGAAATCACCATGTGCGTTGTACGTGATGGCAAAAAATATTCATTAATGGATTATATATAATTCAATTTAGCTGGGCGATTATAAATCGAAATTAATCGAATAAAACTGGAAATAATCGATTAATCAAATGATTTGTTATTTGTATAAAAAATTAGAAATTAGGTTTATTATTTATTTAGTATTTTATAAGGCCAAGCAAAAAGTGACAAATATAGCAAATATTATTAGTTATTCAGTATTGAATTCAGGAAAAGTAGCTCGGACAGGTGCTCAGTAGTTAACCTGTTCCTCTTTTCCGTTAGTGTAGCACCTGCCTCTTTGCTTTGATATGTTTGCTTTTACGATGTTTGCGACATTATCCGTCACCACTGCAGTAATCTTCTCCTTAGAATAACCTTCTCCTTACTCCATATTTTTTTTTTTAAATGGTCTGTTTTTATGTTGTATTGTAAGGCGGCCAATGGACGAACGATGAAGAAGAGAATAGAATATAAGATAGACTAAGAAGCATCGCTGAAGAATATGATAGAATATAAGATCGATTAAGATTTAGCTAAGGTCATTTTAAAATAACGGCTTGAGTGCGCGCAACGATGACGATCGTCAATGCGCCCTGCGGCGTGGTGACAGCTCTGAGGTGAAGAGCGTAAGCCGTGGGTTGCCGAGGCGCACGGGCGGCTCAAGTAGCAGCCAATGTAATAAAAAATTATTAACCTAAACAACCACGTCTCTTAATTTTGACTAACCTAGTAGAAACTAATACTGGCGGATCGACGTGGAAAATCCCGTCGAGAGCATAAAGTGTCATTGTTAACCCGCTTGCCGTGTGGAGAAACCCCGGCCAGAAAACCATCGTGGCAGAGTGAACGTCGGCTGCAAGGCATTGCATGTTCCTCGCCAGAGGTACTACTTCCATTAGGGCCTCCATCTTATCTAACCGAGGTGACGTCCCGGTCAGGTGTGTAGAAAACCCAACCAACCTCCGTTTCCTATCCCTTAGGGTCACGTCCCAACACTCTACAAATGTCTTGTGAGTGGCCCTGGTCAGATCGAGATCTGCCCCGGCTGGAAAAGTAACCTTACAGTATTAATATTCCCAAATGGATAAAATAAAAACAAAAGCTTGTCAGAGATCAAACAAAATCATTTTCATTGCTCTTTGAACTTAGAACTAGTATATATTTCAAATGAAAATTTAAGCTGAATGTTAGAAAACTAAAAATTAATTAACGAGAAGAAAATTGCCTTCATGACAGTTTGATTGAGATCATTCTTTACAAACAAACATCTTAAACAAACGTTAATGGTTGGGTAATATAACAAAAATAATATTAAATATAATTGCCTTCATGGCAGTTTGATTAGAATCATCAATCACAAAAAAACTAAGGCAAAACCCATTTGTTTTTCTTTAAAAAGTTAACTTGTTGACTGTTCCTTTCTTTCACTTTCTAATGTATAAAATAAAACCAATGTAATTAGTTAAAATATTTGCATAATTAAATAAATAAGCAACGCCCACGCAGTGTGACCAGTTTTTCATTATATCGATATGCGGAAGACCGAATCGATATGATCGATATTTGGATAATATCGATCCGGTTTTTGCGAATGTCGATATATTCTTATGCTATATTTTTGCATCACTATAATTTTGTATAGTTTTATTAATTTTATCATCGCTTTCAATTTTGTTAACATTCAACGTCAACATTATATATACTTTAAGGTTTGTGTTAAAATATTAATAAAATTTCTTTTTATACATATACATACACAACCTAACACTATATCTGCATGCTTGTTACTTGTTGTTAACGTGCTTTTATTATAACACCCTCTATTGCCGTTTTGAGGTCGTTCAGGGTTACATGCTATTGCAATCCACGTTTATCTAACAGGCAAACGACTTCAGTTAGTGATAGAAACGTCGCTGTAGCACAGACCAATAGGACCGTCGCTGACCAAACTTTAAAAAAATCTCACCTATTCATAGCTTTGCGCAGAAATCAAATGGCAATTTTAATTATCATGTTAAGCTCCAAAGTTTTATCAAAACAATTGATACAGTGGCTTTAAAGTTATCACTCGAAGCTTTGGTCTCTCAAAGCAATCCTCGGCTGATAACATAAAGTTCAAAGCTCCATGTGGTTGCTGACGTGTCCGATTATGGGCAAGCCTTATCTCTTGGAGTAGATCGTGTGTCCGGGAGTATCAAAAAGAACTCACTCAAGAACAACACGCATAAACTGTTGTTAGTAATTATTAATTAAAACAACCTTACTGTAAATCTTTTGTGGATCGCTAAATAAAGCCTCCACAGCTTCCATATTATACCCTTACTGCAGTGTAAGTGCAGCCGCTGCGTAAACTGCGCTGTTAGCAGAGCGTCTGTGCATGTGTTGCTTACTTTGTATGTGTAAAATCAGTGTAGAATAATTGGATTATTAGCTCAGGGTATCAGCTTGACTCTTACTTGCTTCTTGATAACGTATCGCATTTTCTTTTTATGGATTCCGATCATCAGACGAAAATGTCTTTATAGGTAGCTGCTTACTACATTGATTTCTATCTATAAACTATATATTTTTAGACAGTCAATTCAAGTGTCTAGCTTCAATAGTGCTTAACACAATAGCGTTTATGTTTCAGAAGATACATTATTTCTCAAAACGATATTCAAAAACCCAACCCATTATGTGCTCAACACTTAAAGTCTCCTGCTTCTATAGTGGCGAAGTTCACTTGGTTCATATGTACAGACCGAACGGCAGCAAGAAATTGAGACACTCAGTTCATGAACGAGTATAAAATTATGATTCAGACTTTACCTGTCTACATGTTATGCCATTTAAATTTAGCTAGGACTTTATCATCAACGCCGACACATTGAAAACATCGCGCCCCGACAGAGCGTCAGATAATCTGAAAATATTTGTGTAGTTATAGTTTGGCAGATAAAAGCTTACTTATTTATGTTTTAAACTAAATGCATTTGCTATACGTAATACGCCCTGAGGAATGCTCTCCTCAATTTTTATTAAACGACAACAGTCAAGTAAGCAGAGTTTATTATTATTGAAAAGTTATTCTGGCACGCAAATGGTTCAGTGTATGAATTGTGCTAAACTTTTAAACCAATTTCATAAGCTGTATAAAACGTTGCAATCTTTATCGTTACCGACGCAGCGATCTCGCAATCTACAAAAGCTTCAGATCTGAAATTTGATAAATTTCTATTCGTGAATGAGTAAAAAAATGGTCGAATTCATTGGAAGGCCTTATCAAAAAAAAAAAAATATACAAAACAACAGCTACAACAACTCAAAAATTAAGAGCTTTTGCAAATTGCGAAATGATACTACAAAAGAACGGCTACAACTACGAAACAACTTTTTACTTTTGCTTTAGTTTTTAAAGATATGCCAGCCTGATCATAATTGCTAGTTAATTAAAATATTAACCTACCAGTAGGTATTTTCTCATCTTAATTTTTTAAATAAATACTATTCAATTTGTAATATTTTCTATTTCGTTGCAGCCATGGGTTCCTATGTGATTTATATTCTCTTATTTTCACTGATTTCTCGTACCAAGACTGCAGTCTATAACAAAATCGAAGACTTTTCGAATATGACAAACATTGATTTCAAAGCCTTGGCGGACCTAAAGCCGACCGGGATAAGACTGAAATATAACAAATATAGCTACCCACCGAAGGAGATGCAGCAGTACGATTTTAGCACCCTGAAATTTTTAGATCTCTCGAACAATCAAATAAAAAAAGTGCCGGTTGAATGGGTCAAATCTTTTAAAAACCTAACGAAACTCATCTTGGACCACAACCAATTGACTGACCCAAATGAGCTATTGCTCGTTGATTTAAAACTCGATGTCTATGTGCACTATAATCAATTCATATGCGATTGCACACATTTTCAGAAGATTCTTGATCGCACAAATGTAAGTAATATAGGCTCTTCTTAAAATTTTATAGAAATTTGTTCCAGATGATCTGATTGGACTTAGTCATGAGAGAGAAACGAAAATATTAAATTATTAATTTTTAGTTTTACAGATCGAGCACCAACTTTGTTATATGGTAGTATGCAGTAGAATGCAATGGGGAGTACGCATTAACTATTACCTTTTAACTAATTAACTAACTAACTAACTATTTAAGACGTAGTACAAAACACCTATCACGTCAATCTACCTCTGTTTTGGATGTCCGTCTGCAAATCCATAAAACATCATTTTTGTTCGATTGCCTTGTTATCGTTCCGAATCGATATTTTCACTTGGCTTTTAAAATTATTGCTCATTTGATGATATAGCTTATGAATACTTCAGTATTTCGATAGCTTTTGCCCAAAAGATCGGTTTGAGTACGTAAACTTAGATCAGAAAGTATTCCAATTATTATTCTCCCAGAGACATAGGACGGTTCAGATTTCTTCTAACCAGGAATTCTCAGCTATTGCACTTAATAATCAATTAAATACTTAATTTACTTTACTTTATTATTTTCCTTACAGAAAGCAGGACAGACATTGATGTGCAACAATGAAGGGTTAACGAAGCCAACATTACTCGCACAATATTGCTATGGAAATGAAAATGAACAAACTGAACAGCCTTCTAACCATTATTGGCACTATTTAGTTTTAGCTCTGGGTGTGGCTTTAGTACTTTATATATATAAATCGAACTTTCTTTCTTCCCAATCATTATAGACAATGAATTGTAGTGTAGTATAATTCAAGCTATAATTATTATAGCTGACGCAATGCAGTGTATTCTGTGTCTCTAAGTATCTCAGACGATTAGTCTCCACTTGGTCAGTCCTAATCAGAGATGGGCATGGGCCTCCTTTTTTTAAAGACACCGCACGCGCTGACACGGCACGGACAAACACAAATGTGACCCAATTTTTTGTTGTATTTTCAATTATTTTATTAACCCTATTTTATAAATTTAAACATTTTTCATTAAACTCAGTACACATTTTTATGTAAAAATAATATTTCATCTAAGTTACAACTGTTCAGGCGTGTTCGTTTTTCAATATATCAAAAAAAAAAAAAAAAATATATATATATATATATATATACATATGTCGGAGCGTTATTTATTTGTACGACTTCTAATCTAATCCGATAGCTATGCCCAATAACGAATTCTCGATAAGCGAGAATCAATAAAATTGATGATCTACATAATCTATTGAAAAAAATTACCACTAACCATACAACACATAGACTAGACAAGTAGAACAAGCGATGTCAGCGCATGGTAAAACCGTATGAAGAACCAATCATACATATTTGAGTGAGCAAAGAGAGAGAGAGAGAGAGAGAGAGAGAGAGGAAGGAAAAATAGCATACAGTCACTGCCTGAAGCGATAAGCGACCGATACGAGCAAATACGAAGTTGATTGGTTCGTCATACGGCTTCACTATGCGCTGAAAACGCTTGTTCTACTTGTCTATTCTATGTGTTGGAAGTCCAGCTGTTCTACGTTCTGAGATCGATGCATTCATACATACGGACAGAAGGAAATGGCTAGATCAACTAAGCTCGTCAGCCTAATCAAGAATACATACATTTTAATGGGACTTTCCATGGGTTCTGTAAACAGGCACCTCAACGCGTCAATATTTACATGACTTTACATACACGAATGTAGCATACTTTTTGGCTCAACGAAAATTCGGTTTTCTGCTGCACTGAGCCACCCTAATGCCGCATGATGAGCTTTTAAGCAAGCGCAGAAAGCACAGAAAGCTCTGGCCATAAGCAGCAAAAGCTATCAGAGCTTATTGTGAAGCACACTTTCCTGGGTTAGGGGGCAATACAAAAGGCTGCTGCCCCAGTTTCGGCCAGCAGCCCTGACATGTACCGCCGACATGAACGAAAAACTCAAAAAGTGGGTCAAGTAACGCGCTGCTGCCCTTGGCACAACGAATTTGTCCTTGATTCTGGGGCAGCCCAACGAGATGGTATTACATAGAAACGAAATGAAGAAATCCAAAAATGCAAAAGCAAATAGATTAGCAAGAAGAGTTTAATTGGAAATATTTGCTGATTCGTTTCATTTTAATGAAACAATATATAGAAATAAAAATAATAAAGATAATTATTATGAAAATGATGCTTATGATATTTCTTATGATTACAATAATAATAATAATAAAATAATAACAATGATGATGGTAATAGCAGTTATGAATAAAATTATGGCTAATAATAATGATAAATAAATGTAATATTAATAATTGTCACTGTTATTACAACTAAAAAAGATGACAATAATTATTATTATTATAACAATAACAATAATAATAATAATGATAATAAAAATAAAAAAAATAATATTAATAATTAATAATAATACTAATAATAATAATAATAATAATAATAATAATAATAATAATAATAATAATAATAATAATAATAATAATAATAATAATAATAATAATAATAATAATAACAATAACAATAATAATAATAATAATAATAATAATAATAATAATAATAATAATAATAATAATAATAATAATAATAATAATAATAATAATAATAATAATAATAATAATAATAATAATAATAATAATAATAATAATAATAATAATAAATAATAATAATAATAATAATAATAATAATAATAATAATAATAATAATAATAATAATAATAATAATAATAATAATAATAATAATAATAATAATAATAATAATAATAATAATAATAATAATAATAATAATAATAATAATAATAATAATAATAATAATAATAATAATAATAATAATAATAATAATAATAATAATAATAATAATAATAATAATAATAATAATAATAATAATAATAATAATAATAATAATAATAATAATAATAATAATAATAATAATAATAATAATAATAATAATAATAATAATAATAATAATAATAATAATAATAAAAATAATAATAAAAAAAATAATAATAATTCTAATAATTATTGAGTTTATATTAAACTGTTTGGGCCCTGACAAAAATACAAGCACACGCTGCCTACACATATACATACATATGTATATACACATACACACTTACGACGCATGTACACATACATATACATATGGATGTATACATAATTTTGTGCAGGGCGCCTGGAATGTGGGTCAACATATTTTGTGCTGCTGCAAAATGACCTATTTTCGTTGTTGTTGTTATTGTTAGTGATGTTGTTGCTGTTGCAATGTTGCATTAGATATTGCACTAGACATCAGAGTCTGTTGCTATGATCGCTGTTCCCAAAATGTTGTGTACACACACACACACACACACACACACACACACTCACACTCACACACAAGTGTCTTGTATGGAACAATGAAAATGTTTGTTTGGCTTTTTATTTTGCTGCTTTCCATGAAAAGTTTATGACCAAATGTCAACAATGTGCATGCGTTTGTGTGTGTGTGTGTGGCACAGGGAGCGGCAATTTGGTGATCGGTGAAATTAGTTTGTTAGCCATGTCAAGACTCAACTCGTTGTGTCATACAGGTGAATAGCAGCGTGGCCAACCGGTTGTCAAAATGCTGCACATGACATCAATTTTTATATCTGAAACTGGCAACGGCCAACTGGCAACTGGGCAACTTGCAACTCGGCATCTTCTCTTGCCACAATCCAACACGAATTGCACTTGGCTTTCATGTACACACTCACACACGCACACACACACAAACATGCACATATCAGCGCTCATCTTTGTCTAGAATTTATGCTTCCTGGCGCTGACATGTGCACATCAATCACAGCAAGTCGGAGCTACATTTGCTAACTTGATTAGCGTCTAACCCACCGAACACCCCCCCCTCCCCCTCCTCCTGTACTCTACTCTACTCTAAACTCCACACTACAAACAATGGCAGCAACATACAGGTAAACATTCTAATGAGCCAGCACGCAACCTGCAACCGTTTTTAATCCCAAATTCAATGCCACCAAACTGACGGCTGAGCGCAGGGCCCTGCTTTGACCACTGACAGCTTTGATGGACATCTGAACACACTTTCATGTCACACACACTCACACACACACACACACACACACACACAGACACACACACACACATATGTATATATATATACACACACAGGTAGCAATGAAGAACTTAACATGCGCCTTGGACAGCTCAGCAATTAGGCTCAATTACATTCGTTGCTAGCAACATGAAAGATTTATAAAGGTAAAATTGTTGGCGAAGTTAACTTAATAAAGCTATAGCTACAGCTATCTCTGTTCGCCATTGAAATAGTTCTTTAAATAAATTACTGCTAATTTATGATATAAGATACATATATATACATCAATCAATCATAAACTAACCAATAGGTCCTTAAAATCAATATTTTCTGATATCAAACGGCGCTAAACACAGCAATACAAAAGGGAAATCAACATTTACAGCTATCTCGATCGAAGCGCCATTGCGTCTCTAGTGTGCAAGACAAGGACAGCATGATCGGTTTGCTTCGTAAAGATGGCTGCCTGGATGCATGTTGCTCGCAAACTCTCTTGCTCTGTGAGAGCGAGAGCACAATATCGCTATAATAGCGGTATAATTCCAGCTTATGGAGAGGCTTTCAATGTTTAGACTTGTGTGTATTCATAAGAGATCAAATCAGAAGGAATGGACCACGACAGCAATAAAAACAAAAGTAACTAAAGCCCATTACAGTTCTACAAAAGAAATCAAGAAATTCACTTAATATGTAGTTAAAACAATAATCTTGAAAATTTATTAAAATAGCAAACAAAGCCGTGTTGAGGACTGCCTAGTGCAAGTTGGAAGACTGCTTGGTAGGAATAGCTTAACATATAAAATACATTTACGCATACATATGTACATATGTATGTAAATATATACATACATATGTATGTATGTGCGCATAAGTAAACTTAGCCACCCACCGAGTATCCACCGACAGCTCATTCCAATCAGAGGAATTGAGGCCGCTGTTAACTAACAGCAGTTCCCGTTCTAATTGTCGACTGTCCGCTCTTACAATGTTAAGCGTTGCTCTAACATAACACACACACACATACACATGACTCTCTTTAACTCTATGAGGAGAGCATTAGAGCGAGCAAGCTAACAGTTGATTTGCCCTCTCAGCTGGTTGACCTATTTTCCAGTTTGGTAATATGTCAGTGCGCGAGTCTATGTGTATGTGTGTGTGCACGCTTTCTGATGTTGTCTTGCTCGGTCTAACGCTTTGTTTTGGTTTTGCTTTTTGCGTTTCTTTTCGTTTCGTTTGGTTTTGTAACACACAGATTGCACCGGCAGTCGCTGCGATGCCGCTGCTACTGCCGCTGCGACTGCTGTTGCTGCTGCTATTGCTGTTGTTGTCATTACTGTTGTTGCTGTTTTTTCATTTTTCCTTTCGTAACTGCGTATTTGTTGTAATGCTCAACGACAGCGCTGGCAACGCTCCGTTGAATACCGTTTTGTTGTTGCCTTCGCTGCGACTACGGAATTTTCACTCAAGAAATGATTAATTGAATGTGTCAGATAGCGCATCTTTGCAGTTGGGCGCCACTACACGCTGGCTACAGGTTGTCCAATATGAATACATTTAGCTGAACTTCAAAATATGTATGTGTATCTCTAACCAGCGTACAATACAGCCAACATTATTTGTAAAGATTTTCGATACGCTTTGCAGCCTCCCCCTGTGACCCACAGCGCGCTAACTACGCAGCGCATTTTTGGGCATCTATCGCAAATGGCGTTTTACAAATGCTTCTGCCATCAAATCCACCCCAAAAATATCAACGCAACAACAACAACATAAATCTATGCGCCTATACATGAACACATACATGCATACACACACAGCTATATTTATGTATGTATGTGTACATGTGCATGTGCGTGTGTGTGTTGGTATGTGTGAGGGCCCCAGCCCTTGACCACGCCCCCGCCCACATTGCCAGCAGCGGCGTCGCTGTGGTATGCCTACAGAGGTCATTCCAAAGGCAACAACAATGCTAATATAGCAGCTACAGCGCAGCCACAACATACAGCCAGCATAAAACGGAGGCAGCAACAAGAGAGGGCTCCCAAAAAAATTCAAAACACATACATACACACATTTACATATATGTATCAGTGTTTATATACGTTCTATATTCACAGCAGCAGCGACAAACACAACAACAACATTAGCAACATCAACAACAGCAGCAACATCGAGCTGTTGCCGATGTAAACAAAAGCATACTAACAGCTGTGAGCTGCTGAGAGCCAAAGAGAGCAAGATCACACTCTCGCATACCTAAGCACACACACACACATGCAAGCGCATGCACACAATCGAAATACTCTCTTTAACTGTTAAACTTGTGACGTTGACAGAAAACCGGCCGGCAATTTTTATAGCTATACTCTGCAATAACCGAATCATTAACATGGCAGTTGCATTCAGCAATATACATACATATATGTATACAAATATGAACATATGCTTGAATTGAAACCTCTGTGTAATGCAAATGTATTTAATATGTAATGTTCGAAAATAATTTAGTTTAGATTGTTTCTATGACTTACAGATAACTAAATGTACATAAATATTTAATTAAATATTATTTATGATAAGCTGCAACGACTTTTAGGTATGTTCAATTCAAAAATTGAGTCTTTGGTGCTGGAAACGATTGTATTTCTATTATCTACGTATAATTAGAGTATGTGTAAGTCGAGCAAGCAATGGTAGTGTCCTCTCATCTGTTATGGCTGGACTGCTCAACAGCTGTTTTGGCAACATTGTTGCTGCTCTGTCAACAACAGCTGTTATCGTGCTGGCAGTGCCTGTCGCACGCTCTTTCTCGTCTCGTCTATCTCCCTCTCTCTGTTCGCATTCGCTCTGTTGTTGATATCGCTCACACTCTCACACACACACACACACACACACACACACAGTTATGCACACTAATACAGAGTTATGCGGCGCTCTGTTGACGTTGTGAAAAATGTTGACAAGTGTTTAACTTTTTGTTAACTGCGTAGTTTTTTTTGGGTTGGGGTTGGCAGCAGCTACAAACGACGACGTCGACATTTGCTGTTATGCTAGCAAGCCGACGATGGCGTCATAGATACACACACACACACACACACACATACAGATGCCAGCACTGGCTGACTGGCTGGCTGGTTGGCCATATTGATAAGTAGACAGCGCTGCTGCGGACTAATATCAATTGCCGCTAATAACAGAGCAACAAGGAAGCAAATGACAATTTGAAATTGCGACATAACAAATTAACAGCTAGTCTAGACGTTAACATTTTTCGATAGCCGCGACTGTTAACTCAATTGAGGCCTATGTGTGCTTGTGCGTGTGTGTGTGTGTATGTAGCGAATGCATTTTCAATGCTTTCAAGAGCATGTTCCTCAAGTGTTTTACGTATTATGCTAGCAGCAGGGGAAAAACTTGCACACATTCAAACAGCCCATGCTCTCACACACACACACACACACACACACACACACACACACGAACACACACACAACTGCACTTATGTAGTTTTCCAAGCAGGTACGAACGAAAGCATAATATACAACAAACCAAACGGCAACAGCAACGGCAACAGCAGCAGCAACAGAGAGGGAGGCAGGGAGAGAGAAAGAGAGAGAGCGTGCGAGCTCTGTATGTGTGTGTGTGTGTGAGTGTTGCTCACTGCGCGTAACTGTAACTCGTTGTTCGCTCGCTCAGTCTTTGATAGCCAACTCTCGTGAACAGACCGATAAGCGCTTATTGCGAGTCGCCCTCGTCGTCAACGTAGACGCCAAATAAATAGAAAATAACAACAAAAAACTGAACAAATCAAAACAATACGAATAAATTCAACAAAAAAAAAAAAAAAACACCAACTACTGATAAACAGTGTTAATGCTTCTGAATTGAATGCAATCAAACATATTGGGTAATGCCCAACAATAACAACAACAACAACCAACCAACAATAAAAACAACAACGACCAACCAACCAACAACCAACTAACAACAGTAAACAGTGCAGCATCAGAAGCGGCGACAGCAGATTGCATCCATTTTGCTCTCTTGCGCTTTGTTAGTGTATTCTGTGTGCGTGTGCCACTGCATGTGTGTCTGTGTGTGTGTGTGTGTGTGTGCGTGTGTGCGAGAAGAAAGAAAAAAAAACTTGGAAGAAAGAAAAGTAAAAAGTGAAACGACCGGCAGCGAAAGCAGCGTGAAAGCAAAGTGAACAATAAATATATATATATTTAAATATATATGCGCATATATTTATTTATGGATCAATGAAACGCCAATCAGTGCAAGAACAACAACAACGACAACTGCGACACTAAAGAACAACATATCGATAAGTGACACGATTAGCAAAAGTGTAAACAAACACAATTTATGTGACATCCGCGATAGAGCGATTCCAAAACAATTTTCACCTTGTTCGATTTTCTGTTTGTCCCTTGGATTTGCCAGCCGCTGTCAAGCTGAGGTTGAAAACGCTCAAAATTGGATTATGCTTCGGCACAAACGCAACAACAACAACAACGTCACCAAGACAACGCGCAGCGAGCATGTGAGACGGCCCGGCCCAGCAGATGCACTGCATCCAAATCTAAATAGGAATACGCCCGTCCAGCGACAACAGTTCAATCAGCATCTCAATCAGCGCGTCACCCTCTGCCTCGAGCTCTACCACAAGAACATTATCAAAAAACTGAACGAGCTGAATAAGATCAACGTTTACAAGTTAACCAAAAACGTTTCCCAGACTTAAGATACTTTCCAACCAAAAGCAACCGCCAAGCCGAGAACACTGTGCAACAAGTTGTTTAAAGTTTTCCAAAACGAAAGTGCAATAAAAAGTGTGTGCAAAATAAATACAAAAAAAAAAGTCAATAAATAAGAAAAGAAGTGGAAGCAGAGGAAGAGTAAGAAGCAGAAAATGTCAAGTGTTAAAAATGCTGCTGCTAGCCAAACAAGTCAAGATCTACTCCTAAATTCATAGTAAAAACTCAAGTGGAACAAAACAAAAAAGAAAAAACAAAACAGCAAAAGACGGAAAAACGGAAAAAAAATTGTAGAAAAAGTGTGAAAAACAACTGCAAAGCAAGAAAAAGCCGCTTAACCTTTAGTAGGCCACCCCAATTCCCCCAATCTTCCAGAAGGTAAGCCCCGTAAGAAAAGCTTAGCAAAATGTCCACCAGCCGCCGCTTGGCCAAACGCTCAATCATTGGCACCAAGGTGTGCGCACCTGGCCCCGACGGCCTCTGGTATTCGGGCGTCATACAGGACGTTAAGACGCCCGCGTCTATGTCCGCCACGCCCGATCCGATGCCGCCGCCCACCTTTTTGGCGCCAGGCGATGCACAACTGAATGCCGACACTCGCTATATGGTTCGCTTTGATTTTAAGACCCAATCGCTATCAGCCGCGTCTGCTAACGCGTCCGTGTCCTCGTCCTCGTCCTCGTCCTCTTCCCCATCCCCATCCCTGTCGTCGTCCTCGGAATCGGTTATTGTGGAGACGCGACGCGCCGCTGCCGCTGCCGCCGCCAACGTGCACATCAGTCCCGCTCAGGCATTACGCCGCAACGCCATGACCAAGGAGTTTCGCGAATCGGATCTCATCGGACCCGGCTTTCGATCCATAATGAGCATTCGCTTGCAGCCCGGCCAGCGCATCTTTCTCACCTACAATGGACGCGAGCAGAGCGGCGATGTGGTCTACCATGACGTCGCCAAAGATGAGGTGCTGGTCAAGATAACCACAGTTGGAAATGAGGTGAGTCACACATTATTCATTGCCATTATCATAACTGTTCTTTGACTCAAATTGTAACTCTTTAGATCCTTAAGAAAAACGTATTTATTCATGAATTTTTACAGTGAAGAATAACTTCGATTTCAAATCGTTAGCTTTATTATTTATTATATTATTATTTTGAAAACCTTAGAAATGCTTATTGAAAAAAATACTTCAGGAAATTGAAATTAATTACCATAGAAAATAGTTCAATCTATTTTCAGCTCAAGTCTATAGCGGGTAATTGAGTTATCTTGTAGAGTTGCCACAGGACAATTAGCATAATATGAAAAGCAATTACACTTTGTGCTTTTCAACTGTTTTTCTTGGCCAATTAACTCGATTTACAAATATATATTTATACATATACATATATGGTATATAAATGAAGCTTCAGTTATATATGATTGGATCGCCTCAGCTTGGTTGCACGTTGCGTCCGCCCACAAAAAAAAAAAAAAAAAAAAAACAACAAGAAAACAAGAAGAAGAAAAAACGACAGCTGTGCAGCTGGCGGCATTAAAAACTGTGTCAAGGTCAGCCTCAGCCCCAGTCTGAGCAACAGCCCCAACTAGCAGGTTGGGGGTGTTCACACACACACACACACACACACCCACACACACCCACACACATTACACAGATACATATGTATCTATGTATCTGAACAATGCCAGGGGGCAGCATAGCTGCACACATTATGTATATGTGTATCTATGTGTGTGTGTGTGTGTGTGTGTGTGTGTGTGTGTGTGTGTGTGTGTGTGTGTATGTGTATGCGTTTCTATATGTATGTGTGCTTTTTGTGCACTTATGTGCATTCAATGCATTTCTATGTGGCACGGCAAATTGGTTTTGGGGGTCGCATTTCGCGTTTCAGAGTCACGTAACTGGGTTAACGCGGCTAACTGAATGAGTGTGGCCTTCTTCTACAGTTGCCTCGGGATGGCCTAAATCCAAAAAGCCGCATCAAACAATTTTCTATATTCAAGCTACAGTTGTCTGCATAAGCACTTAGATTGAGGCTAGATCTTAAGTAATGCTAGAGAAAGAGAGACAGAAGCAAGAGCATCATTGAGAGCGTGTCTAATTTGAATATAAAAAAGTTCGTAACTATGAAAAGTTATATACTCTACTCAATATATGTCAGTTAAAGTTACGTTTGCTAATGTTTCATTGTTATTTATAACTGAGAGCTGAGATACAAGACATTGATTTCAGAATTGTTTCCGGTTTGAAGAAACTTTGAATTCCAAGATCAGCTCAGCTGTAACATAAGATAAGATAATGCTTTGCATCTCTTTATGATGAGCTGTCGATGGTATATAGTATAAGTAAATTAAAACAGAGAGTAAGTTGAGTAAAAATCTATGAATCATTTTTTAAATATAAACAGAGTCATGTTTCATGGCTGTTAAACGAAACTCAGTTTCATTCCAGCATTTTATTTTTAACTTTTTTGCTTTTCTTTTATGCTGTTGGCAAGTCATAAAGTCATGAGCTCAGCAAACTATGCGTTGAAACTATTTTAAATACTTTCCAACTATTTCTCTTTCTAATAAGTCAATTTGTGTCAATGGAATGAATGCATCAATGATCAAACAGATTTTTAAGTATGAATTATCGAAAGTTTTGCGCAAACATGAGACTCTATCAAATCGAATCGAATACTAACACAATAAGTTTGCTTATAAAGTGTTATGCCTAGAGATACTCAACTTTTAAGAAAGCGTAAGATATACATCTATGTATAAGTAAAGAAGTCTATGTTTCAAACCCAAGCCTTAGGCGTACACCTTAAGACGAGCTATTTATAATTTTATGGTCTTAGCAGGTTTGATATGTCCCTTTTATGTTCAATTAATATTCTAAAAATATATACAAAATATGTATTACATAAGAAATGATTAGTAATTTGAGTTAAATTTTGTATCATTTGACCCTCTGTGTCTGCACTGAATTGAACTCATCTGAGTTCACGTTGTGTGCCGTGAGTTGTGCTCCTCCAATCATTCGTTTACTGGGCCACAGGCCACAGCCCCTATAGCAATTACGTCACTCGTCACGATTACAGAAGAAGTGAAACATCTTTGAGGCATTTATAGAATCGCTCGATTCCGATGCCGATGCCGATGCCGATGCCGATGTCGAAGCCGATTCTGATGCCCGTGACGATGCCATCGATGTCGTAATAAAAAATTTGTTTAGCATTTAATTCGTGAAGGAATTCGATAGACCAAAAAATAAAGAAAGAACAAAAAATAATAGAAATAAAAAGCGATGTGCGCTACATGTTCAGGGTTAAATAAACATACTATATGCTACTTCGATCTGTAATACATATAGACAGACAGGCAGACATATAGACATACCGACTCTGTCTGTGGCTGTGACTGCGACTGCGACTGCGACTGCGACTGGGGCGTTCAATTGAAAATTCTCACAAGAAATACGCTTCAAAGCTAATTATATAGATTATTCGCTATTGGAATTGCTTCGTGTTGTTGCTCAATTGCGTCATAAGTCCGGCAGATATACATAGAAATGTTGTTGATAGTTGTCATAGATTGTTTAATAAGCGTCGCTGCATGTACCGCCATATGTATCTGAAAGATACAAACAAGCACACACACGCACGCACGCACACACACACAGAGACGACTGAGACCGGCATTAGCCTCGAACTGCGTTTTCTATTTATCTCCACATCTTACGCTCTCTCTCTCTCTCTCTCTGTTTCTCTGTCTCTGTTTGCCTCTCTTTCTCTGTCACTTGCGCTCATTTATCGTATTTACTTCCTACACTCGCTCATTGCTTTACTTTTTGCTTTTGTTTTCCGCCTGTTCTCGGCTGTAGCTTTTCCACTAATAATCGCTAAATACTCGTACGTTTGCAATTGTTGCATTGCAGTGAGTGTGGCGTGTGCGAGCTATGAGATACCCACTTACAGATACAGATACAGATACAAATACAAATACAGATACACAGATACATAGATACGTATAGAGATAGGCAGTCTCAATGCCAACTCAACTCAGCTGCCCGTATCTGTTCCGTGTGGCTTGTCAATATATTTGTCAGCAAGCTGTAGCCGTAGCTGTAGCTGTATCTGGAAGAGAGCGCGCGCTCTGTCTCAATGTATCTAGCAGATACGCAGCGCCAACATCTCATTCCAATGTTTCTATCGATCGCACAAAATGTGGGCACACTGTTTTTCCTATGCTGCTTCTATAAATATTGCTCACACGCGTTTGACCCTGAGTTCACGTTTTTTTCTTTTTGAAAGCAAAACAAAATAAAAATTTCAATGAAATAAGCTTTACGCAAAGCATTGTTTTTGTTTTTTTTTTTATCAAGATATAAACTGTATTTTCTTAAGTTTTCAACAGATTTATAGATAAATACAATTTTCAAAACTATCGAAAGCTTTACGAAAGTTTGATCTATTACGGCAGCTATATGGAATTATATTGGTGTTGGATTTACTTATATTTATATTAATCTAGTTTCATGAGTGTTTGTGAAAAGAGCTTTTAATATTTATGGAAAGCTTGCGCATTCAAAATCTACTATAAAGTTGACTTAAAGCCAAAGTTTACTACCTTCGCCCACAGAAATCCAGTTCCGTTTAAAAACTCAAAAACTCATCAGCTCCAATTGGTTGCCTTTAAATAAATGTTTAAAAACAAATCTAACATATTTCCCGAAAAAAAAAGTCTTATGTGTAAACTATAATTTATCTAGCCTAAAGCTCACTTGTCTGGCCCTTTCAGTCAGTCTCATTTAGCCCTTATGTATGTGGTTTATGACCTCATCGGTAGCCGCGTTGTCAGCCAGCCAGCTGGTCAGCTCGTTAGTAAATAAATTACACACCCAAAATTCAAAATCAAATGGAAGCCCTTTTTTCGTTTTTTTTTTTCTTTCAGCTTTTGCGCTGTAAGTCAATCAGTAATTGGCTAGAAACTCAGTTTCATAATCGCAACTCAAATATGCAGATGTATATATTTATATGTATATTTAACTATCAGCTATATAAGTATATATATATATATATATATATTTATATATGTCTATCTGTATCCAAAGGCTGTCCTCGCTGAATGTTTTGGGCATGTGATGCTCACGTGCGCTGTCTGCTGCGAGCCAGTTTCATTTTTTTTATACAATGAGCCATTGTTGTATTGCCTGTTGTTGTTGTTGTTGTTTGTTGCTACGTAAATGGGGAAAACGCAGTCTAAAAAAATATTTGAATTTGAATTTTTGTTCGACTTGAGCAACAGCCTTTTGTTTATGGCAACGAGTAAACACACCACACACACACACACACACACGCACGCACACATCTGCTGCTGCTACACTCCCCAACTAGTTTGGCCGGCTCTCTTGAGTACCTGAGTGTGTCTGTGTCTGTGTGTGCGTGTGTTCGTGTGTGTGTGTGTGTGTGTGCTTGACGGAAACGTGAGGCAATTTATTCTAAGGTTATTTCAATACGAGAAACTTGTTGCTCGCATTTTTATTTCAATTACGATGACGTATACGCCGCGTCAGCCGCATAATGAGCCACCAATGAATCAATGGACAGCCCTAAATATCGTTCTATTATTTACCTGCCCAATCTAATTAAAGCTGAAAACTCTTCTACGTGCAGATGTCAGGCGTCGTTTATCAAGTTCAATTTTCATTTTTTCTCTTTTAGCTGCTCCACTGGCAGCCAAGCAGCCATTTGTTAGCCAGCATTTCCGCAGGGCCTGAACTGGCTGCAGCTCCCGGCTGGCTTCAAGTTCCACTTCAACTTCTTCCAGCCAACGCCAACATTCAGTTGCAAATTTATTTTAATGACATTGAAAATGGACTTGAGCTTTGAATTCATTTATTTCGCACTCAATTTTCACTTTCGCTGGGCCCATTTGGTCTCCAAAAAGAATTTAATTTATATTTTGTTTTTATTATTTTCGGCTATTTTTTTTTGTTTTATTTATTTTTTTTTCTTTCATTTTCGAGCGCTGCAATTTTTGTTTCTGTTGAGCATGTTTCAATGGCAGTGGCCATGGCAGTGCCGCAGTCGCCATAAATCTGCGACTGTTCGACTCTGCTCGTCTGCCCGTCACGTTGTCAGAGCTAAGATAAAAAGTGCAAAAACTGTTGACCCAAAGAAAGTGAAAAGCAAATTGTTTCATTTTTTTCCTCCTCCTCCTCCTTTTGCGGTTGCTTAACAAGTTCTGTGCGCTTCTGCAGAAAGCTCGAACGGAAATTCAAGCGAATTTTATTAAGTGAAAGGGCCGTGCTCAATGTGAACAGGAATATCCTTTTTATCAAGCTTAATGCAATCGAAAGTACTTCTGAACAATTTGATTTTATAAGAGTTATATATATATATATATATACACATGTATATGTATGTATATCGTAAGCAGTCAATATATTATCTGTTTTCACTCATTCATTCAATCATTCAAGCGGCTCTTTTGCATTGATCAAAAACCATTTCAAATTAACCCACATACCAAGCTGGCATAAGACACACACACACACACACACACACATACGTGAGCTTTATCTATGTGTGTGTGTGTGTGTGTGTGTGTCAGGTGTGCATTTATGTTGTGTGTGTGTATGTGTATGTCTAAGGCCGTTAAAGCCAAGCCAATAAAGCCAACAACAAAAAGGCGCTTTGAAATCACAAGCTAAAAAGGCCCAAAAATAAAAACGAAACAAAATCAAAAAAAAAAAAAAATAAATAAATAAATAAACTGAAACGAACTGGCTGCATCTTGCTGTTGTTGTTGTTGCTGTTATTATTGTTGTTTTTGAAAGTCGTTTAGATTTTGGTTTTTAGTTTTTTGGGCTCACCTTCAGACGTTCCCTTCGCTTAGAATGAAGCATCCAAAGTAAAAAATAAAATAACTTGAGATTACAAACGGGTTTTCTATTGAGGCAGACGGCGCAAGCATCATTTTTGTGTAGGGTGTCCGAGCTTTGTCATGTTAGGTGTAGGACATAAGAAGCAGAAGACGTCTGAATAGCTATGAAATACATCTGATGTGCATAACCATTATGATGAAAGTTGATATCACTTTTCAGTTTAACCAAAAAACTTTCAGAGTGTGTATGTTTTTTTTCTTTTTTATATGCGCACAATGTCTATTCGAATATCCTATGTAAACTTCAGCATTCGCTCCCGACATATCTGAAAAAAAAAACGTTAACAGATCCTTCAACCTTATCAGATCATCTGATAAATCAATTTGCAACTAAAGCTGCTGTCAGTTAGGGTATTTCAGGTTCGCGTTGTCTGTGTTTCATTTCTATTGTTCTTGGATGCGATGTTCTTTAAAAAAAAAAAAAAAAAAAAAAAAAAAAAAAAAAAAAACAAAAAACTGTTGTTTGTATATTATCATATGAGTCATTTGTCACTTGCTGACCAAAAACTGGGCATTTGGGTCGCCAAAAAGAAGGAGAAGCAGCGAGTTGTCGGGCAAGCAGTAGACAAACAACAAGCAAAACCCAAAATAAAGAAAGAAATGAAAACTATGACATTTGATGAACAACAGGCAACATTCTTGATGCCTTTCGTCACACAACGTTGACATCTATCTGTAAGACGAGCCCAGGGGGACAAAATGTCGTTCAACCTGCTTCGTTGAACAAAAAAAAAAGGTCATTGCAGCTTGTTGACCGATTGGAAGTATTGAACGTAAATAGAATGACAAAAAATGTTTCATATGAGATAGCTCAAGCTATTTATGCTAACATTTTATCGTTTCCAATTAGAGCGCGAAGTTTGCTAAGGTTCTACCTGGGACAAGGTCGATTAGTCATTAGAGTGCAGCCAGAACTTCCAGCCGTCGGCCCGTCAACTGTCACTTTTTTTTTAGCGACAGGCAGGCCAAAAATATCATAAAAAAAAACCATAGCAATGCAGCGAGCGAAAACCCAAGACCCCGTGGCAGGTCGTTAGCCGCTGCCAGACCAGGGCTAAACAGCAGGCGGTCAAATGGCAGAGGGCAGCAGGCAGCAGGCAGCGCAGGATTGCCAAACGCTTCAGCCAGAGGCAGAGGCATAGCCACAGTTACAGGCATGGACACGTTTCAACTTTCAGCCATTGCGATTGGGTTTTCTTTATTCATCGAAGACAGAGAAAAAAGGGACTATGACGCTAGAAATATTTTCACATTTTCACAAAGCGCTCGGCAAATGCCTCATAAACAGCGGAGATTGAATAGATTATTGGCAGCAGGCGAGACTGCTGAATGCATGTGTCCATATATATGTGGGTATACTGATAGATAAAATGCATACACACACACACACACACACACACACACACACACACACACACACACACACACACACACACACACACACACACACACACACACACACACACACACACACACACACACACACACACACACACAAATAATAACTATTGAAGAGTTTTTATCTGGAATTCGGAATGGACAAGAGATTTACTTGAGCGAAAATTCATATAAAATTAAAACTTCACTTGCCTTTAATCATACAGTTCTGAAATGATTGAATTATATAAAGAGTAGATAGAGGCTTGCGCATCAGGAGTTTAGTTTGTTGATATATTGCACAGGGCTGGCTTGTTTTTTGTGTCATAGCTATACAGACAACCTGCTCACCTTTCGGACTGCTGATTAGTAGTTATCATTATACTCATTATCTCTAAGCTGTCAACTTAATAAATGTTTAGCAAATTAGAAAGGTCGTTAAAACGTGATTTTTAAAACTTAATTGATTACATATAAATATATACAGTTTATATGTAATTATTTAGATATATTTAAAATATAATTATATATATTTAACATACATATATATATATATACATACATACATACATACATACATACATACATGCATACATACATGCATACATATATACATACATACATGCATACATACATACATATATACATACATACATACATACATACATACATACATACATACATACATACATACATACTTACATACATGCATACATACATACATACATACATACATACATACATACATACATACATACATATATACATACATACATACATACATACATACATACATACATACATACATACATACATACATACATACATACATACATACATGCATACATACATGCATACATATATACATACATACATGCATACATACATACATATATACATACATACATACATACATACATACATACATACATACATACATACATACATACTTACATACATACATGCATACATACATACATACATACATACATACATACATACATACATACATACATATATACATACATACATACATACATACATACATACATACATACATACATACATACATACATACATACATGCATGCATGCATACATACATACATACAGCTCTGATTTTAAGATTGATAAATAATATCATAATGACTGCAGATCAATAATTTTTTTTAATTAGTATTCATAATTAATTTCAAACAAAATAGGCGTGTTTCTTCATCAAAACACTTCTTTCATTTATAGATTTATGTAAAAAATGATAGAAATGGCGAAATTGTCCTGTTCAAAATAATAGCAGCAAAAATCAATAATCTTAAATATGTTAACAAAATTTAGATTATAGCTTCATATACTGAATTAACTATGTTACCTATGAACTAATATTTGGTTGTGAGCCCCATATTAGCTAGAACAAGTTCACATCTCTGGCAACGCTTCAGAGGAATCTGAGCCCATGCATCCTGAACAACTTGCCAAAGATGTGCTTTAGTGGACGGTTTCACCTTGGCCACTCTTCGTTTGACGTCCGCCCATAAGTTTTCAAATACATACATACATACCTACATGCATACGTATGTGCATAAGTTATATACATACATTATTTTTATTACTATTTGCTCTATTTGCAGTCAATGCCAAATAAAAAGTAAATAAATATTTATTTTAATAAATCATCGTTTCCTAATAGCTAAATTACAACACATAAAACAATAAACTTAAGAGAAAGACAAGTTAATAGCAATAGGCTAAGCATCAGGCCTTGAACTTAAGCAAATCTTTTATAGAATATACAAAATCATATTCAAATTAAAGTATAATAAATATAAAAAAATTAAGTCTAAATTCTTGTTTGAGACGATGCAATACAGAGTTTATTCTGTTCTCCGAACTATTTTCGAGCTGGTTGCCCTAATCAGTCTGGCCCATGCCGGAAGTTCAGCCGAAAACCCTCAAAATTTCAAGCTTTTATCTACACACAACATTTTCCTTATTTGCCGGCCCGACGACAGACAGTTGAAAAAAACACACTTGATAAAAGACACAGTCTGAATCTAGTTTTGAATCTTTTATAATATGCGCAGTATTTCTTTTTATAAGCTCACACCAAATGTAGGTTAAGTTAAGGTTTTTGTTTTTTCTTCTTCTTCTTTGCCTCGGCCTTTGTGTTCCGTTTTTATTATATTTTTTTTTTGTTTTGCTTATAAAATTATGACTTAATTTAAAAGTGAAAGCGTTGGCCCAGAGCTGGGCGAGCGGTGCGTAGCTATTGGATAATATCGAAGAGGTCGTCATAGGGAGTTGCATGGAGAAATCCGATGCGCAGTTAGTGTGCGTACAGCCTGTTAGTTGTATCAAATGCAGGACGAAGCTGGAAACTGAAAGACGCTGCGCTCCATATCAAAGTAATCAACTTGCCAGGCACACGCACACACACACACACACACGCTCTCTCTCTCTCTCTCTCTCTCTCTCTCTCTCTTATACGCATGCACACACGCTGGAGTGAGACACCCTTCTCTATGTGCGTGTGTGTGTGTTGGGTCGCGCTCGTTGGTCGTGTGCGTACCACAGAACGTAAACAAAAACACGAATGTATAGAAGAAGCGGAAAGTGCGAGATAAACAGAAAACAGCTGTACACACCATGGTATCACAGCGCTGTCTAAGCGTGCGACAGAGATGCCTAACGCTAGACAGAGATAGCGTTAGCTGTGGAGGCGAGCCAACTTATACTGTTTGCTGCTGCTGCTGTCGCCGCCGTTGGTGTTGTTGTTGTTGTTGTTGTTGTTTCTGTCGCCACGCAGAAAACCCGTTTCGTACAACGGAGCCACAGCGACAGTTACGCACTTTACGCACGCTCTGAGCTGATTGTGTTTGCGTGTGTGTGTGTGTGTGTGTGTGTTAGTATGTTTGTGTGTGTTGTTGTTGCTGCTATTATTGCTTTTGCTTTGATGAAAAACCGGCTCTCCGTGCCTGTGCCTGTGCCTGGGCCTGGGTTTGGGTACGACTTTGGGCTCTGTGGCGGAAATACGCAGCAATGTTGACCGCCCGCTGACACTCACACACTCACACACACACGCACGCACGCATACATTTCAGACGCATTTAACAAAGAAGAAGCCACGCATGAAAATTGCTTTTCATGTGGCTAAATGGTTAGAAAAAGAGAAGACATCAACGTCAGCAAAGTCGCGAGCAACGTCATCATCGACAATGCGAGTCGTTTGTTTGTTGTGCCTTTGTCTTCGTTTCGTTGGCTGTACAAACGCCGTACTGTGGGGGCAACCCTCGCATAATTTAAGACGCAACACCCTCCACCCCTACTGTGCTGTGCTGGGCAGCCCCACCCTAAACGTGATTTTGCTCGGTCCTCTTTCTGGTGTTCTTTCCTTATATTTATTTTTCTCTTTTTTTCTTCTTCTTCTTCTTCTTCTGTTTTTTTGCTTAATGTGGCGGCCATTGTCACTTTGGGGAAGCGCGTCTGGGGCAACCAAAAATAACTGTTTCCGGTATTTGGGTCACATGAAATTTAATCAAATTAAAATGTTCGACAGCAACAACAGCAACAACAACAACAAAAAAGGGGCCAAAGTTGGTGAAAAGAGGGCAATAGCAATTGTTTGATGTGCAGCAGTGCGTGTGTGTGTGTGTGTGTGTGTGTGTGTGTGTGTGGCATTTCAACGACATTCAAATGCATTGCAACAGTTGCTGTGCCCCAAGGCTGGCATCCAATTCGATTGTAATTTGAAGTGGAAGTGGAACTGCAACAGTTTTTCCTGCTACAATCCGCTGCCATCTACATACATACATATGTACATACATATGTATATACATATGTATGTGTGCGTGTGTTTGATTACAACAAATTTGTGGGCCAACGTTACGCAGCTTAAGTTGACAGTGGCAACTTATTCGATGCGCTCCCCCAGGGGGAATCAAGCAGCCGCCAGCAGAAGCAGCCGCATCGACAGCATCGGCAGCTCAAGTGTCAGTCGCATATCAAATGCTGAAATCCCGCGACGCACTGCGATTGTAAATCTTATATGCTTATCGTATGCGGCTTATCACAGCTGGCAGAACCAGTTAGTTGAATATGTTGCAGTGTTGAGAACTCAAGCGGAAGGCGATTTCACTCAATGCACTCCACAGCCAACAAATTTGTCTATAATTGAATAGGTTTCATTGAGTCTTCAAAACACATCAGCACTTCTCACTAACTTTTCAATGAATATGTGAAATATTACAAATAATATTAATAGCAAATATATACATATGTATGTACATATAAATGAATGAATACGCAAAACTGGTTTTAGTTATTCAATAACAATTGATAACCTTCAATTACTTACGCATTGCGCGCTTCATAATTTCCAAATTAATTAACTAGTTTGATAAACACCTATTTTCCATTGGCCGAAATGAAATGTATAAGTGCCTAAAGTAAACAAAATCCAGCAAAAAATGTTTGAAGCAACATGATAAACGCTGCAGTTATGCGCTGTTAATTCTAGGAATTTCAGGAATTTTAACTGAAAACTTTGACGCCATGTAAACAGATTAACTAATGCTGTGCGGTCTGCTTAAATATTTAGCTTGTATTATGTATATATCTATGTATATATATATATATATATGTATATATATATAAAGTTTTTCTTTTGCATCAAGCTAAGCAGCCGGCCGGCCGGACCGCGAGCCCGAAAATATTTAACGCACGCACACCTTTCGAGATGCTGGCGTGAGTGAGATGGCGCTAAAAACAAAACAAAATGGCAGCCGCCCAAGCTCTTCATTCCAAATACTGCGTCGCAATATGGCCGCCATTTTGGCTTTTTTTTTTTTTTTTTTTTTTTTTTATTTTAGCCGTTATGTTAAGTTTTATTCGCTGTAGCGCTGTCGGCGTCTATTTCTCGATTTTGTTTTGTTTATTTCGTTTCTTCATTTTCGGTTTTCTTTGGCGCGCATTTTTTTGCTTTCGTGTCAGCGCGTAGGCGTCGACGTCATCACGCCCCTGCCCTGCCCAGCCCCTCATACGCATTGCCCTCCTATCTATCTCTCTTTCTCTCTCTCTCTCTCTCTCCCTCTCTCCCTCTCTCTCTCTCTCTCTCTCTGTGCGTGTGTGTCTCTTGCGCTATTTTCGTTTTATTTACATTATTACAAAACGGAAAAATCGAGTGGTTAAAGCTTTGAGGAGGCGCCGCTGTTGTCATCGGCTGTATAAAACATTTTCGATGCCAATCATGCGTAAATTACGCGATTAAATTGGATTTTACGGTATTTCCATGCAGCATGCAAAATATCCCCACATAGCAGAAGAGTCCACCTTTGCGCTTTTACGGTTTAATGTAGCGAACGGGGCTTTAGCTTTACAAGTTTTCACCTCAACACGATTTTTTCTGTTTTGTTTTGCTGCTGCCTTTCGGCCATCTTCATACATACATATATTCACTTTGTGTTCGTTTTGTTGTTGCCGTACATAGAAATGGCAATGGGCGTGGCGGGGCGTAGGCGTTGGCGGTGGCATCGCTTCCGTTTTAATGGCATCTGGTACGCAACTTTTTTATTGTCTCCAGCGCACGCAGCGTATACGTAATGTGTGTAGATTTTCTTTATCTGCTGCCGCTGCCGCTGCCGCCGCTGCTGCTGCTGCTGCTGCTGCTGTTGTTGCCCCTCTGTCTGGCTGTTTGTTTGCTTACGTAGCATTTGCCTCTGGCATTCAGCACACAGCATCTAAGCCGCCTTTAACACATTCTGCAGCAAAAGCGAAGCGAAACAAACAAACAAACAAAAACAAAAATAAATCCTTTTCAATTTTATTTCACTCATTTTCGCAATCGCAGTATCATATTTATGGCTTTCCACTTATTTGCTTACGCCTTTGCGAACAGCTGTGCGTTTCCAATTGGCTTGGGCGTGTCAGTGGATGTGGGCGTGGACGTGGACGTGGGCGTGGGCGTGGGCGTGGGTGTTTTCTGCGACGTCATCAAGTAAATGTAGCACAGTTCTGCCTATTATCCCGCTTTGAGCAACCTGTCGATGACGTTGTTAGAGCGGAAATCGTTGAAAGCATCAATTGAAGCATTCCTTCAATTTCATTTAACAATGCACACATAGAGTATATACCTATATACACAGATATATGTATACATATATATATATATATATATATATATATATATATATATATATATATATATATATATATATATATATATATATATAGCATTTCCGATTTGCGTCTGTTTTGGTGAGCTATGCGTCTATGTTGAACTTTGGCAAACATTTTTGTAGTGAGTGCGCAGTGAAATTGCTTAACATTTTCATTGGCATTTTTCTTGACATTTTCTCGATCACAATAAGAGCTCGTAAAATTTTATCGTCACTAATAAAATTTAATTGAAACAGGAAACTCTCGCATAAATTTCAGCAGCGTATGGAAACTCACACACACTCTCACACACACACACACATGAATGCAGCAGCGAAAACTGTAAAGAAAATCCTTGTCGAGGGGTTGTCAGGGGCAGCATTTTGGGTAGTTTATGCGCATCGGAAATGCAATTGGATATGCTCAATATACTGAGCGTATGTATTAAGGGTATTCTATGCATGCCAGCTACACTAAATGGAAATCTGAAACGTTGCTAAGCTGTTGATTTGACAGTCGTAAATGTGCAAAGAAAAATAATATTAATAAGCTTGTTAGCTTTGGTGGCCATACAGTCTGCCGCATTACTTTAGTTAACTATGATATCAGAGCTGGCTTCTGCGGTTAAAGTCAAGACGGTTGACTCTCTCATTGGTTTTCCTAGTAGCTGACGCGTTATTCAGCAGTTTATATTTAAGAATTAAAAGTGCGGGGGATGCGTCATAGACTAACTAATATAAGGAATTTCAATATGAATCAAACTGCAAAGAGAGAGAGAGAGAGAGAGAGAGCGAGGGAGAGAGGGAGAGAGGGAGGGCGAGCTAGAGTGAGAGTGAGAGCGAGAGCGAGAGCATATTGTGCAGTGTCTCCCGGCGTTTTACGTTGTGTTTATACGCCCATCTGGGTTATTCAACTTTCGGGAACGACCGACGCCAACGCCGACGCCGACGCCGACGTCGACGTCGACATCGAGCCGTTGATCCCGTTTGACTCTTCCAACTGTTTGGGTTGAACACAATATATATACAATATACATACATACATATATCTATGTGTTTGCGTGTGTGTGTGATTGTTGGCTTTTGTGTTTTGGTATTTTATTTATATTTCACCAGGGGAACAAACGCATTTACATATTTTAGAATTCGCTCTCTCTCTCTCTCTCTCTCTCTCTCTCTGTCTCAGTCTCTCTCCGTGTGTGTGTTTTTTATCGTGTCAATTGGTTTGTTGCGCCTCGCTGTTTAAATCGCAAAGAATTTCAATTGCAATTGCCCTCGTCTGGCACTTGCCGCTCCCTGCCTGCCCCGTTGATTATGTATTTTATTTGTTATTACAGCTGACGAGTGTCATGAGATTATGTAATAATTTAGATTGAGCGCGAGTGTGAGTGTGAGTGCGAGTGCGAGTGCGATTGGGGCACAAGTTGCCTATCAACGCTTGATTAATGTTTTTCATTTTTATTCTCGAATGTGTTATAACAAATCTTTTTTGTTATGGAGAGGACATTCATATTTCTGTTTTATTCATTGGAATTGAGTAGCAATCACGCACAACATATAATTTAACAAGAATTCCAGATATCTTTCAGCTCAAGATCTTACAATCAAAGCGGGGGTTTCCTTTGCCGGCTTTGCCGGCAAGCATCGCGCTCTCTCTCTCTCTCTCTCTCTCTCTCTCTGTTTATCTCTATCTCTTTGGCTGTTGTGGTGTTAAAATGCACTGAGCGACATTGAGGGTTCAATGTCTGGACAATCTGCCAACAACAACAACAACAACAGCAGCAACAATGTCCCGACGAGCAGCTGCTGCAACAGGTGATCCTTGTCTACCTTTTGCCGGCTGAAGGTCAACAAACTTGGTGGTGGCCGCGACGCAAATGCCGGCGGTGATGCTTGTGGTGGTGGCCAAAGGCAAACGAACTTCAGCACGTCTCTCTCTCGCACTCTCGCTCCCTCTCTCTCACACTCACTTTTCCCTCTCATAACTGGCTACTTTTGTGTGTGTGAGATTCCTTTTGTGGCGTCGTCGTTGTTCGTGTAGCGAAGCCTGAAAAAACCGTAATTTGAATCCAATCTTTTTGGGGATTCTCTTTTAAACGGGCACGAAAAATGCCAAGCAGAAGAAGAAGAAGAAGAAGAAAAAGAAGCGCAGACAACTACATCGAAAAACGCCGACAATCAAAACAGAAACCATACGAATATAAAACCCAAATTCTGTCGAAAATTAACCATAAAAATAAAAGAAGAGAAACGGAAAGAAAAAAGAAACCGAAAAGCAATTTCGACAGGTCGAAGATTAAATACGCTCTCCCGTATACCAACTGTCATATATCAATATCAAAAACTATAGCTTCAGCGAGAGAGAGAAAGGTATTCTCGAGCCTTGGCCAAAATGAATAATATTCGCTCACAGCTAGGGTATGATCTAAGTAAAGTAATGCGTCGTCTTCAATGCGTGTCAGATTTAATTTATTTATAAACGCGCGTTAAAGAGTGCTAGAGAGAGAGAGAGAGAAAGTGTGAGTGCGTGTGTGTGTGTGGGAGAGGGAGAGCGGAGACGGCAGGTGGAAGATTCAGTTGATTTCGTCATGAGTCCAAAAATATGCCGTTTGCCGTTTGGCGTTTTTTTTTTTGTGTCGGTCGGTCAAGCAACCCAAAGGCGAAACCAAACTCACACAGACACACACATACACACATACACACATACATTTGCGTGCATGTATGAGTATATCTAAACCCAAATCCAAATATGAGACACCGTTCGTTAGGCAGTCGCGCTGAGGCTCCCATCAAGTTTATTGACCATCCCGGGCAGTGACGAAATTTATGCCAAAGGTAATTACCAGTAGGCCCAGCAATTTGTTTTGCCTTTGTTTGTTTTGCTTAGTAGCCATGGGAAGCTGGCAACTCGACTGTCTACCAATTGCTGCCTCTGCTGCTTCTTCTTCTCCTTCTTCTTCTTCGGGAGTGTGTGTGTGTGTGTGTTTTTTTCTATTGGGTTTCTATTTGCTTAGTTTTGCGTGTGCGTTGCTTTAATTGGGTACGTGACAAGGGCAGGGGAACGACAACGCAGCTTTCACCTAAAAAAAAAAAGATTGCAGCCCTCGCATCGATTCATATGACAGCCAACCAGCCAGCCAGCCAGCCAGCCAGCCAGCCAGCTAGCTAGCCTAGGGCTCTAATCAAGCCAATTGGAGAGTATGTGCTGGCCATCAAGCAACTAATTTGTAAAGCACTTTCGCTTCTTTTCCGTCATCCTGAAACATCTGCTGACCCATTTTGTAAGCCAACATTGATTTGCCAGCCCAAATGTGCAAATGGCAAATGGCGACGCATTCGCTGCCTGCTTTATGGGGCTGGTTGCCATGCCCCGGCCATGGAAATGGGTCAAATTATTCGTTGTTTTGGATGCCATCACATTCGAAACCTGCAACCGGGCAACGTTGCGCATGAGTTTTGTTATGACTAAGCTTTTGGCTTCGTGTGCCCCATGCAAATGCAAAGCGAAAAGAAGAAGACAAAAAAAAGCAAAACACACAAAACCAAACACAAATTCAAAACAAAAACCGTAGCCACACACATCCATGGGAGCGACCCAACGAAGCAGCCACATCGAAGCGGCAACAGAACTGCTTCAATGGCGATATGATGACACACATTGGCTTCGAAGCGCTATCAAACACTGAATATAAACGAAGTTTGAATGCTCTGTAAAGGCATGACGACCAGATGCTGTATTATGGGAGGGAGAAAGTGTGAAGGAGGTTAAAAAATGTGGATGAGACAGGTAGCGTGAAAGAGGAGAGTGAGATTGAGAGAGACAGAGAGAGAGAGAGAGAGAGAGAGAGAGGGAGCGTATAATGGAGAAAGAGATTGATAAAAACAGAAAGACAGAGAAAGAAACACATGGAAATTGTGATTGAGGGAGAAAGAGAAATGAGAGAGAAGTAGAGAGAAATGACAGAGAGAGAGAGAGAGAGAGAGAGAGAGAGATGACAGAGAATCACAGATAGATAGAAAAAAGTAGAGAGTAAGAGTTTAACAGAAATTGAGAAATTGAGAGACATATATACAGATAGATAGAACGAGATAGATAGAAAGAGAGAGAGAGAGAGAGAGAAAGAGAGTGAGAGAGAAAGAGAAAGATCGACAGTATAAGTGATAGAGAAAGAGATATAAAGAAAAGGGATGGGAGAGAGATAGACAGGCAGTTAGAAAGAGGGTGAAGAGGGAGAGTAAGATAGCGAAAGAAAAGAGAATGATTGATAGAAACAGAGAGGCAGAGAAAGAGATAGAATGAGTGATTGAAAGAGAAACAAAAATGAGAAAGAGAGAGCCAGACAGAGATAGTAACATGTTGAGGGAAAGAGATGAATAGAAAAGGATAGACAGACAAATAGATAGACTTTATATGCACACATATGGGAAGAGAGACACTTCTAACAAGGAATTCAATCTGATTTCCTGTTGTGATCTAAATCTTAGGCCAAATAATTATCGATTTTGATTACCATAATACTATAGACTTTTAGGTTCAGTAAACTGGCTATTAAAAATTATTCAAAGCTGAATCACTATATTAACAGTTAGAAAATAGAATAAGCTAATGCCAATAATCAGATTTGTGCAACTGCAACTAAGTCAGGCACTTGACTCGTTTCACCCACAGTTTTATCTCTTGAACGAACAGATACGATATAAATAAGATTTAGTATATATATATTTATACATTGGTGCTATTTAAATATCTGCTGCAATTATATACGCGAGCGTCTGTGTGTGTGTGTGTGTGTGTGAGTGCTATTGTAAATATATTTCGTAGCCGCCAAGGGGGCCAACGCTAAATGTTTTTTGTAGCCGGCATTTGGCGCTGCGGTTTTCCTCTAAGAGGCGCCGCTGGCTGCTGTGTGGCAAACCAGCCACTGCAATCTGTGTCACATGGCAATGTTTTGCTCATATTTGAGTGCAGACCGAAAAAAAGTAAGATACATAGATATATTTGTGTGCTCAAACTATACAGCGGCAAACGGCAGCCGCGTGTAAAGTGTAAAAATGTATGCCAGGCTGCCCCCGCCACGCCTTCGCTCCGTCGTTTGGGAGTCATTGAGTCTCAGTCGGCGTAAACAAATTTAGCGCGTCGCCTTGTCACAGAAATTAAATTCAAAGCAAGTCAACCAACAACAACAACACCAACAACAACAACAACTAGTTGCATTAGCAATGCCAATTGCTGCTGTTGCTGTTGTTGTTGCTGTCGCTTGTTAAAATTTTATTGCAAAAAATATATATTTGGTGTCACTGCTACAATGTTGCGTGTCATGTTTTTTCTCTCATTTTTTTTTTTTTTTTTTTTTTTTTTTGGAGTTGAGCCGCAAAACAAATATTGAAATGTGGCACGTTCACAATTTGGGAGCAATGCGTAAAAAAAAGAATGGGGAAAATAGTAACAAATTAGACACCCACATATCAAGTGTCTGACTTTGTGAGTAAAATGCTGTAAATAAGTTTATGATACTTATAGTTGAAGCTAACCGGCCTTGCGCGGCATAAATTATATGACTATGCGGGGGCTTTGTCACGATAGCCTAGGCTTCTAGCAGCAAATATAGAATAAGTTATTCAAATTTATTAACTCACCCAAGCACTACAAGCGCTAATTGTGCATAATTTCTTTTATACTGCAACTTAAATATATCTGTATGTATGCATGTATATATTTATATTTGATTTATATTTAAAATACTTCAATATATGTTTCAATTTAAAATAACTGAAGAGTGAACTAATTTGAATACAATTTCTTAGACTTCTGAATATTGACTGGCTTGGCTGCCTTGATTTACGCTTTAGTATACAAACTTAGACCAACATTTTCAGACATTTCATGA
>JAWNON010000225.1:11275000-11447500 GCA_035045945.1 Drosophila anceps
TGCTTGCACAAAACACAAAACGTTTCAAGATGCATATCGAAATGTATTTCAAGTGTGCGATTGCCAAGTGACAAGACATTTTAGAACACTTCCTCACACACTCTCACACCCAACGGCATGCCACACACACACACACACGCACAGACACTTGCTATGTGTTATGCAAACAGAAGCAGCAACTCAATGTTTTGGCTTTGATCTGCTATCTAATGATAATGCACTCAAAAGTTACTGCTGCACTCTGTTTAACTCCAGCTACATTAATTAATGCAAATAAGTCCGCTACTAATTGAATAATTTGACCATAGAATCATGTGAGAAACAGCAACTGAAAGTTTTGTCTTTGATTTCTCTATATAGCAGCTTCAGCTTACAATAATGTACCCCAAAGTTGCTGCTGCACTCTGGATAACTTCAGCTAAATGAAATTAATCAATGCAAATAAGTTTGCGACTAATTCAATTATTCGACCATAAAGTCGTGTGAGTGTGCTATTTATATGTATGCATTGAATGGGCTTTCGAACTGCACTGACAACCGATAATTGCGTTTTCAACCAAAATTCGCAAACAAAATTATGAAACTCTGTTTTTGATACTGTTGTCGTGCACCGTCCAATTAGAGTGTTGCATTTATGCATATGCCGATTTGCCATTTGATTATTTATTCACATTGCCAACACATTGCCGAACAAGTAACAAAAGTTTTTCACATTATAGCTCTGCTAATTCAATTTGCTGCTGGACAGTGAAATGTGTGTTTATTATCTGCCCCTTTATATGAAGTAAATTAATACGCTGACGCACTGCACTGTCTGCCCATGGCTCATGGCTGCTGGACTTATGGTGCAGCTGCTGCATTTGCTGTTTGAAATAATATCACATAGCACAAAGCGAACTGTTCGATATTGGGTTTGAGCAACCTATGACGTAGATAATATAGATATGCTTTTGCGGCACGCCTTGAATGTTAATGCATAGCCTTGAATGTCGTCTGATTAAGGGGCTACAAGTTTTTTTTTTGGCTTGGACAAAAGCTAAAGGTAAAACATCAACTGGTATATTTATATTTATATTTATATTTGTATACATATATTTATTCATAAAAATAAACAGCACAAAAATGTATTTTTAGCCGATTGCATGTTTCCATCACGTGCACACAAACAAGCGAACAAAAAATAAAGCAAATTATGTTTGCTTTATGCTGATTTTATGACTTCATAAATATGATTATTGATGCATGTGTTGGGAGCAGAACATAAGAGCTAATTAAAAACAGAAAAAGCCGTGTCTCAATGCGTAAAAGGCCAAATGAAAGGAGTAATAAAAGTTTTATTGCACAGACTAATTGCGAATTGTAAGCCAAAAAAAAAAAAAAAAAGGAAAAGCTGAACTCAATTTTTTTTTTGATTTGTCAAAGAACTGAAAAAAAAACTGTTTGATTGCCATTTTATATAGAGTCAGCAATAGACAATGCGATAAATGCATTTAGTAAATTGTACCTTGAAGCTTTGACGTGTTTGCAAAGCTCAGTTGTGCCAGTGAGAGTCTCGAACTTCATAGAGATTTTTAACTGTCAAATATATTTATGATATATTCAAAAGGAAGCATTAGTTGCTCTTTGCCATAAATCGAGCCTAAAGATCTGTTTAAAGGTTGTTGCTCAAGCTTTCAGCTGCTTGCAAAGCCTCTTACGTTGCCTTTACAATTTAACGAGTTTTTTGCTCTTTGATACTCTATTCCGCATCTGTGTCATCTCAATTTTGTTCTTCGAAAAACTCACTTGTTAATCTGAATTGAAAGTGTTTTTTTTTGTCTCTTTTGGCTTTTTTTGTGGGAGTTGATATTTTTGTCTCTATCGGCTTCTCTGTGGATTCTTTAGCCGGTTCGGCACTTAGTGAGTTCGTTTTTTGTTTTATTTTTTTTTTTTTTTTTTTGGGGCACGCACCAAAAAATAGTTCGGCTGCCCCGACTATTGTGTAGGTGTGTGTGTGTGTGTGCAAGTGCGTGTCTGTATGTGCTGTGTAAATAAACAAATTCAAGGTTGATTACCAACAACAGAATTCCCCCCGCTATCGTCCAACCAACTCAACTCAACTCTGAAACGCTATCACCTTCAATGCTTTGAGCGACTCGTGAGTTATATTTTTTTTCCGTTTTTTTTTTTTTATTATTTTTTTTCTAATTTCGGTGACATATGAAAAAAATAAATATAAATTCTCGTGGGCTGTCGCCGTTAGCTGTAAAGGGCCCAACAATTTTAGCTAGCGTTTCGCCATTGTAGTTTGCTTATTTTTTTATTTGTTTATTTTTCATTTATTATTTGCTGGCGAGAATTTTTTTTTTTGAGGCTCTGTTAATTTCATAAATTAAGCTGTCATTTATCTATATATATATATATATATATATATATATATATATATATATATATATATATATATATATATATATATATATATATATATATATATATATATATATATATATATATATATATATATATATATATATATATATATATATATATATATATATATATATATATATATATATATATATATATATATATATATATATATATATGGTGCGATATCTATTTTTTATTACATTAAGTTGAGGGCGCAAAAGTTTTATTGAAAACATTTACAACTAGTTGCTGTCAGGCAGCGGGCACTCCGTGTGTCTGCCGCATATTTTTTGTCAAATTTGATTTCAATTTATTTATCAACTGTCCAGCCGTTTCCAAACAGCCCGCTCCGCCCCTGCCTTTACCCTGCTTCAATAAACTTTTATCAGTGCGATGTAATTTCAAATACATGCTCGTGCTCATGTTTTTTGTGCTTTGCTTCTTTTTTCAAGGTGAATTTGATAAAACAAAATAAAAAAATATGAATAAATACGTCGACTAGCCATGCCCCGCAGCGCTATGTAAAAGATGCGACTCTTAGCTTCTTTTATAGAGTATTAAAATGAGCTAAGCTTTCAATTTTTAACCACATTTAATTTGCTTATATAATCTATGATTGTAATCAGGAATGAAGCGTGCTTATGCTTTTAAACAAATTCCTGTAAACTTTGTATATTCAATGGAGTGTACAAGGTGAACTGGCTTAAAGTGCTTGTAAAATCATTTGACAGCAGTTTTGAGATAGTCAAAAATATGAAAATTGTCTAGAAAAAGGAATGCATAATAGAAATAATATTTCTTTTTACACATGGCAAATAAATGAGAAAAATAATATGTAAGTGTTCTAGTCGGGTGTGCCCGACTAGAATATACCCCAACAATGGGTCAACACTTTGTATTTACAAACTAGAGCACGACTGTCAATCTTGTTGACTAACTTATCCAAAAGAAGACTTTATTTTATCATTTTTAGAGTCCTATTTTATAAAATTTTATGACTCTTAAAATATGCGACACATGCCAAATCAACTGGGAACCAACAAATATTTTAATCGATTTTATAGAAATGGAAAAGTGAATATATATTATCAAAAGAAAATATTCAGTGTAAATTTAGTCACAGATTGCGCTGAAGTAAATATTTCATTTGCAGTCGAATATTTATTATTAAACTATCTAAGTACAAAGCTAAAATGTTTCTCATAATTCTGTTCAGCTCAACAAATATATTGATTGCATTTTATCTTCTTCTTTATTTTGCAGGTGAGTTCACATTTTGTGCAGCCAAATATTACGGTAGGCCGTCCACAGGAAGAAACCTTGAATAACATTTACCATTAAAATGGCAAAAAAGGTGAAATTAAATCAAAATAGAATCAAATTCTCTGCAGGCTAAACAAACATTTGCCAATAAATTGCAAATAGTTCTCATTAGTTTATCATTTATTTAAGCATGAACCCACTTATTATTGTTAATTGTTTTCATTGCAATTAAAAACAAACAAACACTGATGTTTCACATAACTTTTGTTATGCGATTGCACTGAATGCATCGTTCTCTCTCTCTCCCTCTCTGCCTGACACTATCTTTCGCGATAGTAAAAGGCAGCTGTAAAAATTAACTGACATAACTGGAAAACGTTTACGTTTTACGTAAGCGCTGCAGCTCAAAAACGCAACGGAAACAAGCTAAATTTTTGCACTCTAGTCGAGCGTGCTTGATAAGCAGATGCTCTGAAATGACAGCTTCATCTTTATATATCAATAGAAAAGATTCTTTTGTTTAGACAACTTGTGATGGTAACATCAATCAAAATAATATTCATAAAGCACTCGGGTCAGTGATACTCTGTATACCCTGGTACAACTCTATAAAAACTATGTTGTGGACTGTGAGTGAAGCGTAGATATAGTGCCCGCTGCGATTGCCAACAAACTTGGCCAATTGATAACACCTGACGCTGTCTAATAAGCCGCCAAAACGACCTTGCGACAGGCAGACGATTGCCATTGCCGCTAGCCTCATGGCCAGCAGACGTTTGTATGTATTATGCATGCCCATAGTTATCAGGCAGCAATGCAAAAATGCGCCCTCATGGAACGCCGAATGCAACCTTGGCCACCAGAATGTTTGTATATGCTCGCTCATAAAGGTGTGCCAAATGTTACAAATGTTATGACCTGAAAAGAGCTTATTGGGAGAACATCAGTTATTTGTTTGCATTTGAATGGGGAACGTAAAGATTATATGCATAAGTTGAGGGCGTAAGGGATTGGAAATTGTGTTTAAGTCGGATTCAACCTGGAATTTGAATTGAACTGAACTAAATTAGTTGACCAAAGCTGAAAGTTACACTCAAATGAAATTCTGAATTGAATGATCAAATTGCATTGAGCTAATCGAAGCATACTTTATATACCTTGAATAGGTCAAGAGGACATAGCCTTTTCATACTCCAATCTTAAATCTTTGACTTAACAACGTGTCCATTAGCTGTTTGGACAATAAAAAGTTTTTATTCTAATCCTGATGCATTAAATATAATCTAATAGAGAGAAGTTTATGTAAAATTTCACCTACCTTGTCTAGCGCATTAAACAAAACAGGAAACACTAACTGTCAGCTATGAACGCTTTCAATTGTCAGTGTCATTGGCAGCGTATTGGCCCTAGTTGAAGCCGGCGACAGTTTTGCTTGTTTGCTTTGTTTAGCCTTTGCTTAGGCAAAGCTCAAGGATCAGCCAAAGCCATTTGACATGCGGCATGACATAGCGCGACGGAAGCTCAAAATCAACAGCAGTTTGCATTTCATTTTTTACTTTTTTATTTTCTGTGTACTTTGTATTTCTGCCCCTGCTGCTAATCCGCTACTCATTGTCAGCAGAATTTCCTTCTAATGTCATTTCCATACACCATTTTCCATGCCAGCTTAGGCAGCGACTGCGATGGCAACAGCGACAGAGACTGAGGCAGAGACTGCGCTTGGCTGGGGCCATTCGTCTGGCTGCCAAATGGACGTCTAATTGTAGGTGGCAAAGTGGCGAGTGGGCAAGATAGATACGCGAAGTGTATGTGTGTATGTGTGTGTGAGTGCGCATGTGAGTGTGCTGAGTGGGTGTGCTTTGGAGAGTGCACTAATCTAAGCTGAAACATGCCAACTATTCAATGGTATTTCCTTTGGCTCACAGTTGCGTAATGTCAGCAATTATCGTAATACATTTTATTATACTTTTGACTCGATTAGACAAATGTCCACGATTACGGTGCTTGCATCAGTTTAACTAGCTCAGTTCTGCTCTAAGTTCCAGTTCCTCTATATAAATGCCTAAGCCTGCATAAATATCACAAATTTAACTTTCTACTAAATTACTCAAACGCTCACGCATTTGTTATTTGCACATATTCCATTACCGCCTTGTGAAAAAAGAATTTCTACTCGAAGAGAATAGATGGAGCTAATAGTTTCAGTTCAATATCAGTTCAACTTACCGCCAGTTCTTGTTCCAATTCCAGTTCCAGTACTTCTAATCGATTCATTGAACTTTCACACTTACGCTCGCAGCATCGGTTCCACTGGCAATTTCATTACCAGCTCTAATTACATTACCAGTTCTAGTTCTAGTTCCAGTTCCAGTTTTTATTAGATAAACGCATAAGTGTTCGCTCCTTGCATCAGCTCCACTGCTAATTCCATTACCAGTTCACTGCTTGCGCCCGACTACCAGTTCCTGTTCCACTGCGTACGATATCAGTCGCATACCTAACCTTGCGCAAATATTGCAAAGTAACCTTTACATTAATAAACGTTTCGTCGTCTCATTTGCATGTGGAAACTCATGCAGTTCCTTCCATTGCATTTCTCATACGCTGTTATTTCACAGATTGTTATTGCTGCTCGTTATAATTTAACGCTTTTATTTTTTGTACGTGTACCCGTACCACACGTATGTACATTTTATATAGTATATATGTATATATATAAATATATGTATATATTATAATTGTCTTTTTGCTGTTGTGTTTATGCAACGTTTATTTGGATTGAGGCTTTGCAATATTCCGATTCAGCGAAGCTTTTAAAAACCAATTGACAGTTTAATATAAAAAATATTTGCTTTTATAGAGAAATAGAATGATTTGTCTCTGATTTCATTGTTTCACTAAGTGCTATGCATTTGAATGTGTTGTCAATAAAAAAGCGAATAAAACTGTGATAAATCAAAATTCATAAAATGCCAAAAACAAAAACAACTCAATTACAAGAGCTTTAAACAATTAAAGCTCTTTCTTAGCCATTCCTTTGCAATGGCCACGAGTTGGCTGCGCTTGTGTGGGAGATACTCTAAAATCGAGCAGGTGATTCTTCTATTTTTAGCAAGGAAAGCTTTCACTTAATTAACAATTAAACAAAGTGTGAGCTGATAATGGAGTTTAATCTGTTTTAAAGCTTCTTCGATTTTGGTTAAACATATTTTGTAGCCATTAAGCGTTAACAATTAGCCAAATTAACTATTTTTGTGAACAGTCACTGGGAATTGGCAGAAAGCCCAGGCATGCTACACAATGTTGACAGACATTAGCGGCTGAGCCGCAGTGAAGCCAATTTTAATGGCATTTTAATGGGTTCGACTCTAGCAGCGAACAATGACAGCTGGAATGACCGACGGACGGACGGACTGGCAGACAGAGAGACAGACAGAGAGACAGACAGACAGACAGAGAGACATTCAGACAGTGGATCCTTGTTGGCTGAGCCGCAACAACAAATGCGAAATATTTATGTAATTTGCATTTAATTTGACATGTCAAATGCGTCGCCATAGAATCGAGCTGCAGGTAATTATGTCTAATACAGTGAAGCAATTGTGGATATCTGGCCGAGACAAGCTTGATTGTCTCACAATTTTCGCAAGCGACAGCTGTCAGCTGCTTGGAAGACGTCTATAGAGCAGAGCTAATCTGTGCGGTTCTCTATTAGCTAACGTGGCTTCTGTTCTTGAAGTCCTGTGCTAATGAATATACAGCTGCAGATCCTTGTTTTAATGACGTTTATTTACTAGTCCTTTGCTGTGGCGCTGTAACATCAGCGCGTTGCTTACTTAAGACTAGGACTCGCATTTCATCTCAGCTATTTTAACGTTGTTCTCGCTTTGACGTCGACTTCGACAGCGACTTGGCGCATCCGTTTGGATGGCCATTATGTCAGGTGCAGTTGGCAGGATTGCAACCTGCTTCCGCTTAGTCAACCGTGCAATCAACCCCCCTTTTCCCCCCAAACGCTTTCTATCTGAGTCTGCCTGAGTCACCGGATATCATTTCTTTTAGCCTGCTCGTTTGAAAACATATTAAATTTCAAAAGGGTTTCTGCTTATGCGCCGTTACCATGCACTACAAAGCAAGCCGCTAATCAATGCCATCAAGCTAGCGGTCAGCAGCTTAAAAGACTTTATAAATATAAGACTATATATATATATATATAAATATGTGTATAATCTTATTGTGTGTTATATATATTTTAAGCTTTATGACAGCCGATAGGCAAAGTGCATTCTTCCAGATGCATTTGCTTACACTGAATTATCAGAAGGAGATGATAAGTGATGATTCTTTTGAAAGTAAGCTTAGTTTTAGTACAGGTAATAGTAAATGAAGGTGGGAAACAAAAAGTAAACAAATGAAACTCGCTATGTGGCTTATTATGCAGACTTAAGACTTTACCATGGTTTCTGCCACTGGCATAGCAGATTAATTGAGTACTAGTCACAGTCTACAGTACAAGCTCTTCCCTAAGATATCCTAATGGACCCGTATTTTAAGCTGACTAACTTTATTAGCTCTGCCTTTTGCTAGATGTGCATGAAGTAGCTTCAAGTTGGCGCTCTTTCGGCTTAGTAATTAATAATCTTATTTAATTAGTATTTTCTGCTCGTCGAAGTTTATGTTATAATTTTATTTAAGCTTTGATTCAATATGTAAAATATGGTAAAAATTATTTATGAAAGGAAATCCTATTTAAAAAATTGTTTTCTCGACGTTTTATTCAATCAAATTTCAAAGCAGCTCGCAGCTGCTTGGACAACTAGGTTGATAACTATGTCAACTATCTCTTTTTGGCTTAAATGCTTGCCAAAATGCTTAATTATAATGATTTTCGAAAAATGAAATTGCGCAACGCTAAAAAAAAAGTGGAAATGACATTTAAAGTGCCTCGAGCATAAAGAGCTTGTTAGTTTTTTGCCATTGCTTGCTTATTTCCTTACTTTCTTGCTTTTATTTTATATTGTATTTTGTTTTTGTTGCTTACCAAAAAATTGCGAGAAAAAAACAACAAACAACAACAACAGCTGGGAAAATGTTTTTTAAGCACGTCGCTTACAAGCTATATCCATTTCCATTTCCATTTTCATTTTCATTTTCATTTTAACTGCAATCGGCAGCATTAAAGCTTGTTAAAAACAGCAGCAAGCAGCAAGAACAGCAGCAGAGAAATTGCGTGTTAAGTCAGTGGAGACTCAAGCAACAGCAACAATAACGGCAAACAACAATAAGACAAAGTGCGCTTAAAGTTGTATTTTCTTGCGCTTGTTTCATTGCATTGCATTTTGGCATAACAATTTCAGCTGTTAATTTTCTCTATGACCAGCGGGCTTTTCAGTTTTGCCTCTTTTTTTTTTTTGCTGCTGTTGTAAGCCCAACCCTTTAGCAACAACTTGAAATGGAAGCTAAAGTCGAAGCCGTTTTTCGTAATTATGAAACTTTTTGTATTTTAATTGGATTTTTATTGATTTCACGCACGTGATGTACGCAGCAGGGGGTTGGGCTGAAGGCGGCTAAAGATACTATCACAGCAGTCGCACACACACACACGCACACATGACGGGCAGACAGTATGGTTACAGCCTAACGGTAAATGCCCCAGCTGCCACAAAGAGGCAGCGCATGGTCCCCCCAAAACAATGGGCAGCAGGCAACAGGAGAACTGCAAATGCTAATAGGAAAACGTGATCATCGGCAATGGCTCATTATTTCGATTTCAGCTGCGACTGCGTATGGTCTTAGGGTTTGTTTATAAGCAAAACTTTATATACAAATATATATATAAATATATTTGTTTTTATTTATTTTTTTTTTTTTTATTATTTTGGTAGCGATGAAAATGTCGCTGATAAATTCCATGGCAGGCCGAAGGCGCATGATATGCATATTTGGATATCATTCCATAGACGGAAACACAGCTGAACAGCTGTAAAGTGTGTGTGTGTTTGTGTGTGTGTGTGTGTGTGTGTGTGTCTCCATCCATGTCTGCAACAATATGTTTAAGCGTTGTGCAACAAGTTTTGAGCTACAATATGGTGGCAGCCTAACCCTATGTACCTTGCTCAACTAATTGTGTAGAAATATTCGTTTATTTTTGTTATGCCTTAATTTCGAGTTGATGTTTCGCTGTTTGCTTTATTAATAAGTCATTTGTAGTATAAATTTATATTTCATGTCATTAAAGTGCACAACAGTTCAAGTATTTTACTCATTTAAGATGTTGTTCAGTTTTCCCATTTTCTTTTAAGTGTTATTTCACGTTGATTGATAGATCGGCTTGCATTGCTGCAATTAAAGTTTATAGCCTGCCCCACCAAAGAGAAAGTGGCATATGAACAAAATTTAATAATTACGTAGAAGATAAATCCATAAAAATGAAATTACAGCTTAGCAGTGATTTTGTCGAAAATTACTTGAATAGAATGTGTTTGATTCAAATTTGAAGTTACTGAGTGAATAATAGTTGGCACAGAATGTAAGTGAGAGATATGATGTTTGAGAGTTAACTAAGTTTTCAGGTTTTATTATATAGCTTATGCATTTGACTTTCAATTGGATCATTTCTTGTTGATCATGTTGTCTTGTGATCGTTTCTTGAATCTTGCATTCAATGCCATCCAGAAGCGTGGGAATGAAAAAGAAAATATATTAGTTACGTTTGCTGTAAAATAAAAATTCATTACATAATTAATTTGTTTAACTATAACTATATGAATGATTATGCAGCTTTGATAAAATAAAAATTATACATTATCACACATATAAATCTAGTGTCAACTCTAGCTGTCAATGCTGATCAGATGTAGGCCTCATTAGCGTCTCTATTTCTCTATAATTCCTATCTACATATATTGAATAACATATCATTTTAATAACAGTGAAGACTCGTCACGCGGGCCTTTCGGGTCAGCAAACAAATACTTGATGAATGCGTCTTAAGTTCGTCTCACACATCTGTTGACTCACTCGGCTTTGTGTGTGCTCGAATGCGACTGTCCATTAATTTAAGGCTCTTCGATAATATATAATGCATAAAGTTCAGATTTATAGTCGAACGACTCTAACGGTAAACCCGAGTCAAAGCCCAATGCCCGAAATTTATGTGCCTGCAACCGGTTGGGCTCAAAATCTTTCGGAATGAATCGACATTTGGCCGAAACAAACTGAAGACATACGAAAGAAGACACAAACTCCTGCCGTTGTTGAAGGGCAACCTTCAACTGGAGCTGATCGCACTTGCTGGCTATTGCTGCTGCTGACCCAAAAAGTACAATAAAAAAAAAACAAAAAAAAAAAAATGTCGTAATTGGAGGAGAAACTCCAGAATGCAATGTAATTCGAAATTCGAAAGTTATTACGCTTAATTTGTGGGTCAAATGGCAAGCCGGACAGTAAGCGGGCTTTTCCCTTTCGCAGCGAAGACGCCACCACTGATTTGAAAGTCAAGATATGCGAGGGGCTACACACACACACACACACACACACACACACATACATACATACATACATATTTGTTTGGTAGGAGGCAGAGACACATGAGAAATGCAAGCCGGCCTTAATTTATATGATTAGCAGCTGGGCCGCTGTGTGTATGCAGTATGCAGATAAGCCCGTTGATTCATGGGCTATCCATAAACGGTATACGCAGCGAAATGAAATTTCAAACAAGTGGGTCAGAGGTATGGCCGAGCAGCACACGAAACGTTGAACAATGCAAATTTCGATCTTGTGCCCGCTTGTCAATGCGACCCAGGCGTTTCGTATTACGACAACAAACAAGCAGCTTCTACTATTTCGGGCAGTAACAGCAACAGCAGCATCAGAAACCAAAAAAAAAACTGCATGCAACACAGCAGCAACAACATCTATATTTCCAAATATGCAAAATATGCCAAAATAGCGTGTCGAATATTTGAATAATTGAATCGGCCGTAGCCAATGTAACGTAACTATCAAAGCAGCCGTGTTCGCTGAACTTTTCAGCATCAACTGGCAAAAACGCTTTTGGCAGTTGATGCTGCAGCAGCAGCAGCAGCAGCAGCGGCAGCGGCAGCAACAGCAGTTGCAGTTACTATGACAGCTGCCCATTGATTGCATGCCAAATATGTTTGCTAACAAAAAAAGCCGTCCACTCATCATTTTGCATGCGTTTCGCGTCCAATTCTATAGAAAACTCTACGTGCAACTAGCAGACACACACTCACACACACATGCAACTACTCGTGGTATCTGTCGAGTAAATTTGCGTTTGCTGTTTCGCTGGCAACCGAACGTCCTCAAAGGCAAGTTAATTAAATCCTACCACCGCGCAGTTTTAATTAACTTGTCATCCTTTGACTGTAGTTGGGTTGGCTCTGCGTAGTGGGTGCTCGGATTTGAATGGCTCAATGGAAAGAATTCAAGTAAATCGACGGCACTGCGCGAATCAAATACCTCTGGCATTTACTTGGGTAAAATTCTTTCTGACAGACACAAGCAGCATTCATTTAAACGAATTATTAACGCTGGCTTCCACCAGGAGTTGATTATGACAAAAGCCAGAGAGAAATGACCTAAAAATTAAAAACTTTTCTTTCAAAAATCTGACTGAAAACAATATTTCTATATACGAGAGTAAGTGCTGAAATAGAAATTCATATGAGTAACTGAATATCTTTATATTGTCTTACATCTACTCAAAAACTGTTTTTATTTTAAATTGAATAATTACTTATGATTCACTCAAATTTTAAATTAAATTAAGTTCATACAAAGTTTTCAAAATTCTTAACTGTCTTTCATATTATCTAAGCAATCGAAGAGAAAAATTATTTTATAGATGAATCAAATTGCTTTTGACATTTTTATGATAAATAAACATGATCAATAGATTCTCTTTATGATCATAATGTGTTTTTTTTCTTCTCTTATATACCCTGTAGCGCATAGTGTCTACTCTCGCCTAGAGTATCTTCAACTCAGACACTGCCTGTCCATATCTGTATATTCATTCTATGTTCCAATTTGTCTAAACTTCGATTGCCTGCAGCGATGAATGATCAGTGTATCTTTTCAGCTTCATGACTTAACTGTTATTTGATTTAATGGCCATAACCCATTTAGTGTAAATTGGCCAATAGAGTGCAGTCGGGCAGCCGCTTGATGCGAGCCCAGTTAACATGAGCAATTTATTTAAGAGCCATCATTAATACACTCAGCTAGATAAGTACAAATGAATGTTTTTCGATAGCGCGCGGCCATGAATCAATCGCCGTGGCTTATCTGATCTGGTCGGGCTCATAAAGCAGCAACAGCACCGCCAACAACAACAACAACAACAACAACAACAGTAACAACAACAAATTGCCCTCGCCACCAACTAAGTAGAAACATGTTGGCCCAATCTTCACGAATCTCTACTGTTTTAGCCCAGGCGCTGGCCATAAATATGAGGCACAAGTTGCTGTTTTGAGGAGACAAATTGAATTGCCGCACTGCATCTCTCAATCTATTGCGAAGTTAGTGGTAGACAAAATTAATGGAAATGTTTGGCTGGCAGGCACAAAGCGAGTCATAATTGTCAAAGCAACCCGAGTGACTCAGCCGCATGCCAAACAATTGATTTATGTCACCCCGAAATGCAGAGTCCCGGTTCAAGGAATATTTTTGGCTTGTTTCTTGCGCACGCACTTTTGACAACGCGAATCTGCAGGCGTCGCATAAATCATTGTGACAGCTACTGGGCTTTACATTTTGCGGCCAGGCTTTTATGCCGCTGTAAGCTGGAACAATAAAACTGGTTTGAAAGACCTGGCAGGAGGGCAACCAGCTGTATCAGTCAATAAGCCAATGCATCGCAGCATCCAACTGAATTCCTGATAATGCATTCATGTAAGATGCAGCCAACATACGGCATGCGGCATGCGGCATGCGGCATGCAGCACGCAGCTAGCAGCACGTTGCCTCCGAGTTCACTTTGTTTTATGCCAGCCAATCAGACTGCTATTCTACTCTCATAATTAGCTTTTGGTTTTGCAGTGCAGTAAATGCAGCAAATCATTTGTTCAGCCCATTGCACATACGCCGCGTTGCAGAGTGTGCTGCATTCAAAAAGCAAACTGTAAGTTTCACACGTTTGTCTGTTTAACGAAAAACATACGTGACATGATAAGCGCATCAAATCAACACAGCAACAAAAATTAATGAGAAAAACTCAAAAATATTGTACCTAAAAAAAGCTGTGCACAAAACATTGACACGTAATTAAGATATATATAAAAGAAAGAAAACAAAAATCGGGATTTGCTGACTAATTAATTCATATTAAAAATAAAAACACTTTTTTGTGACATAAAGTTGCTTGATTAATTGAGATGCTATTGTCGAAGAGTCAAACAAAAAGTGCAGAAACTCTAAGGGTACCTCAAACTAAGTCTTTGCCGATATAATTTTGTACCGAAAATTATTGCGCCGCAGGAAATTCTGGAAAGAATGTTGAACATAATATTCATCCATATGAGCTGTGAACTGCATGAAACACATTTCTCCGCATTTCTCATCACAGAAATTTCACAAAAATATAATATAATTTAAGCTAATTTGAAAGTCAGTTTAGGTCGAATGAGGATATACTTCATCGAACAGCTTAGCTCACTGCCCTGCAGACATTATGATAATCGAGTTAAAGAGCATTAAACAAAAATATTCACAAACATTTGTAAGTGATTAGCTAATTGTCAGAGTACAAATTTCAGTCATGACAATTTTTATAGTTAGTTTGTTTTTTGTTTTGTTTACTATTTTACGATTATGACTGTAGTTCCCTGAAGCGAACGCTTCACTTCCCAATCGCTATTTAAGTTGAGTTAACATCAAAATGCCACGCCCCTTTGCTGACATTTAACTGCTGTGAAAAGAGGCGCTGTTGACATTTCGCCAAGCTAATAAATGTTTGTAAGCATTTCGTAGCTCAACTGCGAAAAGAGCAAATTTAATTATGTTAGGTGGTTAACTCACAAAGTGCAGTTGTTAATTGCACTTTGTAGACAAACAATAAACCGCAAGCGAACCAAGCCAGAGCCTTTTGTTGGCCAACTACATAAGCTGGCGCCGGGGCTAGTCAAACAGCAGCAACAGTCGCAGTCGCAGTCGCAGTCGCAGTCGCAGTCGTAGCGGCAGCTGCAGCATTAGTAGCCATAAGCTTGAAACCTTGTCGGAATGTTTGTAATTAATTGCCATCATAATTATGCAGATACCTGAACGGCGGCCATAAGGTGAGGGAGGGGGCGGTTTTGTGGCATTAGCATGCGTTCGCGCCACAAGATTTCGCTTTTGACTTTTATTAAATTACGCAAAAGTTCTCATATGCAATAAGTTGCAACAACATCGTATTACACGTCAGAAATGTTCATAATTAAAAAACTTCTTGTTTCTCCTTATGTATGCATATATATATATATATATATATATATATATATATATATATATATATATATATATATATATATGTTTTTTTTTTTTTTGTAATTGAATTACTTCAACTGCCACATGCAACTTGGCAGCATTGCTTCAAAATTTGAATAGTTCATGGTCAGTTTTTGCTGTTGCAGTTCTCTTTTTGTTGCTGAAACTGATTTGCATAGAGTGAATGGATGTAAGCAGAAGTCACTGCTACACATAGATACAGCTCGCATCGCAACAATGCAAACTTCTCTAAATATTATAATTCATTGAATTAATTCTGTGTATTATCTTCTTCTATTTGCAGGTAAGCTGATATATGTGCAAAACTCTAACTTAAGCCATCGCAGTGCGCTCAAGGTAAAGCCAATTATGTTGCTTGATTTGGTTTCGAATGAAAACTGGCAAATCAACTAGGATAATTGAAACTGGGATTATGAAACTTATAGTGGAAGCTGATATAAGCTAGGTAAATAAGTTTATTTGGAGCGTAAATACAATCAGTTTGCCTTAGGCTTCGAGCAGTTTGGCCGAGGCTCAACTGTACTTGCAAAGCATTTGAAGTGCAATGAAAAATAATGCTTTAAATAAAACAAAACAATAGCACGACACGCATAAAGTTGCATAATTTCATGCGCATAGAGCAAATAATCACAATCATTTCTCATACGCCCCGTTGGCACCACTCGCACTCGCACTCGCACTCGCACTCGCACTGTCTCTGTCTCTCGCTCTTTGTTTCTGTTTGCTGCATGCGTTTATCGCTTGACATTTCAATTTCTCACATATTTTACTACTATTAATATAATTTTATGTCGCATTGTTGTTGCTGTACAAAATTTTGCGTGACATTTCTCAATAATTTCGCCTCATATCGCACTGAGCGACGACGATGGCGACGTCTGGCGTTTGGGGGTTGAGTACGCAGCTGTCTCATTACGTGTCCGGGTTGGGTCTGGAGTTGGGTTCAAAGTGTCATACATGGATTTCCGCATATTTCTGGCGAGCGTTGCATTCTTATTTCATATATTTTTATGGTAATTTATTTGAATTGAATTGAACAACAACAGCAACAACAGCAACGACCGACCTCGCACTTGCTACAAAATCGAAACGGTACTTTTCACAGCAGCAACAGCAACAGCAACACTGACTGCAACCACAATGACAACAAAGCCACAAACTTAATGACTTGCCCCTGCCGAGCAGCCAGTCCCTTTTGGCTTATACCCTGTCGGATCGCTTGCATGTTGGTAACGCACTTTCCGCGCACTCAGCCAGAACGAGAGCAGGAATGGGAACGTGAACTCGTTGGCGCGTTGGCGGTTGCCAGGAAAACTTGCAATGAGAAAAACTCAGCAGCAGCAGCAACAACAACAACAATATAAAAGTGTAGTACTGTAGTCACAGCCGTAAACATCATAATTCAGGTATATTTGTTGTGCTTCCGACTTCCGCTGAATATGCTGAGGAATTTTTTTTTTTTTACTAATTTACATACGAGCTCGGTGTGCACTCTGGGATTTTCCTAGTAGTTTTGTATGTTCTAGTCTCATTTCGGACTAGCAGCGGTTTAAGTTTGCTTTCATGCTGTTGCATTTGCCATTCCGTTTTAAGACCACAAACATTTTGATAATTGGGCAACGCTTGGGCAAAAGCTTGCCAACAATATTTGCAATGAAAGTTGTATAACTATATTAACTATACTTCAGCTATGCAATTAAAAACAGAATAAAATATGCGAAAATATATGCTAAAAATGTAATTAGTGCAAGAATTTTCAATTTAGTTGGTTGGTAGTTGGAATAACAACTCTAAGGCTGCAAATGCTATAAGTTGTAGTTGGAGATAGCTTTCCATTGCAGGCAATCAGACAACAGAATCCTCAGCGTCGCTCTTCTGTGTTACAGGCATTAGGCGCTCGATGTGTAACTTATGCAGAAGGTTATATGTTCAGTTTGAGAATAGATTTTTTGTTTGCGTCAAGATACAGCATATGTGAAAGTAATCAAAAATTCAGAATCAATTCAATTCACCTTTTGCCTTTACTAAACAATTTTTAGTTATTGAATAGCTGGAGAGCGTTTCAGACAGTTTTGTGTCCGGTTTCGGGCTATATTCTTAAGTGATTCTTATGTGAAGAATCAGTTAAGTAGCACATGACCTATATTCTCTTATATCTTTAACTTCTTATTCTACTCAAATAAAGACTGTCATCGACGAACAAATCTCAATCAAGTTCGGTAATAAACCACTCAAGCCTTAGGCGCTGCTAATTGTGTGAAGTAAAGGCAATAAACTGTATAAAACGCTAAAAGTCGGCAATCAAATGCACTTCACGATGCATTTGTATGATGGAAATGTATGTTTGCCTGCACTGCAATTGCGGCAATCAAATTGAAATCAAATCGAATCATCGAACATTCACATTTTACAACTTCCGCGCGAGCGGGCGCGCGCGCGCGCGCCTCAAGTGAAGCAACGAACTTGAAAACATAATACTCTCAAATTGTATGTTGATTATTTCCCAATATTAAAAAATACAAGAAATACAACAACACACTTTGTTTTCACTTTCACCGGCACGAAAATCAAAGAAATTGTTTAAATCATACATAAAAATTAGTTTCCCAGATATTGATGCGTCTTGTCGGCTGCTGGCTGTTGCTGTGGCCCTGCGGCACTTTGCTTGCTGAAGAGAGCCCTGAGCCAAGGTAAATTAAGCTAAATAGGTTTGACATGAAAATAATAAAGCGGCTTAAAAGTATCAAAAAACGAACAACAACAAAACCAAAAACAGACAAAAGTAGCAGAGACCGAAAATGAAAGTCGCAAGTTCACTTTCAATTTTTTGTTGTTGCTGTTATTGTGCCTAGCTGCTGCTGCTGCTGTTGTTGTTATTGTTGTTGTTGTTGTGCAATTGCCGGCGCCACGAGGCCAACTGCAAAATGTGCGGTAATCATTACAGTCAGCCAATGGCAGGCGGGGGCGGCAGCAGCAGCAGCAGCAACAGCAGCAACAACAGCAGCAGCAACAGCAGCAGCAGCGCATAATTCAATCAAAAAAATGCCGCATATTTCGCAAGCGTTGCTAGTAAAAGTTGAAAATTCACTTGCCGCTCACACACACACACACACACACACACACATGCATGCAGTGTGTCGGAAAAGTCGGCGTCGCTTTTCATTATGCGAAACGTTTTGGCGGATTACTCAATCTAAAAATTGCAAAGTCCATTCACTTGCGAGCACGAATTCAGAATTCGCTCGTACGAGTATCGTAGAATGCACATCAAGCATACGCCGCGTTGTCATTGAGAATTTGTTAGCTGGCTGGGCCGTGGCTCACCGTGCCCCGCCGTGCCATGCCGTGCCGTGCCGTGCCGTGGCGTATTTTTAGACCAACAGAATCTTGTGCCACATATACCTATTATTAATTTGAGCCGCCAACTGGTTTGCCGTAAACCGTAATTCATTTTATTTCTCTTACAACGTGTTTGGCTGGTGGCCCAAACCAGTTACCATTTGCCGTTCGATAGGCCCGAAAGGCCTCGCTGTCTGTCGCTGGCCATTTAAATGCTAAGCAGATTGATTTCGCCAGCCCGTATGAGTTATAAAATCCATATGCAAATTGCCATTAAACATTTAACTCCAAATTCAATTAACCAGCCAAACGACACGTTCACACTAACTACACCACAAATGCACAAACTTCGCGCTGCCATTGGCAGCTGCTTATTAGCCACAGAACAACAGTCGACCAAACCAAGGTACTACTAGCAGCACCAACCAGCTGGAGTTACAAATATTTCCACAGCTAATTGGCACAAATTCTAATTGTCTTCCAACATATATTCTCGGCCGCTCAATTCAATCACACATTGATGGGCAGGCGCGTACAGCAAGGACTCCAGGCTTATCGCATAGGTGCACACCACACGGCGTAGATGGCACGTTGAATGTTAATTAACTGATTGTTGGCGCTGTCAGCCGGACATGGGGCGGGCGTTCGCTTCATTGAAAACTGAACTGCATTTTGTGATATGACGCTCTGGCCATGCTGAAAGTCTATTTTAATCCAAGGATATTAAATGCATTCGTCCATTAAGCTGCAACTTAATTACAGCGCACACATATACCATATAAATATATACATATGTATACAGATGCACACACATGCATATATACATGTATATATACATATGTACATATACATAGTTACATGTATTTATCTTATTTTCATTATTGCTTTCACGGCAATATGCAAATCACGGCTGAGACCATGTCGTGGGCGTTTGCCACTTTTTTTTTTCTTTCCCTGTTTTTTAACGCATCCACGAATTTCGATGTTATTACAAACCGAATGTTTACACGACGCAAAGCTGTTGTAAAAAATGCAATATAAAACGGTGCGTAAAGCAAATATTGAAAGAGCTTTTCGCTGTTGTCTGCTATTAAAATTGTGCACTGTCCAGATTTAAAGCTTTTTTGAAAAAGGCGCATTTAATATACGAGAGCAAAAACTACTTAAAAAGATTAAAACGTATTACAATAGCCCTTCAAATATAAATTGATGATGATTTTAAAGGCAAAATATTATGCAGCAATGCACTTTGGCCGTATTATATGAGGCAGATATTTATATAATAATTTTAACAATTTATTTGTTATTGCAATCCTATGTGTTCATAAATTCGAAATATATTTCAAATATTTGTTTGTTGCACAAAAGTAATCAACGTGCAAATGCTTTCCATCTTTGATTGACAGACATCAAATATTTATGATTTCTGTTTTTCTGTAAATGTAAAACTCATCAAGAGAGCAAAATGTTTTAATTGACCGAATTTGCATGTGATAATTGACAGTTGGCTAACGTGCTGTTGTAATTTCCTTTTTAGGCAATAAAATTAAGTAAATTACTTTTCGATTCGTCAACACCTTCTTGATCCAGGTGGTAGGCAGCTCAATGGCTTGTGGTCAATTTTCTGCCACAATTTGTGCAATGAAATCTCAATTATTTTGCCACAGCAAAGGACCCTTGTGAGCGTGTGTGTTTGTGTTTCCGTGTGTGTGTGTGTGTGTGTGTGTGTGTGTGTGCTGCAAGTGGCATTTAATTCAATTTTATTTAAATTGCATGGAAAATTGCCAAACGTCAAGCAATATCCATCGAGGACTCGCCACATGTACGTTAAAATAATATTTTACCCGCAATGCTCGAGCCGAAGTGGGCCGAGCGTAGCAAAGTGTTATTTCATAGCATAAATTTCCACTTAATTAGCGGGCTTGCTGTTCGTACGGCTAGCTCCTTGCGCCTACAGAGTCCTGTTGCCTCCTGCCTCCTGCATGCTGCCTGTTGCCGGTTGCCGGTTGCCTGTTGGCCTGGTCAGCAAATTACGCTTAAATTTCCGCTGCACATTTTTCAAGGCGATTGCGTACACGCTTTTCAACTTCCACTTAGCCGCGTAATTTATGTTAATTTACGCAATTTTCTCGTGTGGCATATGGGCTGTGCTTGCAACAACAACGGCAGCAGAGTGTGGCACGTTCAAGGGCCGTTAGCTGGGGACAGCTTGACGTGCCGCTTGAGTTATACGCGGGATTTGATCATGTTATGAAAGTTCAACGTGCCACGTTCAGTTTGCAACTTGCAACGTGCAACTTGTAAAATTGTCAATCAACGCGCGCGCGCGCGCGCGCGCTCGCCGGCAAATTGAGGAAAATTGTGAAAACTGTGCAGAGAGTCAGAGGAGAGAGAGAGAGACAGAGAGAGAGAGAGACACGCACATGCACACATTAGACGAGGCCAATGGCATCCAAATAGCTGAGCGCAGACACACGGACAGTTTCACAAAATTTATATCACGCACCTTGGACTACTTTGAGGCGTCGCCAAACGAGTTTGCACTGTTGCACACGCACTTTGGCAAGTCTTGCGACGCCTCCTGCGCCTCTGGCACCGCCAACTGCGCCGCCTTCGCCACCTCCAATGACTGCGACGATGTCAACATGCAGCGCGGTTTGATGCCGGCCGGCCAAAAGCGTATAAAAATTGCATTAAAAATCGAAAACACGACGAGAAAAATATATATATATATATATATGCTCAACTTGTTCAAAGTGGCACAAGCAACGGTACACAAGCACACACACACACACACACACACACACACACATTGCCACACGCATATGCAACAGCATTTCTATCACTCGCACTTAATTCATTTTGATTTCTGTGCAAAGTGGAAATTTATTTGCATAAATTAAAATGCAAAACGAAGAAAACAAAAAAAATATATGTGAAAAAATTGTTTTTTTTATTTTTTATTATTAACTCATGCACGTTGTCTATGTGCAGCAAAATGAGAGTGTGCCTGTGTGTGTCTGTGCGTGTGTGTGTGTTTTCAATAGATATATACAAACTTATTTATCTTTATATATGTATATGAGAAATATTTATGTATTTGTATTCATGACAAGCTGCTTGTATGCCGCTTGGTCCGTTATGCTGCCAGCCAAGGCTGACGAGGGCGGGACGGCGAGGTGGCCGCAGAGAAAGACTCCAACTCGACTGTTGCATAAATAGGTAATTTATTTATTGATTACGCTGTCTGAATTTGTATAAATTATATAGCAACAAATGCGTTTTACACGCATACATTATTTGATTATTTTTTCGATTTATATTTAGTTGGTAATCAAAGGTGAAACAGCTTTAATAGTGCATTTAGCGCAGCAATGCTGTGGCAGAAATTCACTTTAGTTGCACAAGTGAAATAAATTCAATATAAGGCTTTGCTTTTAGTTCTTTGTATACCCTATAGCCAAGAGAAATAGACTAAAGTGGTATATTAGTTTTGTGCAAGAGTTTGTAGCAACAACTTATAGTATATATCTATCTGAAATTTGTATATACAGTCGCCTGATCAATTAATAAAATATTTGAAGTTAGCAAAAATTAGTTAAGAATTTCAGAAATAAATTAGACATCTTATTAAATAAGATTAAAAAATTAGCTTGACCATAAAGAAAATGATTTTGATCTGAAAGATATTTCTATTTTGACAACAAATATAAAAGTCATTTGTGATATTAGTTACCTTTGTATAAACGAAATCCAGAATGTGTTTAAGGACAGCTGACTTTTTTACAGAGTACAGAGTATCAAATAGGGCATCAACTAGAATGAAGACTCTTGCTGGCTCACAAAATGCAAATCATTAATAGACTTTTATGCATTTGTGCGTCACACTTTCACACTTCCGACCTGTCCAACGAGAGCTAGTTGAGCGGTTACTGGTTTTTGTTGAGCACAGAGCGAGCATTGCGCAGTCAGTTGCACTCAACTGCAGCACACACTTAGATAGCATAAGAAACTAGAAGTAGTTTTGATATATCCGACTATAAAACACACATTGCTGTTCAGCCAATTATTTGTAGTATATGTTTTATCTGTGTTTATGTTCAATAACAATTTGCGTGGCTGACAAACCGCAATCGTAAATGAAATCCAATGTGTCTACTTCCTCAACCTTAGAAATACAATGCGAATGGCCTTGTCAAATAGGTGGCAGAAAACATAACAACATAGGCGAAAATACAAAAACAGAAAATACAACAAAAAAGATTAGCTAAAGCGACAACACAAATAGCAACGAAGCAAACACAATGTGAAGACTAATTGTTAACACAACAAGCATTTTGCACATTGTTAGCAGGCAAAGTGGTATGCAACCAATCATTAGAAGCTGCTTTGCAATTTGTTGTGGCTCAATGTCAATTTTAATTAATTATTATAGAGAACATAAAAAACAAACACGCATATATATGTATGTTTGTGTGTATAGAGAGAAGTTCAGTGTGGCGACTGAATGACTGAAAAAATGTTGCACGCAGCGATGCGTTGCAAGCAGTTGTAAAAGCAACCTGCCCGTTGCCTCCACAGCCACCGATTTCAATAGCTCTCACAGAAATTATAATTCAGCAAACGATATCCAACACTCAATAGAGCGACAACAGCAGCAGCAGCAGCAGCAGCAGCAGCAGCAGTATCATCATCAGTCGCATTATTAATGATTTTTATGGAAGCGAAAACAACAACAACACTTAGCTGGGGCAACATTGATATGCATCAGAAGTCGTTTGGGCATTCTTTTGCAATGATACGGATACAAACTGCCAGCATATGCTTGATATCAATGCTTCATACTCTTGCCACGCCCTCCCAACCGCCTAGCATGCAATTGTTATGGCTTGCGTGTGTGCCTGTGTGCGTCTGTGCGTGTGTGTGTGTGTGTGTGTGTGTGTGTATGTGTGTGTTTGTGTAGCTCTTTGACTGCGTTCACATTGTGTAAATACTTAGCTCTAGCCAGAGGAGAACATGAAAAATATCATGTTAGAGATATCAATTTGTTAGCACCCAGCAAGCAGCAGCACTGATACACTAACTGCAACAACAACAACAACAACAACAACGATGATAATAATAAGCATAAACACAAAAGTGGAGAATACAATAAGGAAGAGCTAAGAGTTGCCGCATATGTGGCCACCCACATATCAACAAAAAAAAAGTTAGAAATAATATCAAAATGCTCGTAAACTTTGTCTGGCTACAAAATGATTGATGTCAAGACTGAAATCAATCGCTTGATGGGCAATATCTTGAGTAGTTTGTAAAAGTTAACCAAATTGATATTTGCTAAAAAAATACTTTATCAGAATAAAGCAAAGCAAATGATAAGCAATTTCTAGCCAATGCTAGAGGCACGATTTGAAAATCTTTTTCCAAGCTAAGTTTCTTTGCTTGTCAAAGAGTCTTTTCTTATAGTTGGGGCTTTCCCTCTTTTATTTTCAGCTATTTTTTTCAGATCATATATTTCTAAGAAAAATTAGTTTACCTAAAGTTAATATTTCAGTTAATATTCCACATAAAAATGGAATATATAATTCCAATTGGTTCAGCTTGAAACTAGTTTTCCAACCCGATCAGCAGCTCAATGGGAAGCGGGAAATATATTTTTGTTGAGAAAAATGGTTCATAGAAATATATTTTTCCCCTAACAACTACCAATTTAGCAATTGACTAATGCTAGAAAAACTTCAAGTAACAAGTTTATTTATAGCCAATCACAATTAAATATTGCATATGCTGAGCAAGTGACTGAAGTAATTCATAAAAATAAGCAAAATTGTTCAAACTTAGAATTGAAATTAGGTAAAATGTGTTTGTGTGTCATAGCGAAGCTTGTCTGTACGCACTGCTGCTGTTGCAGAAGAATCATATAAATTCGAATGCATTTTCCCATTGTTGCTCAATTTGAAAAACTAGAGCTGGCTTTGGGTAGGCTATTCTCATGTGGATTGCAGCTCATATTCTCAGAGTTATAAGCAGCACAATAATTGGTAGCTAGGCTCAACAGAAACTCCTCCCCAGCTCTTCAGCTCGCCCCGTTGTTGGCTACAGCGAAGCCAACCAGTTCACAGTTTGCCATGGCGGCAATAAAATGATGAGCAACAGATAACAGAAATTACTTGGTACTTGTATGGTTGCGTTGGCCTAAAAACCTAACCGTGAAAAGTCCATTTAGATTTTTGTGCTGCCTCTCGCTGTTTGCTTCTTCTACCTGTAGCTGGTTCGTGGCTAACAGCAAGCAGCATTGTTTCCGTTGCTTTTGCTGTTGTTGTTGTTGGAGCTGCGCCAGCTCCACCTCTTGCCACACAGTTGTGATGCACTTTAAAATCATTTTGCAAAACTTTTGTGCTAGCCACAAACAAAACCAAAGCCAAAGACGAAGCCGAAGCGTTGAAAATTTCACTGCAAATTACATTAACTGTTCAAATCCTCACAAGTTGCAATTGTTGCTGCTGATTGTTCGTTGTTGTTGTTGTTGCCAAGACAACAGAACAACTAGAACGTGAGCTAAATAGGTCATAAGAAGAAGAAAATTCAATAATTATTGTATATTTTGCTGAGATTTGACTAGTTATTATTATTATTATAGATATCGACTATAGTTACTCCGTTAGTTCATTCAGAGAGCTCTGTGCTATATACTCGTCTGGCATCTGGATCTCCACTCCAGTCAGTTTCTGTACATCTCTACTTTATAGTACTTTTCCCATTTCAGTTTCGGTTTCAACACCTCACAACTAGCTCTGTAAAAGTTTACAGCACTTAAATTTACACCAAATCAACAGACAATCTTTGAGAAAGTTTACGTAGATTGAGTCGATTTGCAATTAAGCAAACTTTTGGCTATAAACTATTATGTTTCCTTTATTAAGTTGCTCGAGAGAGAGAGAGAGAGAGAGAGAGAGAGAGAGAGAGAGAGAGGGAGAGACTTTATACAATGTCTTCACTGTAGTGGCCATTATCAACTATACACCTTTGCATAGTTTTATTGCAACTGCTCGAGCCACTTGGTATTTGCCGCCTATGCTGCGGCTGGCCAAGCCCGGACACGCCATGCCACAGCGCTGCTCAGCGCACCTCAGCTCCCCTCAGCTCACCTGGTCTTGTCTTGTCTTATTGTATTTGGTCAAGTCTTGCAGTTTCACTGCCTGCCTCAATGTTACTGCCTCCTCGATCAGAGGTTAAACATTGCGTTTGCTCTGCGATCCGGCAGCAGCAGCAGCGGCAACAGCAACAAGCTAATAATGAAGTTCCGATCAGCAGCAAGGCGGTGCATAGAGGGGGCTGGCAGAGAGGCAGTTGAGGGCCATCTAAAGTGCAGCTAACCTATATTTTAGGTCATAATATGGTGGGCAACGTTGTAGCCGACCACCATTTGAATGGCGTTGCGAAAAACATTATTAACCGATTTTTATTGCATTTCGTTGCTGTTTCTGTTGTTGTTGTTGTTGTTGCTGTTGCTTTTGTGGTGGCTGCTGCCGTCGTCGCAACATTTTAAGGCGGTTAACTACCCATTAAGGGGCGTTTCTAATGGCACAAACGGACAGTTGGACGGACTGATGGCCAAGCGGGGCAACTCCTTTTGGCTACGACTTCGTCATCATCGCCGATTCGTGCCACATACTTAAAGATGATGAAGAAGAGGAGAACCCATTTTATGGCCATTTTTGCTGTTGGCTAAGTACAAATTTTACTTTGCTTGCCATTTTGCTAGCCCCTCCCCCCACTCCCGTAACGCTTCCTTATCCATACCCACAATTGCAGTTGTTGCTGTGATGTTGTTGCTATGTTGTTGGGGCAAGTGGGCTGTGCCAAGTCGTAAAATCATAAAACAAATTAATCGGCAATGTGTGTGCAATAGATGAATGCCTCTGCCGGGATGAGAGCTGACCTGGTCAGCCAATGGGGCCAGGCAAGCAATGCTTGCCTCTTTTTCGGCGAAGGCAGCTCTTCAGCGTTTGTCGTTTGTCGTTTGTCCTTGTCATCAATTTTTTGTTTCCGCTTAGCCAATTTGCCGTGCACTTTTGAGGCTAGTTTTGAATGCAGCTCGACGATCGCATTGGATCGTTTTGTTTTTGCTGTCGCCATTTGAATTCTGGTTTATTTAATGACTTTTGCAATTGTTTTCGTGAGCGGATTTTCAAAATTGACTTCAGTTAGCGTTGCTTTGGTTTCGTTTGGTTTCGTTTTGTTTCGTTTCGTTTTTATTTGATTTTGTTTTCAGCTCAAGGTTAAGCGGCTTTTGGCTGCGTACAATTTGTTATTGCAAGAAATAAAATACTGCACCTACCCGGCCGCAGATACCTCCCCTCCACACACACACACACACACACACACACACACATACTGAGACACACACGTTTGTTGTGTGGTACAATTTCATTGAGTGGCAAATAATTGCGGCTTGTGTTTGTAATTTGTTACTGTTGCCTGGCTGTGGTTATTATAGTGGTTGATTGGATATGAGTTTCAAATGTGGGTTGAGGCAAATTGCAAGGCACAAAAAAACAAAAAAAAACAAAAAAAAAAAAAAAACTGAAAAGCAACAACAAATCAAGCAACAAAAATTGTATGGCAAGGCCCACAAGTCGACAACAAGAAGTTGTTTGATCTAATTTTTTATTTATTACAATTCAATTTTTTTTCCTTTCTGGTTGTTGTAGAGCTCTCAATAATGAGTGCTAAAGCAGTAGTACTCAAAATTAGCACTGCGAAAAAACTCTGCCGTTGAGTTTTAAGTTGGATTGCTTGTGCTGCTTGAATTATGTGTGAACAGCTTTGACTTAGAGTTCTTAACTTAAAGTTCTTACAAAATATAACTGCATATATAGATTGGTAGTGCTTTAAGACAAGCTTAAGTTTCGATCAAGCTAACTTAAATTAATTGGCCTTCAGTCAATGTTTTGCTAGAGCTACTGCTTGTATTCTAATCTAGCTTTGAGTAAAGCTTTCAGTTTAAATAAAATGATCTTTAACTGCTTATGAACTTAATCGTTAAAACTGTTGAGCTTGAATCGGAGCTTTGTTCGAAGAGTATTAAGCTTTAAGACAGCTTTATTTCTGTATAGACTGTAAGCTATTAGTTTAACTTTACGTATAAAAAACTAATTTTACAAGCTTGAGGTTTTCAGGCAGTCTTATGGAGGTGCTTTATGTCTTAAACGATAGTTCTAAGCGTTATCGGCTTTATTATATACAGTTAAGACAGTTAGTAGGCCTTTAATTAGCCACTGCCGAAAGCTGTTTTGATTGCAGAAAACTAAAGTGTGTGGAGTCAAGTTTGCAGCCTAAATAAAGCTGCTTAAAGCTGTTTCAAGGCTGCCTTAGCTGCTTGCCTTCTCTTGGCATCTTGGCATCTGAGTATTATTTAAAAAATCTTTTGCTTAATGATTATTTGTAACCCAAGTTATTGGTACTTGGGTGATCTGTTTCATGTTGCAATTCGCTTGAATTTATAGCATTTGCTGAGCTTGCAGCTTTCACGCTTGACATTGATAAATTGTACTTTGTCAAGTAGTTTTGCGGCCACTCACTGATTTAAAGAAAGTCAAACACAAAGCTGACACTCTCGCCACTACTTAGACATGAGAGCGTGTGTGGACCAGCTCGTTCCCTTGATGTCCTTTGCGCTGTCATGACAAACATGCTTAAGAGTTGCACTTAACATGGCGTCGCATTTGCCATTGTCATGGCGCTGTCCCATTGCCAACCAGCACACGATGCCAATTTACGCATTTTATTTGATTTCAGACACCCTTTGTTGTTGTTACTGTTGCTGCTGTTGTTGTTATCGTTGTTGTTGTTGTTGTTGCGTTAGCGACCTTCCTTGTTACCAATGAGGCATGATGAAATTAACGACAATTAACTTGATTCACTTTGTTTCAAACTGGACGCCACAATCACTCCTCGTCGGCTCCCTCTCGTTCGCCCTATCGCTCCGCGACTGCTCGTCTCTTCTCCCTCTTACACAATGCATTTTCCTCACATTTTCTCGCACCCCGCGCACAGAGCTAATAATTTACGAAATTGACAAGTGATTCACTGAAATGGCCAGCAGTCAGTGGCTCCGACGCCGGCGAAGGGGGTCAGCAGAAAATTAACGCGTAATTAGTTGTTCCTTTTAAATGCAGCGGCGTCATCTTTGCCATCGCAATTTCTCTGTGTGTGTGTGCTTGTGGGTTGAGGGGGCTGTCTCTCTCGCTATGTGTGTGTGTGTGTGTGTGTGTGTGTGTGTGTGTGGAGGAAATGTCGCCAGTTGACTTGTTGCTTTCTTTGTTTTGTCCAGGCGTTGATTAATGAGCCACGGCTGCACTGTGGCATTGACTTTGATGTGTGTCGCCGTTGGCTGCAAACGCAAACGCAAACGTAAACTGCTGACTGCCGTTTTTCCACTGATCGTGATTCAAATGCAGCTTACGTGGCTTCTATGTGGCTATATGGTTGGCAGGCTGGCTGGCTGGCTGGCTGGCTGGCTGGCTGGCTGGCTGGCTGGCTGGCTGGCTGGCTGGCTGGCTGGCTGGCTGGCTGACTGGCTAGCTGGCAGGTTGCTGTGGAGATCAACCAGCTGCTGATTAGAGAGCAAAACATGCGCTGGCCGAGGCTGACTTCATATGTGGGTTGTGCACATATCTGGGCATATATGTGCTTGTCATATATATGTATATATATACCTGTAGCTTTGAGGTATGATAAATTGTAGGAAGCCTGGTAAAAGTAATATGGTTTTAAGCCAGGTGTATCAAACGGTGTATAAAAGCTATCTATATTTCCTATATACATATCTAGCTCTATGAAACTTTGATATTAACTTAAGCTGTATAAGAGTCTTTTTTACTCCTTTTATACTAAGCTTTTATGTATTTAGTAGTCGGAAAGAGTATTTCCTGTTCTCTCTTCGCATTTGATAAGCCCCTATCTATACTGTAGCAACTCCTCATAAGCTACTCATACATTTCATGCTTGTATACAGAGAGAGTACTGCCAGAGGGAGTTCATTTGATTTAACTCAACTACTTCTCCTAATCATCGTTTTTCCATTATCTTTCATTTATGTCATAGCCTAATCAAGAAAAGGTCTTTTATTATCTGGCCACATCACTTATATATAGATCTTTGCATCTTCGCCTTTGTTTGAAGCTAAATCATATTGAAATATTGAAGTTGCCTGCCTGAATTAATACTTTTTGCTTTTGTTTAAAGCAGCTGCTTTAAAAGTGTTGTTCAGGCTTAGCCTTATTTGGCCAGCGTTTAATTGATGCCCCACCTCGACGACAGCTCCAACTGAAATTGTTTGTGACTAATTTCAACAATGAAAGGTCATTGTTTCCACTTCAATTAGCCTTTTACTCATTTTGCTGTTGCTCTGACCAAATTGGAGTGGCTGTCATTTTGATGAACTGAACACGACTCTGCGCTGAAAAGCACTCGATATCCGTTGCTTATGACAAAATGCCGCTGACAGACTGTTGCATAAAATGCCAAATTGTCTGGAGCTAAAAATTTGTCCAAATTTGGCAGCAGCAAGTGAAAAATGCAGTCGGGGCCAGATTATAGCTGTTGCTGCTGCTGCTGCTGCTGTTGCTGTTGCCATCTATTTGGTTTATGGCATAGACCTGCCGGCCGGCAAGTACAAAATTGGCTTGCCAGCAGGCGGCAGGCGGCAGGCAGCGTTCAGCTTGTTGCATGCAACAAACTTGCCAAGCGCTTCAAGTCTTTTAAACAGTTGCGCCTCTCGCTTGCACCTCATGCCAAGCACAGTGTCACAGCGTCGCGCAAATTAAACAGTTTTATTATGACAGCCAACATACACACACTCGCACACACACACACACACACACACACACACACACACACAGGATGGGAGGCGCGCAAGTGCAGCGCACTTTAGACAGCAATAACAAAGTAAACGAAAGTCATAAAATTAAATTTAATCCGCTTGCAAGTTGCCTGTGTTTTGTTGGCCTGACGCTTACTTCTTACGGTACGGCTTTTAACTGATGCCACGCCCATTGCCAGCTACCCCCGCTACCTGTCCATGCCAGCCCCCACACGGCGCCTGTTGCCCGTTTTATCCCGTATTAAACTTACATGTAATCCGCTTGTATTGCCAACATGCATATTGCCAACTGATTTGAGCAAATGACCAGGCCAAAAGACATTGTCCGGTCAGATCGCGATAAACGACACACACGCACACACACACACTGAACAGATGGCATTCAACTTTTTTAATAAATTGTTGGCAATGCGTTGCCTTTCTTATTCCTGATTGTTGTTGTTGTTGTCGGTGCTGTTGCTGTTGCTGTTGCTGCTGCTGCTGTTTTTTAGCTGCTTATCGACTTGTCGCCTGCTTAAAGTGTTAAAACTTTTTTTTTTTTTCGTTTGCTGCCTTATGAATTGAACAGAGTATATTGGTTGTGTGCAAGGTATGCTCTGCTAACAAGGAGGTTAGAGACTCGAAATTCAGTGTGCAGACTTCTGTGTACCCTCGTCTGATACAATCTTGAGTTACACTGTGAACTATAATTTGATAAGAAATTAGAATAAGTTCGTGCCGTGAACGAGCATTAGGCAGTCGAGAGCATGACTCCTGCTGCCGCTGCTGCTGCTAAAAAAAAAAGTTCTTGAACAGCTACTTGAGCAGCTTTCATTTGGCTTTTGTTTGCCGCTCGGATTTTTATTTTCAGCGCATAATTAATTTAAGATGCACATTAATTCCCAATCGGGCAGCACTTCAAGTGCCCCGCGCCACTTCACTGACTCAGATTTATCTGATATTTTTTAAATATATAAATAAATATACAACAATTATTGTTCGCTTGCGCGAAAGTCTATCTGCGGCCACAGCAGCACACATTTAATATATGTGTGTGCAAGAGCAAGCTTTAATGCGCTTATATTTGCATTATGATTGCTGAGATGTGATTTGTATCGGCTTTGAAATACGTCGGCTATTTACAGTTTGCAGTGCAGCTGCCCTCTGGGTCAATGTAATCCCTTTGCAAGCTGCTGTAAGTTTCAATTGCTGCAATGTAAGCTGCTCTCAATCAGATTACAGTTACAATCAGATATTGATAAAGGTGCATCGAATATGTTTCAGTTTTAATTAAAAGCGAACAGCAGCTGTCAGAATGTGCTGTGACAAAGGCTTTTGTGCAGCTGACAGACGTGGCGCCTGGGACACACACACATCAGCACAAATCTCACATGCAGGCATTCGGAAAGGGTATTTCACAAGGTAGCGCCGCAGGCAATTCAAGCAGCCGTCAGTTCGTCGGTTCGTCCGTCATTCAGTCAACAGTTCAAAGTTGCCCAACACTTGTGGGCCTTCATGGCTAATTAAGTCGCTTAAATTGATGCAAAAGAAGGTTAACATGTGGGTGTTGGCATTTATGAGGTAACACATGGTAACACACGCACGCACGCACGCACGCACACATAAGAGTTGCTGCTGCTGCTGCAGCTGCATTTGCCAGAAATTATGTAAATTTGTTGTATTTGTATATTGTTAATAGCTGTCATAAACGTAAACACCCCCACAAAATGCTAAAAATGTGAGGTGTGCGAGCGACGCTGCACGAGTGAGTGTGTGTGTGTATGTGTGTGTGTGTGCGAGCCAAGGCAAAAAAGTGGGAGTTGCCGCAGCTATTGTCAATTTTACATAAGCAGTTCATATTTATAATCATTTTGCAGTTTTTACAGAAAAAGTATTTTATATAAATATTGTAATACATATCTGTACGTATATGTATATGTTCATGAACATATGCATCTTTTATAAAAATAATATCAGCTTGTAAAGCAAATTTAAACATTTAAAATCAAGTTTTCCTTTTGCTCACATTGCAGTTGGCAGACAAAATATAAAATGAAAGCAATTTAGTAAATTGAATAATTACATGTAACACACACACACACACACACTTACACACACACACACTCACACTGTGATACATAAAGATAGTCATCGACAGAGGTGCGAACACAACGTTTTGGCTTCTGATGCGACACGTCACTTGTTGCAACGTGATCAATTGAAATGTAATTAAAATTAAATGTAGTAAAACATCAACTTCCAGTTTCTTTTTTTTTTACATTTATTGGCCATTGGCTTTGGACTAACGGCGCTGGCACACTCAAGCGTAAGAGAGCTGCTTAAATGTCAACAAAGACACGCCATAAGATCATATTTAAATTAATCAGAAAATAAGAACAGAATGAGAAAAAATATGCAAAACTGCAAAGCTGCAAGATTGTGTCAGAGGCGGGCGCCCTGTTGGCCGGCTCAAGGCTTTTGTTGCTGGCATAAAATATATGTGCTGCAAAATTTATGTGGCAAGCGTCTAAAGCAAGAGGCCAAAACCAAAACGGTAAACGTTTGAGCAAAGTGGCCGCGCCTGCGCCCCAGCTAAAAACTTGGCCAGATTCTGTGGCAGTTGAGGCTGAGAGATTGGAGCTGCGGCTGCGGCTGCAGCTGGGGCTGGGAGTGGTGCCTGCCCTGGCTTGACTTCGCTCGGGCCAATACGGAACCAGACATCATGGTTCATCGAAGGGGAACTTAAGGCTAAGCGTCGCGTTTTGTCAGCATTTTTTTTGCGTTTTTCATTTTCATTATTTTTTTTTTTTTTTTTTTTTTGTGTTGCCCAAACGCTGACAAGCAAATGGATGACCGGCTGGCTGTCTGCCGTAGCTAAATGCTTGTTGGTTGGGTTACCAAAAGACCTTGGACTATGATTTTCAGCGCTCTGTTCTCTTTATTACATAACTCAGCTTGTGTGTGTGTGTGTGTGTGTGTGTGTGTGTGCGTGGGGGCCAAAGTCGAAGGCAATATATTGCTAATTGAATTGGAATTGAAACCGAGAGCGTGGAGTACTCAAGTGCAAGCAAAAGTCAAAGCGCTTACAAAAGAAGCTATTGTTTTGGTTCAGTTTGATATATGTAATTCAATTACGAAACAAAGTCTTTTGAGGAGAAGATGAAAAGGTCCATTCATAAATTAAGATAACAACTTTTTTAGGCACTTGCATTTAGGTAAGCGATAAAACTCATTGACCGAAGTTTTAGCTTATGATTAGCTTTAATTATAGAATTCCAAGTAAAAATAAGCAAATTAAAAAACTTTGATACGTGTTTCAATAATACAAAAAAAAAGATATGAACTTTAAAATAACATAAACAGATCTATTGATAAGTGAAGAAAAAAGCTTTTCAAACTACTTCGAAACAATAAAACGAAAGGACAAAGCTCATAAAAATCAGCTTTAGCCTACGGCTAGTTTTCAAATTTAAAAAGCTTTTAGTTGAATTTAATTTAATCTCATCAGGTCAATCAAGAGGGCTGTATGTCAGTAAATAAAGAAGTTTTTGGTTTAGATTCTGGTTCGATAACAGAAGAATCAATAAATAGATCTTTAAGAAACTCGTAACGATCACTTGCTAAATAATTGTACAAAGCTGTTGATGGGATTAGCAGAGAAACAAATTTTTTAAAAAATTAAATAAGAAGATTTCAAGCCATATGAACACACACATTCAAGTAAACTACGATGAGTAAAGCACCTTTTAGTCTGAAGCCTTTCGAATTAGTCAAACTGATAACTTTTCCACAGTTGCACATTGCAACTTCCAGACATATTAATTGTTTTACACTGAGTGCCTTAAGATATTTATGGCTTGTTGCGTTCGACTAGTCCCGTCTACAGTTTCACATGCCACAGCGATTGCCACATTTACCGAAACTAAGGCTGACAGCTAACAACCAGAAAATGTCTATACAATTTTCTTTGGCTAGTTTTCATTTCGTTTGGGCTTTGTTTTTTTTTTTTTGGGTGCGTGCGATGCATAAGCAAGGTCTTGTTGTTGCGAGGTTTTTTCTGTTTTAATTTTTGTTTTTTTTTTTTTTTTTTTTTTTTTGTGGCTGGTTGGCTGGCTTGTATTGTATCGCCCCACCTACTGTTTAAGGCAGACGCTTAACGCTTCGTCAATTTGTTTTCTATTTTTCAGTTTTTTTTTTGTATTTTTTTTTTTGCTGTTGCTGTTGCTGTTGCTGTTACTGCATTTGGTAGACTTTTTACAAAAGTGACCTCATTTCCCCTCCCACCAAAAAAAAAAAAAAGCAACAAATTAGTGTAGAATTTCAGCTAATTAAAGTACTCCCAGAGTGCGTTAGTGTGTGTGCATGTGTGTGTGATGACCATCTGTGGTTAGAGCAGAGAAAAAATGAAAAAAAAATTATGTATATTTAAATACAATTCATAAAGAAGCCGCCAAGTTGGCGTGCAATAAACGACTAATAAATGTGAGGCGGGCTGGCGGCAGTTGGCTGTCAAGTTTGCTTTTGCCTGATTTCTAAACCAATTAACATGAATTACAAATGTCACGTTGTCGTCTTCTCTATATATTTGTGGCCGTTGTTGTAAAAACTCTGAATATGTCATTTGCTGGTGTACCAGGTTGGCGAGGCGTTAGGGCGTGGCTGACGGCAGAACTGGGGCAATGTATGTGACATTGGCTATCGCTGTTAATTTGAAGCGCTCACTGACCGCTGGCCAAACACTTCCTGGTTGCTTTGACATTTGTTGACCACACACGCACGCACACACACAGATACACACCCTCTTCAGCTCGGTTAATGCTACGCTATCGCAGTGCAAAGATCAAATAGTCAACGGCAACAGTTGCTGCTGCTTCTGCTGCTGCTGCAGAGGCAACTGCAACTGTCAACTTGTAGACGTAATTAATTGCCAGAGCAACATGAACGTCAACAACAAACGCCACAACAACAACAACAACAACAGCAACAGCAACTTTTGACCATGGCCACATCTTTGACTGCAACAGCGTCTCTCTTGCCACACTCTAGCATTGCTCGCCGCAGTTTGGTTGGACACTTTATGTGCCAGATGTGCTCGTAAAGATTTCCTCATTGTTGAGCGTGTGCATAAAAGCATTTTTAGCATTTTACCTAGCCGAACTCTAGCTCTGCTCGGCGATATATGGCGCTGCGCCTTGCTCCCGCCACGCCACGCCCCGCTACGCCACGCCTTGGAAATGCTAATGCAAGCAATTTCGAAAATAAAATCTATGGAAATGTGTGTCACACTTGTCGCGCCACGATGTGGCCATAGGGAAAAATCATGTACGAAGAGCTACCACATAATGAAACCAAAACATAAAAGAGCAAGCGGCTCCATAACTTTCAGACCTCTGCTGCTGATGCTGCTGCTGCTGCTGTTGCTGCTGCTGCTGCTGCAAGTTTATAAGCCACACGATGCAAAATATGCTGTTGCAACATGACGCGGACAGAGAACGAGAGAGAGTGAGAGAATTAGAGGTGCCAATTAGTTGCTTGGAGTCTACGATTGCTCGTTAGAACTGTTAAAAATTGGTAAATAGTATTTTTGCTTTTATTCACTCAAAAAGTTTCGATATCAGTGTCGCTGTCCGTTTCACTATGCATCTCTATGGAAGCTAGAGACTTGAAGCTTGCAATGTTCTCGTCTGTGTCGGATATGCTCACTGTGCATGGACCAAATTGGCAAAAAAAACTCTATCAGCTATACAGTCACAAGTTTATAGATTAATATAAATACATATACAACAAATGAAGGCGTTGCATGACGATAAAGAACAAACTGCATCTGCCACACTCTTAAAGCTAAAGTCAAAAAGTTTTGCTGCTGAATCACTTTTGAGCTGCTCTGCAGACGGGCTGCCCCTTAGGGCCTGGCCCAATCCAAAAACTTAACTGACTTTGAACCACAAAACAGCATTAGGCAGTCATTTCACCTGTTCATTAGAGAGTGGCACGTGCTGCATATCTTATCAAGTAGATCTAAATAGCATAAAGCCAATAAGAGTCTGACACAACAAAGCTCTTCCTTAAAAGTAATACAAAAAGAAACTGTAGTTTTTTTTTTTTAAATATTATTTTCCATTGTTAATCGAGGACAATTTCACAGTATTTCCACTGCGCATTTAGATGACAATTAAAAATGCATTCAATTATCAATTACAGCTGTTCCAATGGCAATGAGCAATTTAATCAAATGCATATAGAAAGACAATGCAATTCATATATATGTATATATATATATATTTACATAAATATTTCTATAATATTTTTTTTATATAAAAAAAGCTTACATAAATGAGATTGGGCTGACTTCAAGTGCACGCAGCTGTGCAAAAATATGCAAAAATTGAGATTAATGTCAACGGCTATTTCAGGCTACACACACACACACACACACACACACACACACACGCACACACTTGTTGTGATTGAGTATGTGGCTATTCAATCTCATCCAATCCAACTCGATCCCAACAAACTGCAATGCAATGCACTGGAGGCCGCTGCTCTAAAACTGTCAGCACCAAAAACAACAAAAAATTGAGGACGTGACAAAGTTGACTTTTGCGAATGACACGTGTGCGCTGATAGCAGCAGACATCGTTGTTGCTGTTGCTGTTGCTGTTGCTGTTGCCGTTGCCGTTGCTGTTGCTGTTGCAACTGACAATGCGAACAAAGCAAATAGAAATCGCAATTCGCATTATGACTGCATTTCACAGATATCGCTGCCAGCTCGCAAGTTAATCAGGCCAAAAGCAGCAGCGGCAATAACTGAGCACGTGAGCGCTGATAAGACAGCGGAAGTGTGACTTCGTCTACCTCTTCTGCTTGTTTTTTATGTTGCTTGGCTTGCAACGCTTTGTGCGGGCTGCACTTGCCACACGGCCATATTTATATGTGCGCGATAAGAACGCGCCAACATTACGAAACTTTTAACTTTTGATAAGAGCCAAACAGCTGGCAGCTAACACACAAAGAGACAGCGTGTGAGAGAAAGAGAGAGAGAGAGGGCAAGATAGTACGTGTGTGTGTGTGTGCGTGTGTGTGTGTATGTGTGTTCTGTGTTTATCTATACAGGTGCATGTGATGCAATTGCCCGATTACAAAACCAATGCCAACGATAGTGACAGCCAATTTGCAAAGGAAATTCGTTAACAACTTTCAAGTACATTAAACAACAACAAATTATACAACAGAGCCGTGACATTTGAGATATATGTACACATATATAAATGTATATCAGCCTTTTGCACAACAGCTCAACTGTGTCAAGAAAAAAGTAAAATAAAAGGGGAATACAAATTGTCTGACTGCAGTTTGTTTTTGTTTAATATCCATTTTGCGCACATTGTTTGCTTAGAAAATGTCTAGGACGTGGCCAACGAATTCGAAACTTTGTTTTGTGCGCACAATTTCCATGTTGCCAGAGCTCACCTCGGCACGAAATCAATTTACCTTGCTTAGGCGAAAGTAACTGAAAACTACATCAAAATATCAAATATGAAATTTCAACAAATTTTGACGACTTCAGTGAACTTTAACGGGCTGCAGCCACAAATCAAATGAAACTAATATGCTGTGAATATATGAAATATATATTTCTATATATATATACATATATATATATATATATGAAATTTTAACAAAATTGCAGCTTTCATTTGCATGTTCAACTTTTACAAATATTCTCTAACTAATGCTCATTTAAGTTGCAGAAGAAAGTCCCAAAGAAATTTATTTACTTGAGCTGAGATACTAGCCTCAAGATATTGAGTTGAACAATAGTTATATATATATATATATATATATATATATATATATATATATATATATATATATATATATATATATATATATACATATTTATTTATTTATATTAAATTCTTAAATTTTTATTCTCATATATTTCAGAGCTATGTTTTTCTCCGTATATTTGTGCTTTATAGTTAGTAATATATTTTTATAATTTGTGCTTGATTCATTTGTTTACTTAAACGATTCATTACTTTCGACGGCGAGGCGGGCGAAGAAAATAAATGTACTTGGCATACTTTTTGAAGTTCCATGTAAATCCGATAGCTATTCTTAATGCAGGCGACGGGGCAAATGACCCCATTAATTTTGAACGCGCGCAGACATCGCATTCTCGCCTAGGAAATTCCACTTTTTCGAATTTTTTTTAGTTTTTATTTTTGGGAAAATTCCCCTCAAGACGAGGAACAACATCGTCGCTAGTTTGAATAAATTATTTGGGAAATGAATGACCAGCGATTCTCATATGCCGCCTCTCAAGCGTTTCGCCTTTAATTAGATGCCCGTTGTCTCTAAATGGCGGCGAGGCCTGTGTATCTAATTAGGCCCGCTTTTGAGAGCACCTGAACCCAACTTGAATTTATTGGACAACGAGCCAAAGAGGCTAACAGAATGTAAAGAAAGAGTGTTTTGTGGCCACGGCTGCAGGTAAACGTAAAAAGGTAAAGGTGTTGAAAATAGTCGGGGTCGGCTGCGAAGCCTGAAAAATGGATTCATATCAAACGGGTAAAGAGGGTAAATTATCTTGTTATTAAAACTGTATGTAATTGGCAGAAGCAGTCGTGGCTGATATCATAAATGTACATATCTATATTATTGATCAGATTAATGATATCAATCTCGAAACTTTTAAGAGCTACAGCGCGTAGTTATAGCCTAACTGAAAGTCCTCCTATGTCCGCTCAACTTTGTTTCATATAATCAATAATCATGAACCCGATTAAAATCGATATCAACCTTTGATTAAACGATAACAAATTTGATACACAACATGAACTAAAGTATACCCAAAAAGGAAATACTTCTATTCTTTAGGATATCTATCAGTCGGGCACCTAAACTTATTTTCCTTTATTCTGCTGGTGTTTGTTTTAGCCGGCATGGAAAATGAATTAGATAAATATCATTGCAGAGATTAAGTTGAAGCTCTTCAGTTAAGTGGGTGTGGCTGGGGCACAGCTTGTTCTGAGAGATAAAAGTGAGCTAAAGATGAAGAGCGCGAAGAGCACGAAGCAAAGAATAGACAATAAACAGAGAACTATCATGAAATATAAGATATGATGCATAAGTATAGTGATTGAAATGAATTATCTCTCCCACTCACCCTCTCTGTCTTTTTCACACATTTCCCAGCAGACTTTTTAGACTGAAATGAAAATTTTCCTTGATGCACATTTATAAATTCAATCATATCAAATTGTTTTCATGCTCAAAAGTAACAAACTAAATTCTTAACAATTTCACTTTATTTTTATTTTTTAAATCAAATCGAAGTCGAAACTCAGATTTTGTAAGCGTGGCTATTGTTGCCCTCGACTATAAATCGAAACAATTTCTTTATTTCATGCCCAAGCACACACTGCACACATTTCCTTTGTCTCTGTTAGCAATACTGAATTCATAAAGGCTTTGCCTTTTTTTTCTTTTTTGTATGATATTTTCAATAAGTCAAATCAGTCAGCATAAAGGCTTTCTAATCTATAGTTATTCGTTTGTTTTCATTGCAAAATATATTCATATATTTGATGAGAGTCAATCAAGTGCAGGCCGCAAAAGGTATTGCAGTTCAGTTGGGGCAACTTTAATATGCCTTAATTTTCAGCTGGCTAAAGTTGTTGCTCCTCAAATTTGCTAGCCAAACTGGAGACTTGGCATTCGACAAGTTCTCTTGGCCATTTCCGCACTGCTGCGCGCTTTTCAAGCTGTCTGCTGTATGCATATCTCAATTATAAGTCGCCGCTTAGCATTGTTTTTAGCAGTTGCCACAGCGAATTGCCAGTTGCCAGTTGCCAGTTGCAAGTTGCGAGTTGGAAGTTGCAAGTTGCAAGTTGCTTGCTGATAAATGCGGAATTTGTTGTTTGCCATTTGAGTTGAGTTTTTTGGCCAAAAAAGCTGCTCGACCAGCAATCACAACGGCAACACTCGGCAACAACTCGCAAACAGGTGCGCACCAGCAACAACAACAACAATAACAACAACAACAACAATAATAACAACAGCAACAGCATCACAAATAACAAGATGCAAGTTTTGTGAACTTTTAACTTTTAGCTGCGCTTGCCCCGGCCCTCGGCCGCCGCCTCCTGCTTAGCTGCAACTGGATTTAACTCGGCTCCGCTTTGCAAATTTAAATTCATTCACCTGTGGAAATTTTATTTCTTCTGTTTTTTTTTTGCAGCTCGTTTGTTTTTGTTTGCTTTTCCAGTTAGAGCTCGCTCGCCGCTGCTGTTGCTGTTGCTGTTGCTGTTGTTTATTGGCTACTGTTTGTTGTTGCATTACTTTCACTTTTTTCGCTGTTGCTGTTGCTGCTGCTGCTGCTGCAAAAAAAAAAAAAAAAATCAAAGCAACGGTTTCTTCTATCCACACTCTAAGCCGCAGCTGTCTCTCTGCAATAGCAGCACCCAATTGCACTGTATTAACCCTGCCCCCCACGTCCCCCACGTCCTCCCTCGTCATGACGACTGTAAGTGCCACACGGTCTTTGCTTTATGCAACAACTTAAACATATCAGCTGTCTTATTGTTGTTTTCTCTCTTTGTGGGCATAAAAGACAAACAAACCCCCAACGATTTGTGGCTTACAGGTGTTTGCCTCCAACAACAGGCGGCAACTGCTGCGCCTGCTGCTGCTGCTGCTGCTGCTTGCTCTATATAAAAAAAGAAAAGAAAAGAAAACCATATAAAATGAAAAATATATAAAAATAAAAATAAAATGAGGAAAACTCTGAGCCAATTTATGGCACACGCTTCGCAATACGTTGCAAGAAAAGAAAAAAAAAAACAGAAAAAGTGCAATTGGTTTGCATTATTTTTGCTCGTATTGTTTTTCATTTCGTGTTTCCATTACCATCACATTGTTGCAAGCGCCGTTAACGGTATTAAAAATAACTCCGCATTGCTTTATACTTTTCATAAGCAATTTATATTAAATTTAAACAATTTCGTCTCTTTTGTCATTCCAGGTGCGTATTCATGGCATTGTCAACTATAAATGATGTTAAGTAAATGACAACAGGTAAATGTGGCAACAAAATGGAAAAAAAAATCCAGAGAGGCTTAAGAAACTCTTTGTTGCTGGCAGCAGTTCACAAAACTTTACTATAAGCCCTGCCAACAACGTGTCACAGAGAGAATACTGTTGTGGAGCACTTAAGTTCCAACTATTATACCATTAGCTATTAACTATTAAATAACTAAATATAAAGATGCTCTACTTTATAGAGAACGTGTCATAGAGAGAGTACAGTTGAAGGAGCATAAATTGTTATAAGCCCTAAAGTGCAGTTAGTTAACAAAGGTGATATACATGCTATGCTAGTAGTAGAGAAAGAATCATAGTTATAAAGGAATAAGACATAAAAGTGTAGAAAGTATGAAAAAGAATTGAAAATGCAATTTAAATTTTAAGTGAAAAAGTATGAAGCAATATCAGTTAGACAGGTTGGTCTTTATATATTGATTGGTATTACAAATAATCTAAATGCTAAGTAGGTAATAGAATCTAAAAGGTGGAGTAAGAGTAAGTAAGTCTAGACATTGGTCCTGAACATAATTTACATACTTTCTTCAAAATGACTTTTGCGGCGAGAATCGAGTGGGCAAACCCGAAGTGAAATACCTTAACATTATAATCTTAACATCTATAAATTAAATATAATTTTATCAATTGATTTGAAAAATTGAAAAATGATGTCAATTTCTATTTGGCAAGCTGTCTCACTGACATTTGAAAGCACTGCCTGAACGCTTTGAGCTTCCAATAGCTTAAGCGGCTTTTGCTTTGCTTGCAGTAGTTTCTCGATTTGCCATATCATGGAACAGTATCTTATCGATAATGATCTACCGACAGTTGATCTATGGAAAACACTTGCAGCATCTGCCCAACACCAGCATGGCCTATACTTTAGTATTATAATTCATATAGCAAATTGGTTAGCTTTAGCTTTCTAAAGGAATAGCTGATAGCTTCCATAATCATTAGGTTCATATATACCTATAGATGAATGGCTCGATAGATAGGCTTCGATCACTTCAGCTATTTAGCCTGAACAACCATATGCCTGTTTAATCACCCAGTCCATCTCCTGTCTTTTGCTGCTGTTTTTTTTTTTTTTTTCTATAATATACGAATTCGCCTTTCAAATTCGTGGCAAATAAACGCATAATTGTTGACTGGCCAAGAGGCCGAGCAGTTGGCGTTAGATAACTTCGGCATTATGTTGAGCGCTTTGGAAAGTCGTACAAAACTGTTAAATTGTTGCGAAGATTCCTTAATTAAAGTTGGGCTGCGAATGCGCCTGGCTTCAAGTTATTTGCTGCCCGGCATATCATAGCAAAGTGCGGAGAGCGCACAAGAAATTATTTCAAAACTTTGCAGCGCGGCGACGGCGGCGGCGGCGGAGGCAGCGGAGGCAGCGGAGGCAGCGGCGGCGTCTGGGCAATTTTAGCGAGTGCAAATACTTTGAACAACAGCAACAAATAACGATAACAACAAATGCCAATCATTGTTTGCGTAGCGCATCAGACAACGTCTGTTTGTGTCTCTTGCTCAATGTGTGTGTGTGTGTGTGTGTGTGTGTGTGTGTGTGTGTGTGTGTGTGCGTGTGTGTGTGTGTGTGTGTGTGTGTGTGTGCGCGTGCGTGTGTGTGTGTGTGTGTGTGTGTGTGTGCGCGTGTGTGTGTGCTGCAGTTTGAAACGCGCTACACGCACGCAATGGACGCGGCATCCATGAGATACTCTTATTTTGCTTAGCCTTAGCCGTTAGCTACTTACTCAAGCATGACTCGTAGTAGTAGTGGCCGCAGCCGCAGCTCGAAAGTGTGAAACTAACTATTGTGCAGTCGAGACGACGACCGAGGCAGCGACGTCGACTGAGGTGGCGGCTGCTGTTGGCATTGCTGCTTATGCCCATTTAACGTTAGCATGCGAAACTTGTTTGCTGCCGGAATTTGTTTATGTTTTTTTTTTTCTTTATTTTTTCTTTTTTTTCTGTGTTTTGAATGAGCTTTTTATGCTAGTCGCTTGCCAACGCCTCCGCAGCAGCCATTTGGTTATAAGTATTAGTAAACCTTTTATCAATGGATTTTCTGGCTTGATAAATGAGTTAACTTTACTTTTGAGATAGTTGCTAAAAGCCATCATCAATTATTGTTAGCCAGATTTGACCCTGATCTCAATTGAAGCTCTCGACATTGCTCAGCTCTACAAAATATTTTTCAAATTCTTTCACTTTTCTAAACGATCTATGAAAACTTTTAGGAAAATCAATCAAACTTTTTAAAAGCTTAAACAATTTCATTGCCAGCTTTTGTTAATGAAGCCAAACTCTGAGACTAACTGAGCTAAGCTGTAAAGTTCATATTGTTTATGAGCTGCCGCTGCTGCCGCTGCTGCCGCTGCTGCTGCTGTCTTTGCCTTGTTTTCTTATTGTGAAGTTTTTGGCAACTTGTTTTTGGCTAAAATAGTTTGGCTTATGCTAATTTTGGGGCGTGCAAAAATTCGCACTTTCCAACTCGTTTGCCCGCCGAATTCCAAACCGACCATCAAAAGTTGTGCAAATTTTTAATAAGTGGCGTCAAAGCAAATAAGCTACAGAAATATATATACACACGAGTTTATATGTATATGTATATATATATATATATATATATATATATATATATATACATATATCTATAAATTAGGGTCAAACATGTTGCGAGTTTTCACTTTCAGTTTGCCCGCCAAACTGGGTCAAATTGGCTTGAAAAACTGAGTTGAGAATTGTGCTGGAAAATTCATTTTGAACACATGGAAAAGTGGCTGGTGTGGCCAGCAAGCGTCTGGCCCACTTTACAGTTTTGAGCAGCCAAATTATACAATTAGAAATCATAAATTGCCGCCACTAAACGTTCGCTGGACAAACGAGCCAAGTTCGCCAAGTAGCCACAAATGCAAGTGGCACAGATCTGCTTGGGGCCACACCTGCAAAGTTGATTGGCTGCTGTGAGTCAGCGTCGGACTTGCGGCAGCTGCGTGCCCACAGTTTCCGGGTTAGTGAAAGATACAAATGCATTGATATGCAACGGCCAGGGCCAGGCAAATGTCAAAAGTTAAGCCACAACTCAAACCAACTCCCAGTTCCAGTCTCAGTCCCAGTTCAGTTGGCACAATGTCAATTACTCTATCTGCAATGAGAGTTACGAATTATGAATGTTAAGCAGTTCACAGAAATTTGTCATGTTGCTGGCTTATCACTAAGTGTTGGCTAATTCGAAAATCATTTAGTTTTATGGCTCTATTCCAATGAAAGGCAACCGAAAGTCTCGCGTGCCAAACGCGGAAATTATGGCCGCCAAACGCGCGCTCGCACGGCCAAAGCTGGCGAAACGCCGCAGGATAATGCGAGCGGCTTTAGCAACTCGCTTCTAATTTGCCGTTTCCTGTCCCTGTCGCACGTAATTATATGGCCAAGGCGAACGAACGAACGACCTACCCTCCGCCGCGCCAGCCAAGTTGGCCAATTGGAAAATGCGGCGCTGACAAGCGCATTTGGCTGCCTGCCTACCGCTGTCCATCCGACTGCAGTTACAGTTAACGGCATCTAATAGATACTTTGGCACCTTGGCATTACCATTTGGCCATTTACCATTTGCCAGCAGACACGACATGCAGCAGCAGCAGCAGCAGCAGCTGAGAATACACACATTAAATGGCCATTCAAATTTACAGAAATCATGTAAAGGAATTGACAATTTTCCATCAATTATCTTATTACTCATACGCCATGTGGTGCTAGGCTTAAGCAAGACGTCAAAGATGAGCCTGAAATTGATTTGTTGTAATTAAATGCTGAAAGTATGCAAATAGGAATTTTAGCTTAAGGAATTTACTAACTTTGTTTAGTAAATTTATGAAATCATCAAGAGAGCGAAAGAGAGAGGTAGAGATAGAGAGAGAGAGAGAGAGAGAGAGGAGTATGTGTTTATAAACGAAATTGAGATATATTTCAATATATTTCAAACATATACACTGTAAAAAAAATCAAATTTAAATACTAACAATTTGAATAACTTCATCCATCAGAGAGAGAGAGAGAGAGAGAGAGAGAGCGCAAGACTTAAGGAAAGCTCTTACCAGATATATATGAATGACAGTGCGATTTTCAGCTAAGACTAAAGCCCAATTCCGCGCAATCAGCCAAATTGAGCGCTTCAAAGTTTTTGTGAACATGGCCCAATTGATAGAGCGAATGATTCTCTGCTTGAAGTCAACCAAAATTTAGCTGTCTCAGCTACACCTGTACCTAGACAATATACATGCCTGGCCAGCTAGCTGCACGTGTGGCTGCGTGTGTATGCGTGTGCTGTGTAATGAGCTCAGCGCCAAGCATTTGGCACTTTCACCGCCCAGCTAAGTGAATTGAACGAGCCTGCTCAGCAAATGGCCAAGAACAAACTGAGACAGATTCTGTCATTGGACAGCCAAGCCAAGTGGAGTAACAAGCAAAAGGCGCACACGAAATGCGGCCAAATTTGTTGCTGGCCATTAATTTAAATCGGCCGCCAATCGCTTAATTAAAATCTTTATTGCTGAGACGAAGGTAGCAGAACGCCACCTGCTTTTGCTGGCGGTGCTGCTGCTGCTGTTGCCAAAGCTAACAAAGCGCTTGGCATGAGTGCAACATACAAGAACAGCAACGCCACTCTGTGTACATTACATATGCCCCAACAACAAAAACAACTGCAACTGCAGCAAGTGCAACCAATGGCTGCCACAGAAACCCGGCCAACAGATTTCAAAAGCTTCCCCTTCGGGCCAGTGGCTCTGGCTGCCTGGCAACGATTTCGACTCATTGTGAAATCTGCTAGGCGATGCCCCTCACTTCAGTTGAGTTCACTTCGCTACGCTTCAAGCCAAGCGCAGGGCGTTGAGTTGACTGCAAACGGGATAGTGGGAGAGTGGAAGAGTGAAAGAGAAGTCGCCCTCTCCCTCTCAAAGCAACTCGAAAGACGTGTGTGTATGTGTGTGTGTGTGTGTTTGTGTGTGTGAAATTTACTTGTGCTACAAATTGAGCGCAAACGCATAATTAATTTCAGTGCCAGCAAAGACAGAGAGAGAGAGAAAGAGAGAGAAAGAGACAGCGGGAGGTAGCAGAAGGAGCAAGCAGAAAAAAAAGAAGAAAAAAAATCAAGTTAATGTTTTGTAATGGCCAAGTGCGGGAGCTATCTGGCAGGTGCTGCAGGTGCCATAGACAAGTTGCCCCAATGCACATACATCTATATAACGGTAATTGCTTAACTGGGTAGCAAAGCGCCTAAGGCATTGCGGCTACCAACAGATTGTTGCCCACTTGTCCAACAGCAACAGTTGGCTAAGGGGCATGACTCATTACTCAGCCAGAGCCAAATAATATACATACATACATATATATGTATATGTATGTTTACATATTCAGATTCAAGCCAGCTCCAACTGTACCTACTAATACCAACAATATTTAAACTATTTAAGTTTTTGCATGCAACAGAACTGCCAAGCGAAATAGCCGCAAAAAAAAGATACAAATCAAAATTTGGTATATTTTTTATAGCTAAATTATAGCTATAAGCATATTGCTCGAATTAAATTGGCTGTCAATGGCATAACGGGAAAAGGCAGCAGAAAAAAAAAGCAATGTCAACACCTCGAGCATTTTCATTTTGGCCATTTGCATTTGCCGCTCTTCTCACGCCCAAAGACCAAAAGTCAACTTTCAAAAAAAAAAACAAGATGATGTGGCGGGAAAAAAGCCAAAAATAAAAATAAAATAAAATAAAATAAAAGAAACAAAAGTCTAAAGCTAAATCTGTAAGCGCTACGCACGTAACACAAATAACGGTTAATTTTGTGGGGATTCCGCTGAGTCGCCGCGACAGCAGCGCAGCAGCAGCGGCGCCGGCATAAACATAACTGTAATTGCCGGCAGCATAATTGCGTCGTAATTGCAGACGAGTGGGCAAAGCGAAGAGGCAAACAGCCGAAAATGAAAGTGCAGCAAATAGAAAAAATTGAGAAATATAGAAAAAGAGACGCAGCAAAGACTCGCCCTCAGTTGAAACGGGTTAGAAAGAGATGGACCGTTGCACAGCGATTACAATTAGGCAGGGCTTGACAATTGTGGGAGAGGGAGGGAGTCGGCAGCTAAGACGCGTTACAATTTCGTTCAAAGGCGAATCAAATTTGTCTACAATTTAGAAAGGCAGACAGAGGCGCCCCTAAGGGCTATGAAAAAAAAAACAATGAAATTGATTTTAGTTGTTTCTGTATCTGTGTGTCTGTGTGTGTGTGTGTGTGTGTGTGTTGCGCGCGTGCTGGCCGAAAATCTGGAAAGCCGCAAACGCCAGCCACAAACAACAAGAGCAAACGCAGACGCCGCTGCGAGTGAAAGTAAAAAAACAGAAACAGAAACAGAAACAAAACAACAACAACTACAGTAGCTACAGCTACAGTAAAAATTAGCTAAGGAAAACGAAAAGTGAAATAAAAAGTTGACTACTTGGCTTTCATGGGTATTATGAAACGGCAGTCAGTCAACCGGCTTGGGGGTGTGTGGAGCAGGTCCACTCCGATTGGCAAGTCATGCAAGCGCTGCGCGCCGGCGCCTACAACGGCAGAGCAATGGCGTAAAAAAAAACTTTCAACAGGCGCCAACGGCATTGACTATAAATCTAGAGTCGGTTTCGTCGTCGTCGTTGTTGTTGTTGTTGTTGTTGTTCGCACATTGGCAAAAGATTGAACAACTGTCGAGTTATGCATAGGTATACGCATTCACAGTTAGCCGTCAAGTGGCTCGAGTGGGTCAAGTGGCAAACAAGGTGAGAAATGATACCATACAGCTTATAACGATTATGAAGAAGAAGAAAACAAAAAAAAAAAAACAGATAAAAACGAAACTGAAAACACAAAACTGAAGATCGTTTGACACTGGAACTTGCCTTGAAATTTTCAAGTGCTTGAAATTGTTATGGGAACTTCTGGTATTTCGTATTTGCTTTCAATCAATGTCAATGAGCGTAAGATATAAAATATATGTTCAGGTTAAAGTTAACATAATGCAAAGTGTCTGCCTGGGAGTTTATCTAGCTAACCAGGCGTACTTAACTTTTTGGTAAATCATGAGAATTACATAGAAGAGCATTTTATTTTCTCATGAAATTAAATTAAATTTCAAATCTCATACTCATCACATTATTTATAAAATTTGTAATAATTTCTTTTCATTTAGCCTTTAAGTTTTGCTTTTTAGCGCCGTTCTATGCAATTCTCATTGTTTTGATGTCTTCAATAATGCCCATTTACCATTTTTTCTCTTCAAAGTCGAATCGAAATGTGAGCTTAGTCTCTATCCACCTCTCGCACACTGGCACTTAGTCTCTTAAGCAATTCATAGCGTGTTTTATAGTCAAATTGTTGTTTTCTGCCGAATTTCCTGTATTACATAAGTCCAGCCGAGAGAGTTTAGCATTCAAATGAAGGCAATTTAGTGTTGAATGCATCAACTTTCCATTAGCAGCGCCGCCACCCACCAAGAGCCGCAAATTGGCCACTCGGATTTGTCACTGTGAGCAGCACTCACGCTGCAAGTGCCATAAAAGTTGCATCACACAGCTCCCATAAGCAAACCATTTTTCCGAACCACTCGAGTTGGGGCCAGATAGTGGATTGTGGATTGTGGATTGCGGACAGCGGATGGCGGATTGGGGCAACCAGCTGGATATTGCGAAAGGCGCGCTAATCGCAGCGCAGAGTGTGTGAAACATGTGCGGCACATGTCGAATCGAATGATCGAACGATCGCCCCGACCATCGATCGCGGGCCAACAGCTTGCAGCAGCTGCCCCACGTTGCGACGCCTCCATTTGATGACCCACAAAACGCTTCAGAGGCGGCGCGAAATGAAAAATGAAAAATGGAAAACAGTTTTGCTTTAATGGCTTTTTGAGACTTCATTAGGCGATAAAAATGCGCCGTTGCTGCCACATTCTAGGCATCAGTTGTGATCAGCCACGCCCCCAGCCCCCAGCCCACCGCCCACGCCCTTGAAAGCAGCCCCTTGTCGCCTGTGACTGCAAATGGGTTAAGTGGCTATTCATTCAAACAAAAGCAACATTCCATTGGCCGAATGAGTCACAAGCCAAAGAGTGATTCACACTCTACTCTCCACTCTCCACTATCCAATCTCTACTTTAACTGCTAAATACTATCCTTAGCATAGAACGTACAGAGTTCCCGTAGCAACATCGCAGCTTATCGCAAGTTGTCAGCGACTCATACTCATAGATCATAGCATGCCTGCACGACTGCTCATATACCCTGTATAATATACAAACGGAACTGCCATCGCTAAAACTTAGCCGAAGATTCGCGTCGAGTACTTGATTTTCATAGATGAATCTGCTAATCTGCATCTAGACAAAATTATAATATAGTATCTCTGGTATATATACATATCTAGTATATTATCCAAGTTAGATCAAATCTTTTTAGCCTAAACATATTTAAAATAAAGTTTCTTAATCTTAATTGAACTGAAATTTTCCTAATGATGTTTATAGCATCAGAAGCGTATATACCCACTTGCCCAACCGTGCTGCAGGGCATTTCGGAAAACGGTAAATATTATGTAAAAACCTGATTATTATTGGAGAGCAAACAATCAACAATAGCAACAACAACAACAACAACAACAGCAAAGTGGAGCAACAGAAACGAGCCGCACTTTCAGTTTTCAGTTTTTAGTTTTTGGTTGATTTTCTGTTTTAATACTCGCTCACGAAATGAGAAGAGCATATTGACATTGTAGAGGCTTAAGACTTGACACATGTACTCGCCTCCTATAAAAGGTTTACATATTTGACTCGACATGAATTGAAAGCTATCTATCGATCAGATAGACCCTTGCATTATGTGATCCGCCTATTAAAGTCTGACTAATATGAGACTTTGGATATACACTATTTCTGAACAGTGAGCGAGTAGTCGCAGCTGGTTACGGCCCACTTTTTTTTTGGTATTTTTGAAAACGCGTCAAATGACGCCTAAAATTTATTATCTACAAAACTCGCGACGTTGCAAAGTTCAATTTGTGTTTGGCTTGTGGCTGAGTCAGGCATAATTTTATGGAAATAATATATGTAAGCATATATATATATATATATATATATATATATATATATACATGGTATATATATCTATTGTGTATATCGGATATATGTGAACCTCGCCCCATTATCGTGACAGTTTTGCATGAGCCATATATCACAAAATTGGCAGCGAACGCGTGTCAGAATGCAAGGCGTTAAGCGGCTTTAATGTTTTATCGGCTCTAAGCAGATACATATATATCTATATATATATGTATGTGAGTATGCATATATACTTATGCATATGTCTATATGTATATTTGGACAGTTTCTTTTTGTCAGTCAGCACAATGGAGTTGCTGTTGATCCATAGACAATTAACCCAAATTGCGGTGCCAAACAGCACGTGGGCAACATTTTGGGGCGCCCCATTCGTGAATTTGCCACGTCGCGTATTCTTGCAACAGCAACATCAACAGAGACAACAACAACAATAACAACAACAACAACAAAAAAGTGATCGTTGCATAAGCCAAACGTCATCTGGCAGCTGCCTCTCTTGGCCATTTGAAAGGCATCGAGTTGCGAATGGGCCGCCATTTGGGCTAGGCGCAGCAAATTAGGCAAACTTGGTCTAAATAGCCATGGCAAACAGAAAATGGAAAATGGAAAATGGAAAACAGAAAACGCAGCTAAACAAAAAGAAGCATTTTTTTATGGACAATATGAATAAATATGGTCAGCAAGATGGCTGTGCATAGATAGACAACTAATTGGTAAGGGCTCCAAATCTATGAGAAACTCTGATATAATAGGAAAAGACTGGAATGTCCATAGGCAAAGGCATAACTTTAGTATGCTATGCACTTATTTAATCTCTAATCACATGAGATCTCTATCATTATATGGTAAATAAGCAGAAATCTACTTCTTCTAAATTGAGTTAATGGCATAAAATAATGAAATATATATTTTAATAAAAAGAATTTTTAATGATGTGGATTATTGTTGATAATAGTATTTTATTAGATTACTATATGATGTATGAGGGTATTATGTACCAAAGAATCCTCTGTTTACACACTGAGCTTACCATTTTACCCACTCGTTAGTTATAGTAACTAGTTTTACTATCCCTTCCACTCGCTGCTTTAGCTTGTTACTTCTCCTAACTAGCTTGACAGCTTTGCCACATCAACTTTTAGCTCTCTTGGCATACCATCTTACTCGTTATTTGTTGCCTAATCGTTACTTTCACACTCGTTACTTTTATAGCATTGTCATCTGAATAATTATACTGATCAAGAACTACTTAGTTACTCGTTACTCTTACTCGTTGGCTCGTGTTAAATCAACTGTTAACTTGATTAGCACACTCTACTACTCGATATTAGCTACTCGTTACTTTCACACTCGTTAATTTTAGAGCATTGCAATCTCAGCTACTCTTACTTACTCGTCACTTTTACTCGCTAACCTTAACTACGAATCTCTTAAAGAGTTCTATACTTGAATTATAAATATACAACTACAGTATACATATGTACATCGACAATTAGCTTTAGATCTTGACGATTTCACAACCGATTCGATCCAATTGGCATTAATTACTTGCATTTGTTAGCCATATTCAGCAAATGTGAGGCTCGAGGCTCAGTTCGCTGTTTGCAGCTGGCTCAAACCCAAGTGGGATGCAATCAATATGCAAACAGTTGTCCCCTAAAAAGCAAAAAGAAAAAACAAAAACCGAAACAAAAAGCAAAAAGTATTTACGATCGCACTCATACATAATCATAAATGTCTCATTTGTGATGCAGATCGTGTATTCGGCACACGTTTAGCGCATTTCAAGAAGGCCTCGCAATAAGTTCAGAATTGACACGCGTCTTCAACATTATCATCATGATGATGATGATGATGATGATGATGATGATGTTGTTGTTGTTGGCGATGATGATGATCGAGTTGATAATGTGGAGTGTGTCAAGTGACGATAAATTTTGAGCAGGCGCCAATGCAATTTATCGTCTTAGCTGATGGATAGCAGAATCATAAAATTATAGAAAAAGATATTGTTATTGATATCAATATCATTATTATTTGCATAGTTAAAAAAAAATAGAGAAAAAATATTATTCTTGTTAATTTCATAATAAAAAAAAAAAAAACAAATAAAAATATTATTATTATTAAATTTATATTGCTATTATTTTCATAATTTAATAATATCAATATTTATATTTTTATTATTATTTTCAATATTTTTATATTCTTATCATGATTATTATATTTTTATTTTTATTATTTTATTTTGTTTAAAATTGTAATTAACATTTCTTTATCATTTATATTTATTATTTTTTTTTTAATGTATTTTTATATTTCTTTTACATATTTTTAATATATTTTTATTTATTTATCTCAAATTAAAATAAAACAAGATGTCATTTTCATATATTTTTCCGTATTTAAAAAGATAATTTTATAAACTTGTATTAATTTATGTATATATATATATATAAATGTATATATATATATATATATATATATATATATATATATATATATATATATATATATATATATAAATATATATATATATATGTATCTGTATATGTATATGTAATTTATAGTTATTTTTATATTCAAAATATTTGTGGCTTACAGCAAGTTGACCAGTTGGCATTGCCCCATTGTCCGCAAATGTTTCTTTGTGGTTAAGAGCGCTTATCACTCTTATCGCCTCTAGTTGGCCTTATCAGGCAGCACACATGGCCAGCGATATTCCCAGACCGAATTCGCTTATTTATTTATTTACTTACTGGGCGTGTGCGTGTGTATTTGCTTGTGTGTGTGTGTGTGCGTTCCATGCGGTTTTAGCCGTCGCGACGTTCCATGCGACATAGAGCATAAGTCGTGTGAATAGAGACGTTAGGGCCGATAAGCGTTATCTCCGACCGCAAATGTTGTTCATTATCAACAAGCAGACGACGCAGTAGCAGCAGCAGCGACAGCAGCGGCAGCAGCGGCAGCAGCAGCAGCATATCAGCATATGTGCATATATGTATGCATGTATGTATGTATGTGCATACATATATGAACACAGTCATAGATACACACACACACACAGACATACATAGATACATATGCAAAGTACACCCAATTCCCTATCTAAAATTTGTGTTTTCCTTTGTCTAACTCATCAAGAACAACAACAATCATAATAATAATAGCAAATTTTGTTTTGGGTTTTTCAAGTTTACAATTTCAGCCGAAAACTGATATGAGGCCAACATATGAATTTGATTTGAAAGCCAAATATTATTTTGTGGGCAGTCAACAAAACAACAATGCGAACTAGGCCGTTGATAAGCCGCAGATTAGTCTATTATTTGTGTATGTATATTTGGCATAAATATGGAAATAATCAACAAAGGATTATATACATCGAGTAGGGCACAGTACAGCCTCGCTAATAAAGGTATTCAAAAAAAAAAAGCTTGAGCAATGCTCATTTGATCACTTGTCCGTCAAGCGAAACATCACTGGGCCATCAGCTGGCATTAAATGTGTCATAAACACTGCATAAATACGTTAACAAAGCACAAAGAGTAAAACAAAAATCCCCACGACACAGAGTAAAAATCCCAGCATGAGCTTAGCCGTAACCTTAGAGTAAGAGGGCGGGCGGGGCGGTCGGTTGGTTTGGCGTCGTTTGTTTCGTCATCAACGCTAGCCGAGCGTCCGTATTTGTCCGCGTCGGCTTGATCATCATGATGATCATCATCATTATTGTCAGCGGCCGGCGCGTCATAAACAACAAAAATATTTCTCTTAAGTCAAAGTTAATTGCTCTTAAATCAAAGTGAACAACGCGATCGGCGAATGCTTCAACACACGGCCTTTGTGTGTTCCGCTGCGCTGCGCTGCGTTGCCTGCTCACGGACAGAGCCTGGCTTTGAGCCGGGCAAACAACAAAGGTCCACAGAACGGGCCGTTAAAGTCAGGCAACGGACAGACAACAGGTAAACATTATATAAAGTGAGTTGAATGCAGCTACCTGCGGGCGGTTGCTCAGTGCAAGCGGCAAACAAAAGTCACACACACACATACGCATACAAATGCAAAATCTATCGTTTTCTTCTATTTGTGCTTACGTAAAAAGCTTGAGTGAATTTTAGTTTTCGTCCATTCGAGTTGCACTCGAAGAGAGCGCGCGACGGCGCAGTGAGAGTGCAAATTGGTTCGTAACTCGTACATAGGAACTGGCTCTGGGCCGAGTGCGAGTGCAATTGTTGCCGAGATATACACGAACACACCGACAGATACACGAATACGCCTTCACTGTGGGATACATAAACAAACGGCACCACCACACAAGCGGCTGTCGGCGGCCAAAACATGCGAAAAGCCAGCACAAAGCATAGAAACAAAAACAAACGTCACAAGTAGCCCAAAGTCAACTGTGCGAGCGCGACCGTAAAGATTGCCAACGAAGAGAGCAACGCCGCAAGAGAGCCGCCGCCGAGTGCAAGCCGAACTCAACGAGCGTCGCCGAACCAACGGCAAATGCCGAGCCGAAGCACTAGCAGCGGACCCGGCAACGACCAGCGAGCGCCGCACAGAATCATTCTTGAATGCGCGCGCGAACCTTTCGCACCAGTCCAAGAGCAGCCGCAATAACAAAACCAACAACAAGAACACCAAAAGAAAAAAAAACCCAAGAAATAAAAAAACACTACAACAACAGCTACAGTACGAGGGGCAACAAAGTCCAAAACTCCGCTACGGCAAGCCGACCAAAATTTTCGAAAGCGTGTGAAACTTGGAAGTGAAGCGAGTGAAACAAAAGTGCAAGTGAAATTTTTGTGTGTGTTTTGGCCAAGTTCAAAGTGTGAAAGAAGCAGCAAAAAAAAGGGAGCGCACGAAATTAAGAACGAGGCCTAGTAGCCCAAATTCAGCAGGCGAGACATTGGCAAGAGCAAAAAAAAAAAAATAACAACCAAATATTTAAATAATTAAAAATAAACTCAACGACGACGTCAACGAATTCTTCACTGCCGCAGCGCTGCCTGCGTGTGCGTGTGTATATCTCACACTCTCCCTCTCTCACTCTCTCTCTCTCTCTTTCTCACTCTCTCTGTGTTTTCGCCTTGTATCTGTAAGATACGCGCCCCGCTGACGCATTTTGGCTCGACAAAACGCTGCTGACGTCGCCGGCCGGCGTTTTGTGCCCAATTAACGCAACAAACAACAAACAACAACAACAACAACAACAACAGCCGAATCGCTCCATTTGGCATTCGAAAATATTAAACAAAAAAATTGCAATTACCATTAGAGTGACAAATGAAATACATTTGAATATCGAATCTGTCAGATAGTCAGATACAGGTGCGCGATATATGTATATGCATATGCGTGTGTGTGTGTGTGTGTGTTAGGTAAATATCTCATATTTATAGCCAGCAGCAGTGCAGTTGCAACAGGCCAAGCGACAAAAGTTTATAAATAAATACAAACAACATACAAATTAAATCAAATGCAAATACAAATTATCTGAAATAACATTAAATACAGATGTTTGTCATAATCAATTGCTAAAAACAGCCCAAAGAGAATTCAGTGTAAGAATTCACAGTTTCTGAAGGCTGCCGCGACAACAAATCAAAAAAAAAAAGAAGCAAATATAGAAAAGGTGATTACATAAAGATACAAATACTAAATGCACCTGGGTGTGTGCAGGTGTGTGTGTGTGTGTGTGTGTGTGTGTGTGTGTGAAAATGTGAAAGGCATCAAGCGCAAAGAGAATAGCTAAATATTTATATATGAAATGAGTATAGAAATTTGGTTTTTGGGGCGTGCCTGACCCGTTTAGCTGGCTGCCCTCAACTCTCGGCCACGTTCTCAAGGTCAATGCGCATTCCTTAACAGCGGCCAAAAAGCCAGATTTAAGCGCTAGCCGCATTAGCGGCAGTAGCTAATAAAAATTGCACGCAATTGGCAACTGGGCACGCTGTTCACACACATACGCATGTCTAGCCAAACGGAGTGGCCAGACTGTTGAAAATGTGATTCAAGGCAGAACTTTTACGGCTATTCGAAATAAAAAGCTCATGCTGCTGTTGTAGATGTTCACATTCGTTAACTAGTGTATTTAACAGTCAGTTAAAACCTAATGAATTTGGCATAGAGCATAGTTAAATAAGGTTTAAACTGTTAAATTACAGTATTATTTATTTATATTTTAGATAGAAAAATGTTGTTTTTCTTAAAAAAAAAGAAAATTAATATTAAATTAAAAGAAAACTAAATAAAAATATATTAAATTTTCCTGTATATATTTTACGTAAATTATTCATATATAAAAACTTTAATATTATATATATATATATATATATATATATATATATATATATATATATATATATATATATATATATATATATATATATATATATATATATATATATATATATATATATATATATATATAGATAATATTCTCTCTTTTTTGCAATGATTCAAGGAAAATAGTTCTGTTCAGATATATCTGTCAAACAATTGCAATTTCCAAATTTCTCGGAAAATTTCAGATGAAATTGTTGATATTTGAGCTGTGTTTAGGCTTTGCGTGACAATGGTTTAATTTGTTTCTAGGAATATATATGATATATATGTATACATACATATTTATATATAAATATACATACATATTTATATGTTATATATTCCCAGAAACAAATTTAACTAGCATCGATATTGAGCCACAGCAAGTTCACATATTTAATTGCCATCAAATAATTATAAACTAAAGCAAACCAAAAAAAAAAAAAAAAAAATAAATAAGGAAAAACAAATAAAAAAAAAAAACAATTTTAATTTTGTTGACAATTAAAACTAAATGATTCACAATTTGCGGCCTTTTGACTTTGAGCTGAGAGGCGAGAAAGCAAAACCCCAGCAGCCCGGGGCGATAGGAAATTACTTAGAAATGAGATAAACGAATTCGAAAACGAATGCTCAATTAGTTCAAGGTTTTAAACTAACGAAATGTTCACGCTTGCAGGAGCCCATCGAGCTGAAGAAGCGTTTGGAGGAAGTGCGTCTGCTGGAGTCTCGGCGCTCCGCTCGTCTGGCCGATCAGGATCGGGACACGGACTTTGCTCGACTGGCCGACATGGGAGGCGATCGTCGCCGTACCACACACAGTATTGAGGTGCCATTGACGCTGACGCCGCCGAACAAGTGAGTAGCACGACTTGCACATACCCTAACCTTAAATTGATTATTGCATAGCATGCCAACCTATAGGGTATTGCATGCGCCTAGCCCACCTTTCGACTTGACATTTTTTTTTTTTTTTTGCATAATAATGCAACTGTGGCTTTCGTCTACTGTCTATGCTATATCAATAATTCATAAGCGGCGACAAATTAGCGGAACCGACCGCCAAGTCACGGACAGATACAGTCTGCGCTCTATGCATAAACACATACATATATATACATACATATGTACACATATTACTCTATAGAATTGTAGTTTTTGTTATTGTCTTATCTAAGCTTAGCCGGCTAGACACCGCCCGGCTATTTAGCATAGACGCCGTTGCTCGCTGCAATTACACTTATATAAAGTGCCCACTGCCCAATTTGCCCCGCTTGCCCTCATTCCCTCTCCCATTCTCTCTCCCACTCTCTCTCTCTCTCTGTCCGCAATGACTTCGTCGTTTTGCTAGCGACGTCGACTGATTGCAAAATAATTCAAATTTTCAATTACTGACCGCTCAGACGCGACGACGACGACGACGTCGACTTCCATGTCGATGTCGATGTCGAACTCGAACTCGAAGTCGAAGTCGAAGACGCGACAATAACACTTGATTACGACGTCAAATAGTCGCGCGATATCTGGTCTACTTCTGGGTATTATAGTCACATTGTATGCTCTGTCTCTGTTATGCTAGATGATTTTCGATATTTTCAATAGATCTGTAGAACCAGAAGTCACCTGACTGGCCATTGTTGCCCAACTAGTTATCCCTAACCAAAATCTTAGTTAACCAAATTCTAAGTTAAAGAAATTGGCTTTGCTGTATATGAGAATAAACTAAAAGATGTTTAAGCTAACATGAAATCAATTTTATCATTTTATATTAAAATAGAAAATAATTCATAATGTTCTCTTGTAGTTTAGCTGTTCTCAAGTTTTTAATATATTCTAGGCAATATTTTTAAAATCAAATATCAAATATAAAATTATGAAGTCAACTCACATTTTCTTCATCCACATTTCATTTTCCCTCAACCGAATTTGCCACAAAATATATAATATATATTTTGCCCAAAGAGCATTTGGTATTCGTTGTGAAATTAGCTGTTATTGTTTGTCTGATTGTTGTGGCGTATTCCATTTCAATTTCAATTGATAAGCTTCGCGCGAGCCGCCTGGCAAACTATTAGTCAAGTGTGCAAAAAACAACAGAACGAAACGCAGCGACAAGTGAAAAAAAAGAACATGAATAGAGCGTAAACAAAAAATAGAAAGAAAAAAAAAACAAAAAGGAAAACAAAATGCCGACCACGTTCTCAATTGATAATAAAAGTAATAACAATAATAATAATCAAAAACAAAAAGGGAAGAAAAGAGCATTCGCCATGTCATGCTCTCGCCTGAAACTGGGCAGCGGCTGCGACTGCGACTGCGACTGCGACTGCGGCTGCGGCTGCGGCTGCCGCTGGAAAGTCGGGCAGGGACTCAGGCCACTCAATTGCGTCGTAATCAACAAAACTAAAACTAAAACTAGCAAAAAAAAAACAGAACAAACAACAATAACAAGAATAATATAAACTGCAATGCGCCAAGAGCAGCAGCCGACAATGTCTGTAATAAAATTCAAATAAAATTCAATTGAGTTCAACGCGAGGCGCGCTGCGCCAGTTTAATTTAATTACTTACAATGCGCGAGAGTAACAGAGACAGCGAGAGGGACAGGGTAAGCCCTGTGCTGACAGTGTCACATGTGCGAGCGAGATAGCGCGGGTGACGACTTTATGCCGGCCGCATTTATCTTACATGCTATGCTCTCAACGCACATGCTGCCGCCGTCCAGTTGATGTTGTTATTGTTTCATTGAATTCGAACTCGAATGCGGAAGTGTTTATTTCGCGTACACAGATACGCAAATACACACACACACACACACACACACATACGCTCTAGTTATGTAGAGGCTATGGATTCTATCTGTTGTCGTCGCCATTTTGTCGTCTTCTTCATGTTTTGATATGCGCAGCGCTGCTCGGCTCTAGCCCCTCTCTCGCTCCCTCTCTCTCTCCCACTCTCGCTTATTATAATGTACTCGTGTAATGATAACAAAAAAAAAATACACAGCAGAAAGAAACCCGCTCACCTTGCACAGACACACACACACACGGACAGAGGCGATTGCCACGCGTGTTCCAACACGTAATACGACGTAATATAGCCGCCGCGATCATCTCCTCTCTCCCTCACTCCACCCCCTTTGAGTGCTACTAATCTAAAATGTGATTTTCTCGCTTACGTACGCGTGTTTTTATTATTGTTGAGTTCTGCTAAGTTGTTGTTGTCTTCTTCTTCTTCTTCTTCTTCTTCTTGCTGCTGCTGTTGTTGTTGTTGTTCGTCTCTTTTCACATTTTTATTAATTTACATCGTTTGTGTTGTTGCGTCTGAGTAAACAAAGTTTATAAACGAATTCGTTTAGCAATTTTTTTTTTCTTTCTCTTTGTATGTACATATATACTTTTATTTCTCTCTATTTTTTCCGGCTCTATTGATAATTGGCTTTGTAAACAAATCAGTTATTAATTAATATTTGCTTTCGATTCACTCATTAGTTGTGGGCGAAATGCAGCTCAACCAAGCGATGTAAGAGCGAGTAAGAGATAGAAAGAGAGGGGGGGGGGGGGGAGAGAGAGAGAGAGAGAGGAACTATGTGTATTTGATTATTTACTTAAACTCGGAATGATAACACTTTTGACTCTATCTGAGTTCATCCATATGCTTTGCTTGGCCTGTTCTGCCTGTTGGCCTTAACCAGCATTGTTTTGTTTTCTCCGATTTGGTTACACCCAGCAATTTGCTAGTCGCAGCAGCACCAGCAGTACCAGCAGCAGCAGCAGCAGCAGCAGCAGCAGCAGAGTAAATGACGTCGTTACATTAGCTGTGGAGTCTATTGCTATATAGGAGGGGGCTTAATAGACTCCTCGCCATAGCTGACAGCTCTCCAGTTTCAAGGTTTGCCAGCTCCCTTCGCGCTGCAGTTCAGCTGAATGACGTACGTCCAAGCCCCAAGCAGCAGACAAAGAGTGTGGAGCACCACAAAAAAAGAAATATAAAAAAAGAACAAATTAAATACAATAAAATAAGAAAAAGAAGAAGAAAAAAAAATGAAGAGAGAGAAAGAATTAAATGCGGAAAAAACTGGTAATAAATATAATAAGCGCGTAATTATCGCGTAAATGTCAATTTAAGCGGCGAACGCGTTGCGTCAGTGCTAATTTTCAACGCTAGAGTGAATAGACCGGCCGGTCTACAGATCCGAGAGCCCCTTCCGTCCCACTCCCAATCCGTCCCCACTTAGCTTCCAGCTCTCCACCTGCCGCCGCACCTTCTGTTGCAGCTGCAGCAGCTGCCCCGCCACTCGGCGTTTGTTGCTTAATGAAAGCGTGTAAGCGCCAATTGGCCAGGCATGTTGTTTGTTGCTGTAATTGCCATGATTAACAATAACAACAATAACAGCAACAACAACGGCAACAACAACGGCAACAACAGCTGCTGCTGCTGCTGCTGCTTGACTGCTTGACTGCTGCCATTGTTGTTCTTTATTGCAAAAGCAAACAATATGAGAAAATTGCAGCGCGCGAAGAAAAAATATTGTAAAAATAATGCACAAACAAGTTTACCGTTGCCAACAACAATAACAACAACAACGGGGGCAATGACGCACCGAATGTTGCATGCAACGCGAGCGACTCGAGTGACTTTTCAAATGCAGAACTTTTGGAACTCAGCCGAAAACAAAAGGCAACATTTTCGAAATTGGGCGCACGGCCAAAAAGGTTTATAGCCAATTATTATTACTTTCATATAGAGAAATCATTTTCATTTTATTTTCTTCACTTTATTTGCCATTTTCTGCTGTTTAATGCTGCATGAGTATCACTTTGAGTGGCTTTAATGCTGTTGAAATCATTGAAACCATTCGAAATGCAAAAATTGTGTAATTGCATTGGCTTCTTTCGATTGAGAAGTTGCCTAACAATCGCATGCAACAGCTTTGAAAGCGCATTAAAGATTCATTAACTTGGCAAGTTTAAAAATTGAAAGTGTAAAATGTGTGTGAAAGCATCGCATTACCTGAAACTTTAATGCATTTCTAATTGACAGTTAGGGTTAATCTAAAAGCTCTGATTTGCGTGTTTTTATTATCACTTTTTAGTTTTTAGTCGAAAAATTTCATGGGAATTTCATACAAATCTTTGAAAGCACATTAAAGCAAGAGGCAACGCTTCAAGTCTTATTTCTCAGTTAATTTTTGATTAAAAATTAGAATATGAGGCTATCATTAGTCTATTTCTGCTTAAAGAATGAGCTTTTCAAGATCTAGTTGAGATATACTTTCATGAGCTTTTGCTTTTGTAAAGAACAAAGCTTTGTACTTGATTGACAGTAGTTTTTATAATGGAATATTGTGAGATGTGACTAAAGGTAGAGTTCCTCAAAATATGATTCAAATGAGAAGTTTTACTTTTATAAGAAGAGCTCTGCTTTGCTTTAATCTAGTTGATGATTAATTGACAGCGCGCAGCTGTTGTCATTTGGATTTGGCGTTGCAAACTGCATCGCAGACTTTGAGTGCCCCACTTAAGGCATGTGATAAGCGATCACAAACAACAACAACAACAACAACAACAACAACAACAACAACGCACTGTGACGTCAACGCAGCAACAACAGCAATACCACACGACTAAAATTACAAACCAGCACAGATATAAGATATATATATATATATATATATATATATATATATATATATATAATAGTTTATATACTTAATTTCCAACAATAAAAGCAAATTCAGGCAGCAACTGGCGAAGCTGGCAGCGAGGCAATTAGCCAAGTCTTGAAAAATATTTGCCGCCAAGAATATGAACGTACAAATATTGTGCGGAGCGAGTGTTTGTGTTGCCCTCAAAAAAATAAAATAAAAAAAAAAAAAACAACAAAAATACTTAATTTCAGTACAATAAAAAGTCAAGTCGAGCGCAGAAGTGGGTCAAAATTATTATTGAAGCAGAACAAAAACAAAGCCAGCGACAGCAACAACAGCAACAGCAACAACAGCGGCAGCAGCAGCAGCAGCAGCAGCAGCAAGAAGAAGGCAACGATAATGGCGAATGCAATGCGAAAAATAAAATGAAAATGAGGGGAAAAAATAAATTTATAATCATTTTCTAAGCATTGCTTCATAAGCAACGGCAACGGCAACGGCAACGGCAACGGCCCCTTCGACTGCAAATTATTGAAATGGATTCGCATTCGCAGCTAGCCGGAGATACTTTAGCTCTAGCTGGAAATGGGGGGATATATACACACACACACACACACACATATATATAGACATTCATAAATGCGAGTGGCCAATGTTCCGTTCCCTTTACCGTTCCAAACGAACGTAAACACAATTTTCCGATGTTCTGCACGAATAGTTTGTTTGATCGTAAAATTTTATATTTTTGCATTCAAATCGCGGCGCGCAACAAATAAAAAACGAAAAAAGAAATGAACAAAAAAAAAAAAATAGACTCGAAATGCCATTGCAAGTTTAGTTCGTCGCTGAATGTCTTTGTGGCCATTGCTTTTTCGGTGTATTATCATTTGTGCCTACCTGCCTTTTCTCTCCCTCTCTCTCTCTCTCTCTCTCTCTCTCTCTCTCTCGCTCTCTCTCTCTCTCTCTGTCTTGGTGTTTTGAGCCGTCCACAAGGAGACGTGCCAGTTGCGAATCGATTCGATGGCTGCCAATGTCAAAACTGTTTTTCTCAGTGTGCCACCAAATGCAGGCACAGGCAACAAGCCATGAAAAGCGTTTGCATCGAACAAAAAAACTTAAAATAAAAGAGGAAGTAAAGCGTTAGATAATCTAATGAAAAGTGAACACAAATTGCGGAAATTTTGAAGTATTTGAATAGAAGTAAAATACTTTTAAAGCTGCTTAAGATTGATCCAATATTCCGTTTATTACTTGCTTGAGCAGATAGGATCCTGTTAGAGCTCACCAGAGAGTGTTTAAACTGAAAAACAAATATTTACTGATTAATCCTTCAGTAAGCGTTAAGCTTTCTGCTCTAGAGATACTAAAAGTAAACCAAAAGCTGTTTTAGGAAGTAAATGTAAAGCTTAAATATACCCTAAAAGAGTGCGTATAGCTGCTTCAGTGAGCTTACAGCTTTATTTCATTAATCAAATTTTGACAATGTGTTCCAATTACATTTGCAACTTGTATTATGGTAAGCCAAGCTGTAAACTTTATTTATTATCAAATCAAATCTGAACTTTTTTACCTTTTACTTAAAAAACTTTCATTTGAGCTCTTGCTTTAAGCAATTGTAGCTTATTCAAAGTTTTTTAGTCCGTTGAAATAGATCTTAAAGCCAGCTTAAAGCTGCTTCAAATCAATCTCGCGACGTTGCACTATATCTCAATAAAGTTTTTATAGCTGTTCGTGAAAATTATAAATCTTTGAGCAAACCTAAAGCCTTTCAAAGCTTTAAAGGAATTGAATGTTGACACAGTTTATCGCTCGCCTGATTAATCTGTTTTCGCATTCTTTTGATTAAAAAGTTTAAATCACATTCTGAGCTGCAATTGGTTTTTAGCTGAACATTTCTATTACAACTTGCCCGATGGCCACTGACAGCAACAGCATCATCTGCAGCTGGAGTTCGCTTTTATTGGCATCGATGCTGTTTAACACGTTCTCGCTGGCCACGCACGGCCAATGGGCCACTGGCTATATTTAAAAGTGCATTTGGGCCCACTAGCCCAGGCAACGAGCGGTGGGCAGCGGCAGGGCGAGACTGGAGACTGCAGAGTGGAGGCAAGCAGCAAAGTCTTTGCATTATTTATGCACGAATACATTAATAAGCCTGCGGCAGAGATGTCGAAATTTATACGAGTGCCAATACATGAATATACATATATATCTACATAGTATAGAGTATATAGCCATATATCTATCTGCATATGAGTATGGGAAACTAGTGAGACGACGACGACGACGACGACGAGGCGCTGATGGGGTCGAAATGAGCTGTGGAGCAGCACGTCAGGAAAAGCGAAATGAAAATGAACCATTTTCCGACAGCTAGTAAATTTTCTGAAACCAAGCTGACGTTGCCTGCCCGGAATATGCCACAGCAACAACTGCAACAATCCGTTGCAACAGCAACAGTTGTTCATCATTTGAAGTTTAGTTTTTTTTAGTTTATTTTTTTAGTTTTTTTTTTTTTTGGTTTTTTTGGTTTTCTGCTGTGTGCCGATTTGGATCGTCCGGCAATAAAACTTAATGTGCACACTTATGAGCAGCGCCTTGGGCATAGATCGATGGGCGGGGCCGTGCTGCATGCAACACACGCAACATTTTGCAGTCGAAACGCAAATTCTGAGAACGAAAAATGCGCAAAAATTAGATTGAATTGTTCTAGCTGCAATTGTCAGTGGGGCACCAACTGCATAATTGCAGTTGCAGTCGGACTGAGTCTTGACTGGACTGGATCTGGATGTGGATCTAAATGTGGATCTGGACTGGCCCAGCGTGGTCCGGGTACGGGTACGGCTACAGCTACGGCTACGGGCCTGGCAATTTGATTGAGTCGTTTCCAATTGTAATAGCAAACGCTGCGGGTGTTGGCACTGACGAGCGACTGGACTGCGACTGGACTGAGCGAATGACTGAACGTCTGTCCGAGTGTGTCTGTCTGTCTGTCTGTCTAGTCAACAAAAGTCATTTGCCAAAGTCCAAAATGCAAAACGCAAAAAGAAGAAGAAGAAGAAGAAAAACAGGCAAAACCAACCGCACTCTATAATTTGCCAGCGCTCTGTGCAAAGTTACAGTTACACATTTCTAGCCTTTGGTGCCAGAGCGAAGCAACAAAGCAACAAACAACAAAACAGTCAAACTACAAACTGATTTGGCTTATTTTGCGACTATTGCGGTCACTGGAAATTGCATTAGATTTGTGCCTGTGTCGTTGGCTGTTGGCTGTTGGCTGTTGGATGTTGGTTGTTCGTTGTTGGTTGTTGGTTGTTGGTTGTTGCTTGAGTCTGTTGTCAATTAAAGTTCAGGCTCGCTGCTCGAAAAGTTCTGTTAATGCCTTTGGGCTTTGTCATTGGGCGACCTACAACAACACAATGAAAGACATTTACATGAAATTGTTGTATCACGTTTAATTTGGCAATTTGAATGCAAATACATTTGAGCCAGAGCGGGCGAGTGCGCGCGTGTATTTGGCCAAGATGCATGAGTCTAATGAAGGGATTTTCATCTAGCCACGTTTCAACTTGACTCGCAGCCAGCAGCAACAAACAGCAACAGCAGCCTTGAGTCCATGGCCAGCGTTGCTCTCTCTCTCTCTCTCTCTCTCTCTCTCTCTCTCTCTTTCTCTTTCTCTATCAAATCAAAATTTTCAAAAGCGCGAAGCAAAAGCAACTTTAAATTGAAGTAACCATGGCTACAAAATCCACTGCGGTTAGTTAGTGGCCAGCGAGAGACACAGAGAGAGAGAGAGGAAGACAAAGAGATACACAGAGAGAAAGAGAGAGGGATAGGTAGGGTAGGTGGGGACTTTGTATATTTCTATATAATTAAAGTGCCTGACGCGTTTAGTTTTTCTTTTTTTTTTTTTATTTGTTTGCTGGGCTGTTGCGATTTGTTAATTGAATTAAATGTTGGCCATGCCGCAGCGAGCGGGTCATCAAAATGCAGCTGGCATTATTGCCCCTGCGGGCAACGGATTGCAGTCTTTATGCATGTGTATGTGTATGTCTCTGTGTATGTGTGTGTGTGTGTGTGTGCGTGTGTGCGTGTGTGTGTGTGTGTGTGTGCAACCCATTTAGCCAAAGTGTGCGGCGGCTCTCGACGCTTAACTGTAAAAGCAAACGCACGTACGCGACGAGCCTCAGTTGCAAGTGGGCCAAATGCGTGGCAGAAGCTGGCACATTGGGACCGATAGCTAGCAATATGGTTAGCAGTGCCTCCTTCTAGGGTCAACGATATAGTCAACCTAATGAGATCGATAACAATCGGAGATGGGAACAATTACTTCACACATATTCTTATTCTCTTCTGTGTTATCGAAACTGTTAATCGATGGCTTGCTGCAAATACATCACAATTGTTATCGTTTATCGATATAATCTTACCTGCTTGTAAGAGCGCAATCTTAATTGTATTTTTCATATGAAGAAGTTATCGAAACTATGTATCGATACATTAAATCAATACTTAACGATACTTTCACTTACCATTTAATTAATCTACTTGAATTGCTATTGTTTATCGATATATTCGTTTGATTGGCTATGATTAGCGTACTGTATATTGTTATTGGTTATCGAAATCATATTGCCAAGATTATCGTTAACTTATTTAAACAATATTATTTTCATTTTACATTTGGTCAGTGGTATCAATATTTTCAACTGCTAATATTTATAATACATCGATGTTTTTCCTAATTATCGATTTCATATGAAATATTGTTGGACATTAAGTTAGTACTGGGCCCATTGCTAGGCCAGCATTCGAGCTGCTCACCGCTCGAATCACGTTTCCCATGGTCGTGTTCATGGACTTGGTTGCATGGTCGAGGCAAGTACCGCTAAATTGTTGCAGCCAATTGTAGCAGCTGCAGCAGCAGAAGAAGAAGAAGCAGCAACAGCAGCAGCAGCAGTAGCAGCGATTGCAACGCTTCCTGACGCTCGCTGCGCTGCATGCTAAGCAGCTGGAGGCGTTGGCAATGGCGCTGACACATGAGTGACAACAACAACAGCAGCAGCAACACGAGCAGCGTAGCAGCAGCAAGCAGTAGAGCTGCCCACATGCGAGTTACCTTTAGGCAGGTGTGTCTTGTGTCTATGTTGTCTATTTGTTCGCGTTCGCATGTGACAACTGCCAGCTTGTTACGCCCTTTTGACTGTCACACGCTTATTGCTGCTGTCAGTGGGTGACTGACTGCCCGTTGGCCCGTTGGCCCGTTGGTCTGTCTGCCAAGTTGGTGTGGCACCCAGCGGAAATTCTGCACATCACGTGCCCCATTCACGCACCAGCAGCAGACGCTGCTGTGGACGCTGTTTACCGATTTTCAAATTGAATTTTCCTGTGATTTATCAATTGGCGCAGAGACAATAGAAAGTGCCAGTGCCAGTGCCTGTGGGCCATGGCCAAAAAGCACTAGCCAATGTAAAAGAAAAAAAAAGAGCTGAGTACAGTAGACCCCGTAGGGCACACTCGCTGCTGTCATTCGCTGGCAAGGTGCAGTCGCGTCGCCTGGGGAAAAGCGACCGCGCGCATTTCTAATGGACAACACACGCACACACACACACACAAACACACACATATATATATATATATATAAATATATATATATATCTGTATCGTGGCTGGCCAGGCCAATGTTCAAGTTCAAGTTGGCTGCTCCTGTTAGCTGCCCTTGAGGCAGCTATCGACTCTGCCTCGAATTAATACGATTTTTATTCATGACTGCTGCCGGGCAGGGACCTGGAGCGCGCCCCTGGGGCGATTGCCAATCTGCCACTGTCACAGCGACTGCTGCTGCTGCTGCTGTTGCTGTTGCTGCCTCGTTTCTAGTGGCAATTGCAAAACATTGCCATTGGCTTCCGTTGCCGGAATGTGGTGACAATGCCTCGTTCGGGTTTCTTTTTTTGTCTCCCTGCTATTCAGTTTGTTAATGTTGCCTTTAAACAATTGCAATTCTCCTGCCCATCGATGTCGTCGTCGCTGTTGCTGCTGCTGTTGTTGTTGTCGTCGATGTCTTTAGCCGCTGTCGCAATGTTAGTAATTTGTGCAAATGAGCCTCTAAATGGCATAGACAGCGCTAGACGTGAGCAGCAAGAAAGAGAGAGAGAGAGAACGAAAAAAAAAACGAAAAAGAAACCGAAATAGACGAAATTTAAATGCGCTATTTGGACATGTAAGCGATGCGGCTCGTAGCCAACTTTGGAAAGCTGTTAACTGTTTTCTTTTGCCAAATGCATGTTTAGCAATGTTGACACAGGATTCTCCAAACTCAATTGGCTTGTGGCAGCTACCTATACTGAGGGCCAAGGCAGCTAATGCGATTTACAAATGCCCATCATCAATTCACACTTTCGATGCCAAATCAAATAGCACGTGCTCCAAATACCTTGATAGTCCATGCCGAAGAAGAAGCAGAAGCGGCAACTACTACGTCTCAAAAAAATAGCAATGGGCAGAAACTAGTATTTACTATGCTTCATGCTGTTCTGTTATCTAAGCCAAAGGAAAAGCGAACAACAAAAAATTAACAAAAATCCAAAAAGTAAATATTGAGAGCGCCAGCAACAACAAATTGCGAGGTGATAAAAAAAAAAAAAACACTGAGCATAAAGCACGCAGGTGCCATTGAGTTAAGTTTTTTTTCTTAATTTTTTTCATTTGGTTTCGTTTTTGCGGATTCATATCTCGCGCGTCTCACGCACTCGCAACTCGCGCAGGCGAGCGTCACGACACACATTTTACAGTTACGCACAAATTAGCAACAACAACTAAGTCTGTGCGTGTGTGTGTGTGTGTGTGTGCGTATTTTGCTGTGTTTACTCGCCTTTCCATGTGCTGTTTCCGCCTTCTGGCCAACTTGTCTGCGTGGCTCACCTGCCTGCCGCTTGCCGCTTGCCGCCTGCTGCCTGCGAAGGCCGCATTTAAATTTCAATATTTGTTTACGTTTTTTCTTCTTTTTTTTTGTGTATTTATTTATTTACTTCTGTGTGTGTGTGTGTGTGTTTTTTTGCGGTCTGGCCCAGCTATAGGCATAAGCAGACGCGTTGCCCCGCTCTCGGTCTGGGTCTCGATATTCGACTTCAGTCTCCGTCTCCGTCTCGCTGCCGGTCAGGCTTTTATTTGCTTTATACGATTTTATTGCTGTTTCCATTTCGGCTTTATTTTAATTTTTATTTTTGTTTTTTTTTTTTTTTCTTCTCTTGCCAAAATATGCGAAATGTGTGTCACAGACACAATAAATGAAACCTACAAATTAACAACAACAACAACAACAACACGACCGAAAAAAAGAGGTCACCTTTTAGAAAGAAAACAAATAACAAACAATGAAACGAAATCAAATTCAGCGATGCGAAATTTTTGGAAATTACGCATAGGCCCATAGTTTCAAAACACCGCACACGCACCTAGCAAAAGCAAAAGCAAAAGCAAAAGCAAAAGCAACAATCAACTAAAGCAACAGCAACAACTACTACTACTACTACTACTGTGGCTTCGACAAGCAGTCGTCTGTATATATTGAGAAACTAACGAAAACAAACCAAGCCAAAAAAAATTTAAAAACTACGTCACGAGCGCGTAAATAACTTGTCGCTTTTTCGAAATATATATATATATATATATAAAAAAGATATATAAACAGCGATTGTAGACCCTCGTAGAAGTAATCGAATCTCAGGCAAAGTTCCTTGCGTATATTTTAGTATTGCGCATACGCAACGGGGTACGCAATAGACTTGGGGCCACACTTCCGCTGTTGCCTTCATATTGGCTGTGCCACAGTGACTCTGCATTTCTTATCGTGCAAGCTGATAGGCGCTGCTCAATGAATTCTGCTCGGCCATTGAGGCGCAAAACACTTTGTGCCCTGCTTTATCAAGACTTTGCTGCCGCTAATCAAGCGCTGGTTTTTTTTAAGACGATAAGATCAAATCGAATGATAATGTTGGCCGTATTCGCTAGTCAAGTTGGCAGCGATTGGCTTTGGCCACTGGAACACTAAGAGCAATGAACTCAAGTATTTAGCTTAAAATTAATACTAATATTAGTCAATAAGCAGAGAGATTTGTTTTGTTTTGGAATCACGTTGTCTTTATTCAATTCGAACTCGCTTTTACTTTTGTTTGGCTTTGGGTGCTGTTTAGGCCGTTTGTTTGGGTGAAAGTTGTGCTTTGGCTATTGTCTAACGGCTGCTCCTGGCCCCAACAACAATTACCCGATCCAATTTCTCGAGCACGTGTCTAATTCAATAAACTCATTTCGAAATGGACTTTAATTGCGTTGCAGTTGCTTGGCGCAACCACAAATCAAGCCAAAACGAATGCAGCTCAATTCAGCAACAGCAACAACAGCAGCAACAACGGCAACAGCAGCAACAGCAGCAACAGACAGCCGCAACAAGAGCCTATAAATTGCAGTTGCAACTAATTTTTATGCGGCATGCAAACGAATAGTCAGCGCAGACCTAACATCGCATGCCCCGCAGCCCGGCAATTGCTGCCGCCTTGACTGGGCATATCATATCGCATCTCTGGAGCGCGCATATTTCCGACAGTTGCCGCTGCTGCACATTGCAATGTAATTTTGCTTTCAACACCTTTTTGTTGTTGTCTGCTGCATGCTGAATGCTGCATGCTGCATGCAACGTTGCTGCCAGCGTCGCCCGCTGATTGCAACCAGCGGCGTGGGCAAATAATTGCCAACAAAACAGCGAGCAGCGAACAGCGAACAGCAAACAGCGGGCCAAAGTTGCCAGAGCTCAGGCTCATCGCCTTGGCCAACAGCAACATCAGCAACAGCTACAGCTACAGCTACAGCTACAGCTACAGCTACAGCTACAACGGCAACACATTACGAATACAACCGAGTGAAAATCACTGCACATTTCCCAGGCTGCGCTCAAGCGCTGGCCCCGAAATCGGCGCGAATATATCGCATTTCAATCACGCGCCAATCCCCGAGCTCCTGGACCGATCTTTGCCAGGCGCAATTTACGTGAGGCCACGCAGTCAGAGAGAGAGAGAGAGAGAGAGAGGGAAAGAGACAGAGAGAGAGAGACACTGCAATTTCGCAATAGCAACAACTGCTGCTTGCAGTTTATTAAAGTTGCTGCGCAATCGAGCAGAAAGCAATGGACTGTTTATTGTTGTTGCTGTTGCTGTTGCTGTTGCTGTTTTGCTGCTGAACCTAACGGTACCGATTGTGCGCACAAAATGGCCACATCGTGATGGCCAAAATGCCCGTGACTGCCCTCGCCGCAGCACGCGCCTCTTGCGGCAGCCAGGCCGGCCGGCGACAACAGCAACAGCAACACTGACCGCTAGCCCTCCCCCCACCCCTTCAGCCAGTGTGCTGCATCTAATGCCGAGATTTCAAAAGTCGATTTATGCGCAAATTTACTTTTATGCGATTAGCAACGAGCGGCAAAAATTTATCGTCAAGTTTAGTCAATTTAATTGGGGCGCAGATGAGGCGGCCCAAAAAGTGGCCAGTGAAGCGGAAAGGTGCCAAATGGATAAAAGCCAAACTCCAGCTAAACAGCCAGCACGGAACACTAGCGGACAAAGCGCGTGCATTAGACAAAGGCTAAAAACCAAACCTGGTAGCACGGCAATAAAATTTTATGGCAGCTGTTCTCAGAAGGAGCTGCATTCACCTCACTGCAGCAAAAGCAGCGGCAGCAACAGCAGAAGCAGCTCAGTTGTCGCTGCCTGCGGCCTCTGCATTTGCACAATGGACTAAAATGTGTTTTGTAAAAGGGTTTGCAGACAGCAGAAGCAGCAGCAGCAGCAGCAGCAGCTTTAGCAACAACAGCAGCGCTCGCATCTAGAATGCAATTTCACGTTTCGGCTTATATGTAGCTGAAGTGCTGATGCCAGCGATAAGAAATGTTAACAAAAAAAGAAAAAAGAAAAAAAAAAAAACAAATAATAAAGGAACAGAAACTGCTGAAACGCTCTATAAACTGCATGATGTCAGCTTCCATGGACATACGTACCGAGTCTCTGTGTCGATTGAGCCGACGACTATTGTAGATGCACCCAAATGAGACTGGAAATGGCTTTTCGCTTGCAGCTGCAAACGAAACTCAATCAGAGTTGGCTTACAGCTTTGCTGTTTGGCATTCGAGTAAACAAATATTTATTTGTTTAACAGTTCTAATTGAAAGTCTTCTGAATACATTAAATTGCACTTTGAACCAAAAAGCCTACGTAAACCTTTTACTAAGCTCCTCCATTAGGGCTCAAATCAAAGCAAAAAACAATTTTTCATCTTTCATAACAATTATCGGGCTTGCCAAGGAAAACTTTTGTTCGAACTGAAATGCATTTTCCGCTTTTAGTATCTTCTTCAAGTTATTTTCTTATTGTGCAAAGAGTTAACCTGCATATTGTTGTGCTGTTTCTATGGCAGTGAAACGGGCAATAGAACTAAGCCGCTTAGCTCTAATCACCAATAATTGCCCAGTGGGTGAGCCTATCAACAATTCAGTCAGTTCTTAAAATGCAGTGCAGGATGCGTTCGTTCTGTCCGTTAAGTATTGATGCTGGCAAATAGCTACTTGGCAGGCTAGATACGGCATCCGCAGCAGCAGCAGCATCAGCTTCTGCTTGTGGCAATGACAATGACGACGTCGCAATTGTTGGAATTTATTTATAAGATGCTGCCATGGCAGCAGCCGCAGCAGCAGCCTCAGCAGCAGCAATAGAATCAGATTTTCTTTTACTCGACTTCATTACGAGTATTTCAAATCAGTCGTTGGCATTTGAAATGCTTTGAATTTATGACACGCCGCGACTGTCGCGTCTTTATTATTCAGTATCCTCTTAGCCAGCCCGTTGCCTGCATCTCATTTGGCTTGCATTCATTGACGCAAGTTGTCTTTGTCCAAGTTCTTTTTTCTTTTTTTTTTTTTTTTTTGCTGTTCATAAAGTCAGTGCCAAAGGATAACGGATTCGCTCCTTCTTCGTGTTGTTGTTGTTGTTGTTTTGCGTGTGGAGTCCAAGGTTAACTTAAGGTGAACTTAAAGCCAGAAACTCTCAGTTGACGTCAGCGCTGCCTAAAAAACAAACCAAGTTCTTTGGCACACACCAAAAATTCCCAAAAAATATAAAAAGAAACAAAAACAAAATGGATTTGCGCAAGGTCAGTTAAATTTGCACAGCAGCAAAAATGTTGCGATAAAATATTTGTGAATATTGTACTGCTGCCTGCCAATTAATGATGAATGAGCGGCAACAGCCACAGCCACAGCAACAACAACAATAGCATAAATAACAATAACAATGCAGCGGCATTCAAAATCGTTGGCCACAAATTAGCTAAATGGAAAAATAGTTTTGCGCCGCATTGAAATGCCTCACGGGGCGATTATCGTAAAAAAAACCTCGTCACATTGTTGTTGCAAATTACATTGACAACAAAAACAGCAACAGCAACAGAAACAACAACGACAACGACAACAACATGAATGTGCGGCTAGCGCTTTTGATGTGCTGCGAGCTTAGGCTTATGCGAGGGCGTCTAATTAAAGCCGAGCCTCGCAGCTCAGAACAACTGGGCCAATGCTGACCTTCTAAATTCTTTGAATTGCCAACATATAAATGATGCTTTTTTTTTATCTCACAGACAATCACCCGTCAAATTACTGCGAAATTGGTTTAATCAATTGAAATTAGTTAATTCTTGTATCACGGCACAAATTTCAAATATTTATAATTATCATAAACGCTCAATGGTTCTGGCCAATGGCGTGAGACACGGCTGTAATTAAGTTGGCCAACGTTGTCAGGGTTTCAGAGTACACGTTAGCTCTTAGCATAAATGGTTACATATATATTTTACTTAAAATTAATATTGATTGAAGCTTTAAGCAACTTCAGAAGTTTTTTGACAAAGTAAACGGAACTGTTTCTCCGATAAAGTATATGTTAAATATTTTTAGTATTTGTATCAACTTTTCACTAAATGCATCGACCTATTCTTGAATCTTACAGCTCACGGAAGCGTCCGCCAAGCGACACTTACGATTGCAACAGCGATCAATGCAAAGGTGACGAGATGAACGAATGCAATGCAGCATTGATTTTGATGAATCTACACAACTCGCCGAATACCGGTAGGTTATAGAGGTCGCAGTTGCGTCAGCGCGCACAGCATTCGTCACATTTCAATTTTGTTCTCTGTTCTGTGTGATCAGTTCCAGATAAATGGCTGGGCTCCAGTCCGGGCAGCAGCTCGTCAGCCTCTTGGAGCTCCGGCTCGGCCTCGCCGCCGTTAAGCGATGATGGAAATGTGTTGCACGGCCACATCATTTTGTCGCCACATGATGCAGCCAATGCATCGGCCAATGCACGCATACGCACAACCTCGGTATCCACATCGGACGAGGGCATTGTCATCGACTTCAAGGAGGAGCGCAAGAAGAAGGTAGGTCACACAGCCACATACATACATACATACATACAGCCGACGATTAGATCAAAGGAATGCGGCCAGACTTTCGGCCAAACAGAGCGCAACCGCACAAAATTTGTTGCAATTTAATTGCAACTTTGTGTACCGATTTTAATTGCTATAATTATATTTATGTAAATGTCGGTGCATCATTTTTCTTCGGGTTCTTTTTTTTTTCTTTTCTTTTTTGGCAAGCATCAGCAAAAGCGACAACGCACAACATACGCGAAACACGCGGCGTATGTTTAATTCACATCTCGATTCATGACACGGGCATGAGACGGGCAACTGTGAGAAGTCAGGAAATTATATAAATACCGAAAACGAGCCCATAATAAGAGCACATCAATCAAAGGGCAACGTCAGCAGCTCGTTAACTGCACGGCTATGAGGCATACATACGTATATATATATATATATATATACGTATATATATATATATATATATATATATATATATATATATATATATATATATATATATATATATATATATATATATATATATATATATATATATATATATATATATATATATATACGCACACCCACTATGATGACAAAAATCAATGAGCAAAAGTTCAGGCTTTTATTTCCTCTCTCTCTCTCTCTTTCTCTATCTATCTCAGTCGCTCGCTCTCTGTTGAAGTTGTAGTTAATTTTTTTTGGAAAACTTTATGAATTATGCTTTAAGACTTGAAAATGTGCCACACAAAGAACATTTAAGAAGCTTACGCAACTTTGAGCTGGTACCAACCGCTCCTGCTCCAACAGGTTTGAGTTTCGCAAATATTCGCTCTGAAATTGGTATGGCCAACTAGTCATATAAATACATATAGATTCATATATATACATATATATATATCATTTTTTTTGTATGCTCTGCCAGCTTGTCTTTCGGCTTGCTTTTAAGGGCTCTCAACAAACACACACCACACACACACCCACTCACACTCGCAAGCATCGTGAGCGTTTGGGATATGTATCAAAAGTGAGCAGCAGCAACATTTTGTCGAGCATTTGTTAACCTTGAATATGTGATTAGATTTTATTTACATTAGGGCAAGCGCCTTTGCTGAAGGGCTGCTCGATTGGGGAGTGTTTAGGCAGGTAGGCGGGGCGAGGCGCGGCGAGGCGCGGCGCGCCGATAAGTCGACGGCCAAAGGTTGGCATTAATGATTCATCGATACTAACAGATATTTAATTATTTGCGCTAAGTGCCATGCAGTCATATCTTATTTTAGGTGGGCAAAAGCTTAATAGTTGTAGTCAAATTATAGCCAATTACGTTTATTTCCTGGCGCAACTTTCAGCTGGTGTCATTGTTATTATAATAATCACTTACTTGATCTCCTTTCCCTTTGGCTAGACTTTCACTTTGCGCCATGTCCGGCTGATTACCTGTTGCACAAGCGCAGGCCACAGCGAAACATAAAAAGTAAACAGTGCTGCCGAAATTGTCATGTTTCCGGTTGTCAGTGACCGCATTCATATCAGTATGTGTGTCAGGCCGGCAGCTGTGCCACGCCCGCCGGAGCGACTAAATTGATTTGCGCCCAATTGCTTGGCGGCCCATTTGAAAGACATTCGCAAGATTTCCGCATAATCTCGTGCGTGGCAGAAGTGAACACAAAACAGACAAGCTGCCACAGCGCTATGTCTCTGTGAATAGATAAGTGGTCAGCATTGGCTGTGGCTGTGTCTATGGCTACGCAAAATGATCTCAGTGCTGGCATTGAGTGTCAGTTGTGTTTTTTTTTTTTTTTTGTGTAAACTGCAATGAAATGCAATTAATGGGTAATTGTGCGCAATTATTGCCGCTGTCGGGCAAGGGAAGAGCAGCAGCAGCAGCAGCAGCAGCAGCAGTTGCTGCATGCGCTTGACAGCCACGGCCACGTGGCGTATACGTAACGCGCATTACTCATACGCACCATATGCGCGTGAGTGTGTGTGTGTGTGTGTGTGTGTGTGTGTTAAACGCTTTGTCTGCCTGCAGTTGAGCAGCCACAAAGTGTTTGGCACAACATGGCGCATGATTAACCTTCATTACTCAACCGAGCGGCGAACGTTTGTAAATTACTCATACGCCACGATGGCTTTTGTTTTGTGTGCATTTGTGGTAAAAAAAATGATTTTAAATGCAGATTTATGTGCATTTAACAACAGCAGCAGTGACAACTGTAGCCACAGCCACAGCCACAGCCACAGTCACAGTCACAGTCACACTCACGGACTTTTGCCTTTTAATCAAGGCTGCGATTACAAGGCAACTGTAACTGCCAAGCAAGGCAGTCACAGTCGTAAATTGCCCTGCACACTGCCAAGCTCAGCTGGCGCTGGGATGTGCATTGGGGTTCATTGCAAGCGAAATAAAGCAGTCAAGTGCATGCTAAAAGAATCTAGCAAACTCTTTCACTTTGACATTCTCAAAGTGGAATATCAATTAGTTAAGCTATCAAACTGCATCGACTTTTCACTTAAATTGATAAATTTCCTACAAATTTCGAAAGCAGCGAAAACTTTGTTGCAAATTTCCTGCCGCCAATTCATTAAAATTGGCCCGCTGCCTTTGTGTGTGTGTGTGTGTGTGTGTGTGTGTGTGTGTGTGTGTGGGCAACGTTTTTACCAGTATTTGTGCGGTATAGACCCGGCTAATTGCATGTTCTATGTATAAGCTATGCGAAATTTGTTTTACGTTTTTGCGGCTCTTTTATTTTTGCTGTCGCTGTTTTTGTCGTTTTGCTTTTGTGTTTGTGTTTTTGTTTTCTAACTAATTTGTTTTATAACATCAACAGCAACAGCAGCGGCAGCAGCAGCGGCAACTAATGCTAACAAAAGCAAGCGCAAATTATAGTGCAAAACAAGGCAGACAGCGCGGCGTGTGCAATACACTGGCATTGGTGCAGTTCCGCGAAGAAGAAGGGGGCTTCTATAGGGGATTTCGAGAAGGGAGAGAGGCAAGGGGCAGGGTGCCAAACCTGGGGCTTAGCCTAATGGCAGACGAATAGCAGGGCAGGGCAGAGCCATTGCAGTTTAGCTTTTGCAATGCTGACAGTTTCAAAGCGACAGCAACGGCAAGAGCAGCGAACAAATGCACTCGACGCTGCCAGCCAACATGGCGCGGCACACGTGTCGCATTAGCAATATCTATGTATGCGTGTGTATGGGTGTGTGTGTGTGTGTGTATGTATGGGTGTGTGTGAGCGCGCTGGCAGCTTAGCTGCATTTGCCTTTTTCGACAGCGCATAGCATGCAGCGCACCATTTGTGCATTACTTTTGACAGACTGAAGTGTGCTCGACTCTATAAACGTAATTGCTCAATGTGATTGATTTTACAAGTTCCCACACACAGCTCACATCATTACGAGCTATTATAATGTGAATAATTGATCACGTCTAATACAATTGATGGCAAAAAGTATTTGTTGATCGATCAAAAAGTGATTACTCTAATTTGTACAGGGTATTTATGCGTCTGGCACACTAGGCAAATTTGGACTAGCTATTTGTCTATTCACAAATTTTTGTTTGTTTTTGTTTTTATTACATTTCTAAATAAGCTTAAATTTATATTTATGATTTTCGCTGTGCACAGGCATTGTCACATGTCGCTCTCTCCCTCTCTCCCGCTCTCTCCCCCTTTCACTCTCTTTTTCTCTCACTCTCACTCAGTAGGTGGCACTGTACGTACATATCTCTTACTGCTTAATGGATTTTGCAGCATATACCTCAATTTTTGGCTTTACTATGTGCATTTATTTTTAACCGGAACGAACAGATATAGCAAAAATTTAATTAAAAATTGTACAATTCAAGTGACAGCGTGTGTGTAAGTGTGTGTGTGTGTGTTTGAGTGTGTGTGTGTGTTTGAGTGTGTGTGTGTGTGTGTGTATATATAAGTGTATGTGTGTATGTGCAGCAACCTTGAAACAACATTCACTTGGCATACACACACACACATGCACAGCGAGAAACAGAGATTGGCAAACAGCTTCGGCAATGCCTTTGGCACTTGATTCATAAGCCAACGTCGTATTAATTTCACTCATATGGCAAAATGGCCTTGAATTCTGATTAGGAAGCAATTTGAATTTATCTATCAGTCATTTAGCTGTTACTGCTGTTGACTTTATTGAGTTATTGGGTGCTGGTGGCATTATTAAAAACTTAATTGTGCTGCTAAAAAGCTCAATTTATGCGCCCAGCTAAGCAGCCAGAACTTCTACTGGCAGCGCGTTTATCATTTGTAAGTCATTAGCACAGCAAATCATTTGGCCACAACTCGCTGTCGTCATCGTCGTTGTTTGATTGGGCAACACGGAGCGTATGAGTAATGAGCGCACAACAGCTGAGCGCACTGTGCCTGACTGTCTGCCCACGCTGCGCATTGCGAAACAATCGCTAAATGGACAATTCCAAAGAATTCAATTCACTGGAATTGGATAACCCATCTACCAGTGGACCAAAGGTAGGCGACGCACAGCGCCAACTCATATACACAAATGCAACGAGCCTGGGAGCTTGTGTTTGCTTAGTTCCCAATTTGTATGTGTGCTATTCAAAATTGAGCGTAAAGCTGTCAAATGCATGAAACAAGAAACCGAAAAGTGCAAAAACTCAAGTAGCAACGGAAACGCATAGCCAAAGTAAAAACTTGCTACTTGCAGCAGTGCGCAACAATTAGTCTGCGTCACTGGCAGGAGTGGCAGCAGCAGCAGTAGCACCAGCAGCACCAACAGCAAAACAACAAGAAAACAAAAGTCAGTGAAGCGCAGTATTCGCGTGTATGTGTGTGTGTGTGTGTGTGGGTGTTTTGGGAGAAACGAACTCATAAATTTATCATAATTGCAAAAGGCAGAAAAATGTGACTGAAATGTGCAACAACAACAGCAGCAACAACATTAACTGCAAATGCAATGCATATGAAAAAGTCGTAAAGCAAAAATGCAATAAAAATAATTTGCCATAACAGTCGAGCAGCAGCAGCAACAGCATTTATATGTATATATAAATATATATTTATACATCTTGCTTTTGTAAATGGAAATATTTGAATTGGACGCTGTTTTCCCATCATAACAGTAAACATAGCTCAACTGCCGCTGCGCATAATTTATAAATTACAATTTCCATTTGTGGCAACATTCAAAGCAGCAGCAGCAGCAGCTACAGCTGAATCATTCATTCAGTATTTATATATATTTTTTTTTACTCGCTATATTGGAAAATTATTTGCTAGAAAAACAAAAAACAAAAAGAAATAGAAAAAGAAAATCTGTGCCAAGTGCAAACGCGAGCAGCGCACTTTTTCATGTTCAAGGTGACAAAAATGTTGTGAGGCAACGCGACGCAAAGCGAAGCAACGCGACGCGACGCGACGCGATGCGACTCGACTCGACCGAACCGGACCGGGTGGACACTTGAGCCAAATGCCGCATCATTTGGCCTCGTTTTTCGTTCAATTTTAGTGGTAATGTTGTATTTTTTCTCACTTCTTGTTTATTTATTTTGTATTATTTTGTTGCCATTTCTGGCTGAATGCGGTTTGGTCGGCTTATGTCTAAGATATTTATTGCATTGAAATTGGTTTTCTAATGGGATCAGCATGATTTGGCCAAGCATTAACATAATTCATGATTTATCGAAATACATTATTTATCGATAAACAGCTCAAGAGTAGCTCAAACTTTTTAAATTTTTGTTTATTTAATTTGTATATATTTGTTTAGGCAAACCTCAATTTGTCATGTGTCGATAAATCTATCGATAAATGTTGCTTGTAGCGTAGTCTGGCAACGCTGCGCTTGCTTTTGCCAGCTGCCAGTCATTGTTGCCTTTGGCAACTGGCCCAATTGGACACACTTGGCCGAGCCCCTGGCCGGGCCAGCTTTCCTTATCTGAATCTTTATCGTTTTCTTTTCTTTTCTTTTCTTTTCTTATTTTTGGGCATTTTGCACTGAGCACTTGGCGTTGTCTGTAGCAGCGGTAAATGCAAATGCAAATGTAAATGCAAATTACAAATTACAAATGTCACTCTGATTGCAACGAATTTGAATGCGCTTGCGGCGGCTGCCACAGGCGAGTCCAATGTCGTTTTGCGGTAAATTGAAAATGTTTGCGAAATTTCTGTAAGACTTTTCGCTTTTATTTTGTTTTTGGTCAAATGTTTGACGCTGCTGCCAACTATGCCACGAGCCGGCTCTGACATACTTTTGCCAAAAAAAAAAGGAAACCAAAAAAAAAAGAAATGAAAACACACAAGCGTTGCAAAGTTGCAAATGTGGCAAGTGCGGCAAATTTGTCAGCGCTACATTTCGATTTCATTTGCATTGAAGTGAAAACTTTTGCGAGCAAACGAAAACTTTACAAGCTGCCAAGATGATGAGGAGGCCTCAATTAGATCTATGTGTAAAGAGACACACAGAGTGGGAGAGAGAGAGAGAGAGATAGCAGTGGCACACAGCAACACACAACTGTACCCGGCGAATTGGCCCAGTTTCACTTTTTCACAAACAAAATGGCGGCCAGTGCAACTGTTGTCGTGGCTGTACTTTTTCGTCAGTGTATGCGGGCGCGCTGCCAATGCAACTGTGTCACAGTTTTTGTAGGTTATACCCCCCTCACACACACACACAATAGCACACATCACACACACACACACACACACACACACACACACACACACACACACACACACACACACACACACACACACATAGCACACACACACACAAGTGCTCAGCAACACGCTGTTGCAGCCTCAAGTTGCGCCGGCCGGCCGGCAAACGAACGTTGCGCAATCAAATGCATTTCCCTCATACCGACTCGCTCGCACTCACACATGCACTGAGCACGGCACACTCTCGCGCTCTCGTTCGTATTGCCGCTCTCTGGCTATCTCTCGCACACGTTCTGCTCGTATTCGTATTCCCTTCAGCAGCCTGCCGCTGACGTTGCCATCAACGTTGCGGCCATGCGCAAAAGCTCACTTCCGTTCAAATCGCCGCATTTTTCACACGTTGTCGCTGCGCGGGGTGGCGCGCGTCATGAAGGGAATCACGGCACGTGTTCGCACACAGATGCAAAACTGTATGCAATTTGTTGCTGCCAGCTGCGATGCCGACGCCGACGCCAACGCCGACGCCAACACCGACGTTGGCATCGCTGACGTCGTCAAGGGAAAATTTCAGTGCTTCAATTTGCTTGCATTGTTATGGAATCATTTTGTATGCACTGAACCGGTTCGCTAGTGCCTCAAAAGCTGGTTCATAGCGAAAGTAAAACATCAACTTTCGATATAAAAATCATTTCAAATTCGGCAATAAATCAATTTTATTGAATATATTCTAGAAAGCAAAAGATTTTTATCTAAATTTCAAGTTGAATTGTCACCCAAGCCAAATGTTTCTATCCCTCTCTCTCTCTCTCTCTCTCTCTCTCTCTTTCTTTCGCCTTTTTATAAACAATCTCTTGTTGATAAATCAATGCTAATAGCAACATATGTATGCCTTTAACACATACTTAAATTTCCATATATCTTTTCTGAAAAAAAAAAAACAAGACAAAAACATTTCTCATAAATAAAACGATCTCTAGCTGCAAGCACTGTTTACCTGTGTGTGTGTGTGTGTAGTTGTGTGTGTAGTTGTGTGTGTTTAGGTATTTGCCGCTTAATTGCGAACAGAGTGAACAATTTGCAATGCGTCGCAGTGGCGAAACTTGGAAATGTTTTGCGCTCGATTCACTTTTCATGGCTAATTAATTTTCGTATTGCGCAAAATTAATTAATACTAATGCTAATGCGAATGCCATGAATATGCAAAGCAAACATTTAATTGCACATACATATGTATCAGTACGTGTGTGTGTGTGTGTGTGTGTGCGAGTGTGTATATGTATTATTTATAAGTAGCTGTATGCACATCAAAATTTATTGTTGGCGTCGGCGCACCGCGCCATAATTAAAAGCCAAACAAGCTGCGTCCAACGGCAGCAGCAGCAGCAGCAACAGCAGCGGCAGCAGCCAGGTGATTTCATTAGCAGCTTTTGCTTTTGGCTTTCGGCTTTCGGAAGCGGCATCGACTTGTCTGTTAATTATAGACTACGATATATTTTATTTCGAATTGAGGCAGAAATTAAGCTTGCCAATCGGCGCATGGGTCGTATGCGCGATATGAGAGGCGATAAGCAAACAGCGTTCCGCTTTAAAACAATGAAATAGATATTCGTAACGCAAATACCCATCACACACACTCACAAACACCTACACAGAGAGAGAGAGAGATAGAGAGAGAGAGAGAGAGAGAGAGGGCAGTTACATCACTCAGTGCAATTGGGTTTGACAAACAAATGGTTTGCTTTTGCTGTTTTGCCATGATTATTTAAGCAGTCGTCGGGCAATTTGCAGCCACAGATAAACAAATAAAGTGGCCAGAAGCGAACGGGCCGACACGTGTCATGGAAAACTTTTTTCTTTCTGTTTTATTTTTTTTTTTTTTTGCTTCCTCTAAATGCGCAACAAGCGCAGCGTAGGCCGTGACTGCGACGTTGACTGCGACTGCGACTGCGACCGCGACTCGTTGACATTTGCATTCTGAGCGCTGAGCCGAGGGGTTGAGTTGCTTGGTTGGGCGGCTTATAGCGTGGGCGGTGCAGCTTAATTAAAGCGCATCGGCACGCCTCAGAGCAGCATGCCTAATGGTGGCATCAGTCGAGCGAATGGGCATTCGCTTTAAAGCCAGCAGCTGCGACTGTTGGCAGTCTTCACAGCTTGCTGGAGCAGCCCAACAAATGTTGACAAATGTGCGACAGTCGCTGACGGCGCTGTGGGCGGGAAGCAGCAAAAATGCATTAAACATTCAAATGCCGCCAAAGTCAAGGCAGCTGGCAGCGAGGGCGTGCCAGCGATCCGAGTGCAGAGCAGGTGCTGGCCCCCGGCCCCAGATGTCCATCTGGATCGTAAACGGCTTCAGTCCATAAAATTAAATTAATGCAAATTTACAGCAGCTGCAAGTTTAATAATGATTGAAGACAGCTCTGGCATATAGTTCATATCTATGCACACAACAATCCAAAGAAGGAGGGAGGGAGGGGGGGGGGGGTTCACACATACATATGCATGAATTATTCAGTCAGTTAGCCAATCAACAAATCTGTTTCTGAGCCAATTAGAGTTTCAATTAAGAGTTCAGCATTTCATTTCCATTTCATAATTCAATATATTTGCAAATTAAGTTGCAGTCAAATTTATATTTATATATATATATATATATATATATATATATATATATACAAATATCAGTGCATATCAAATTGCATTTTTGCTGATTTATTATGCAACGAATATTAAAATTTTAAAATTAATTTCATTTCGTTCAGTTAAGTGTGGCATGAACAAAAAAAAAAAAAAATAAAGAAAATATTCGATTCCATTGTCTATGCCGAAACCAATTAATTTTCCACCTAAGCGAAAAGTGAAAAGCTGAAAACATGACAAGAATATTCAACATTTATTTATTTATTTGTTTTTTCTTGCTTTTGACCAGAGGAAGCTGAGGAAATTATGAAATGTCAGCAGTCATGTCAAAGCAGCAGCCAACAGGCAGCAATAAGCAACAACAATAGTGCGACTGCTGCACATGACGTCAGCAGCAACAAATTAAAATACATTTTATATATATATATATATACATATACACATGTATATGTATATGTAAATGTACGTTAGTGCGAGCTCTTGCCAAGGGTTTGGCCGGAACAAAGTTTTGCATAAAACAAAGCGAACGATTAAAATCGCGACCAAAAGCAACAGCAGCAAAGTAAAGCACACACACTGCACACACACACACACACACATACATAGCACATACACACACATTTGTTGGCAATGCATAGAGAAAAGTTCTGCAGATGTATTCAAGGTCAGGCAGCAAAGTCAGCGCTGGCGTCGACGTCGGCGTTGCCATTGCTGTTGGCGTTGCCATCGCCCACATACCACACGTCACCAGCGAAAATCGATATGGCAACACTTTTAAGGGTTGCGGCGAATTTGCCCAAGCAAAATGGCAAACCTTATGCCATCTGCCTGCTGCCTTTGCCTGCTGCCTTCGCCTGCTGCCTTTGCCTTTGCCATTGGCTTTGCAGCGACGTCAGCCGCTTTTAGTGGTTCAGTGGGTCGCGTGCAACAACCAGAACAATTGCAACTGTTTTTGGTTCGGTTTTCGGTTTTCGGTTTTCCCGCGCAATTTTCGCTCTCTGTTCAAGCTGCGCATGCCCCCAACTGTCAGAGCAGCCCTCGCGCTCGCCCTTGTCCTTCGCCCTCTGTCACAGCACATTGCGCGTTCATTAATGGAGCCTAGTCTTAATTATGGTTGCCAAATTTCAGACTTGGATTTAAGTTCGGCTTCTGGTTTCTGCCATTGCCTTCGCCTTCGCCTTCGCCTCTCAATCACAGCGCCGTCATTTACACACACACACACAAACGAACACGCACAGCTGAACATTTCTTCGGTAAAAAGTAATCGATAATGCTTCAAGGTTAGCTTCCAAGTTGCCATTTTCTTTGGAAGTCTTTGTCGCCTGCGGGCAGAGTCGAGAAACCCGAAATTGACAGCTGTCAATGCAATGCGAAATCAGAAAACTTATACCGAAAACTAAGCTAAGAGAAGATTTAAGGAGTTTCTGCTTGGCAATTGTCAATTAATGGGCCCATCAAGCTCGTGCAATGCGGCGTATACGTAATTTATTCATTGCGTATGCAGCATTATTTCTGCTGCTGCCATTGGTTTGCCCCATGCATAATTGAAACGTTAATTGCTTGATATTAATGCGCTGTTTAAGCTGTCAGTTATTTAATGTCGCCTTTTCATATTTTATCTTTGCAGGTGAGTCAAGTTGACATATTGCGTTTAATTATTGCTGACCCGAGCCGGGCATTCGCTGTGTGTGAGTATTGCGTTTATCATATTATTTTCGTTACTGACGTCGCCTTATGCGATTTAGCACAACAATTGGTATTCAGTGTTAGTCGGCATTTCCGTGTGGGCTCGAACACCTTGACAGGTACAAGCCAGCGCTCGAAACATGTACGCAGGTACTTGTACATGGCTTTATGTAAATATGGCTAAGCGAATGCAGCTGAGCTTGAAACTCGCCAAGTCGCCAGTCTCACTGTGGCTGCACTTGTTTAGAAAGCCTGTTTCGTGGCAACCTAAATCTTTGCATTCATTCCTTGGCTTTGTTACAAAACACATGCGACACGCGGAGGGCAAATGACACAAGCGAGACACTCGTGTTTCATTAACATAATGACACTTCAATTATGTCTAGACGGCAATTATTTGTGTGTCGTTTGCCTTTACCTTTATCATTATCTCTCTTTTCGCATTGCTTGCTTTGCCGATCATCGACAAATATTCAACATTTTAAAGAGCCATTGGACCAAGCAAACAGTGCACAACACAGCGTATAAGCAATGCATTGTTAGGCAGAGCAAATCTGAAGGATATACTAAAATTGTAGAGTATTTCGCTGCCGCAGCACAACTCTGATTTATTTCTGCTGACGATGCAATTTAGTTGTATTCAATTCATAAATTACAATTTCAAAGGCAGACAATCTGCTAAAATACAGTGCAATTGCATAAATCAATGTGAAAATGTTGCAAAATACAAAAGCGAACAGAAGAGAGGAAAGCGAGCGAACAAAAACAAAAAAATGATGACGCGCTGTTCCGATTCCGGTTTACCGCATGCGCCGCATTTGAATTTATTTCTGTGCCGGACCTTTACGCATTGACAGAAGCTTTTTGGCCAATTAATTGCGAGCATAAATCACATTTCGTTTAGTTGGTGGCATTTTGTTGCCAGCACAGCAAAGAGGGAAAAAGAAAACGCACTCGAACGAAAACGAACGAAATACGTTAAATGCGTTCAGTAATCAGCTTATCAGTGTGCGTCATCGAATTATTGCATTTCGCAAGCAGCAATTGCGTTTCGCTTCAGTCTCGTCATGAAGTAATGCGAGAGAGTACCTGGAACTGCAATGTGCCAAGCAATTAGTCATGTCAAAGAGCGCAAAAGAAAACACACACTTGGAGCTGTTTCAGCAATTTGTTAGCCTTTTGACCCACACCTGCTCGCCGCCAGCAACCGGGCAACCCAGCAACCGGGCAAACGAGCAACACCCACATCTATTCGACGCGCATTTGGTTGATTATTTTGTTGCGGCATTTTATTTGCTATTTTCTCTGACATTTTCATTATTTTGATTCAGTTGCTGTGTCTGGCTAATAAGGCACAAGCATATCCACAGCTACCGCTACGTGTTTATGTGCTCTCACACACACACACACACACACACACACACAGAGGCACGGGCACAGACACAGACACCTACGGCAAAAACCGCTGGCCACTTGGCCTTGGAATAGGTTGATTGCATTCTAGCGGTCAATGCCGTTGCCAGCGTCGACGTCCGCGTCCGCTTCAGCGCCGGCGTCGCTGCTGACGAAGGTGGCGACGTTGACTAACAACAACGACGAAAATTGAAAACGATCGTCGCAATCTCTCACTCACACCTTTCACACTCGCCCTCTCTCACTCACTCGCTATCTCTCTCTCTCTCTTTTTCTCTCTCTCTCTCTCTCTCTCAGTCTAAAGATCCCGTTGTCAAAATCTCATATATGCGCACGTAATTGTGTTTCTATTAGTATAAATGTGCATGAGTATTAACAATATATGTATCTGTATCTGTATCTGTATCTGTATCTGTGTCTGTGTCTGCGGCTATCATAAAACTCGCAAAGCTTTGTATTTTATTTATTGTTTGTTTTTGCAATGACAAAATCAAAAAGCCAACAAACAACTTATTTGTTGTTGTTGCCGCTGCTGCTGCTGCTGCTGCTGATACTCATACATTTTAAAAGCCACAGCAGCAGCAACTATTTATAAAATGCGCTTTCAGCTACCGCGCCAAATGTATCTGTATCTGTTTCGTGTTTAAGTATCTGTAGCTGTCTATGTGCTTGTCATTGCCCGTGTGCGACTTGCAATGCCGGAAAGCAATAACAACATCAACAACAACAACAACAACAACGAATTGTCGTATAACTTGTGACGCTCGCTGCCAATATGACGACAGTTCGACTTGCCCTATACGAAGTATCTGTTGGATACAATTCAAAAACCTCACTCACCTCGCTCGTTGCTTTGCTGAAATTTGAATCGCATTTGCATAGCAAGTGTGTCCAGCCAGTTGAGCTTAGATCTCTTTGGCAAGCCTTCCATAACGAAATCCTTTCCGACCTTCTGTCGGCGCGCCCACACATAAATAATTCAGTTTTTGTTTAGCTTTGACTATGCTTTGTTTTCATTTCGAGATTTTTTGTTTGTTTTTTTTTTTTTTTTTTTTTTTGGAGGTTTTACTGGTAGCCAGGGCGCAGTGCATTCAACCGATCCGAACGGTTGATTCGGTTCATTCGCTTTTTAGCGTTCGTTCGCATTTGGCAAATATTTGCATTCTGAAATAACTACGTTCAGGTATTATTAACCGTAATTCTCAAGTGCCTCCGCTCTTGGCATACAAATTGTTTATTTGCTTATTTATCTATTTAGATAAATATCTGTTTTTAATTCTGTGTATTATTTTTCGCATCCTTGTTTTGATTATTTGCATACAAATTCAATCTATGGCTAAGTGGCTGAGCTGGGGTTGATTAGCTTTCTATTTGACTATGTAACAGTGATATAGATATGGTTAACTGATCTGAATCTGTTTGGCTATGGAAAGACTGAAAGTTTCTTCTATGGCAAACGCAACTTTAGCACATTGTAAATCGATTAGAATCGATATCAACATGGATTTAACAGCTAAAGTTATCAAATTCGTAATCGATATCGAACTGCAACAGATATTTGAGTTTAGGGTATGGCCACGTCGAGCATGTCCGACTAGATCGTTGCGACTTGTTTTTTATCCGACAATGTCATTTATTTTGCGCTACCTTCTTTATGCTCTGAGTGCTGCATTCGTTCATATTATTTATTTAGCTCTATGCATTGTTTATATTTCCTGTTTTTTTCTCTTTGCTTTTTCTTTATTTCTTTTTCCTTTTTTGCTATTCGCTCATCAAAAGCTGCTAAACGAGCGTCATCAGCATATTTTGAGAATCGTTTAACATATAAGCATCTAATGGATTAGCAATCCAGCTTGATAACTTGCGATTGAAACCACTTAGCCAAAGCGCTTAAATCTTTTATACCCAAATGTGAGTCAGCTTTAACAAATTGTTGGCTTCGTCTTGATAAAGCGCGACCCCACGATCACGTCATCGTTTCAACTCTGAGCTATCAGCTCTCAGCTCTCAGTTCTCAGCGCTCAATTCTCAGCAATTCAGAATATCCCCTCAGAGTGTTTTACTTTTAGGTACTTAGTAAATGCTTCATAATGCCTTATTAAGCCGATTTCATATCAAATGAAATTCCGTTTTTCTGACTGCATTTGATTGAAATCACATTGATTTATAGCGCTGCTATTGCTAAGTCATATCTTTTTGTTGTTGTTGTTGTGACCGATAAACAAAAATTGTTTTTGGCTGCAAACTGGTTGCCGACTGCGTTGTGGGCTCTAACCTTGACGCCCCGGACAATCGGTCAAATCAAACAAAAATATACTTAAATACGAATTGAAACACCTTCGCTGGCTACGTTGACCTTGCACGTTGGCATGTTGCATGACTTTCAGCAAAAACATCAAATGTAGCACATTCAAGTAGCCAAAAAGTGTTGGCCAGGCACTTAGACAGAACTTGAGTCGCAGTCTGAGTCCGAGTCCGCGAGTCCGCGAGTCCGAGCTGGAGGCAACCTGTTCTCTTGGCCACTTCCTGCTCTGCATGTGGGCGCAACTTGTGTTGTGCTTTGGCTTATTAATATTTTTTTTTGTTCTTCTTCTTTCTCACATGATGAATGACTGCAGCAGCTATAAATATAGTCACACACAAGCTCACACACTCATACCACAATCATCATCATGAAATAAGCTGAGCATAACAAATGCGTCGAAATATTTGCGACAGGTTGCAACAGCAACAAAGTAACAAATAATAATAGCAGCAAAGCAGCAGCAACAAATTGGTAAAAATTATATAAAAGCACAAAGCAAAAATGAAAATACAAAAAAAAAAAAAAACAGCGACAAAAAGTCGAGTCAGTCAATATGCATGGCCTTGAAGATTTCACCACAGCAAACAAAAATTTGAAGAAAAAAAAAACAAAAGCAACAAAAAATAATAATAATGAAACTAATTTGCGAAAATAAAAATAAAAAAAAAATGATAATAATAAAAAAGATAAAATAGAGAAAAGAGCTTGCATAAAAAGTGCGAAAAGTTATTGGGGGTCTTTTTATTAAAACAGCTGGAATGATTAGCTGGCAATTTGCATTATGCCAAAGTCAAAGCAAAGTGCAGAAGATAAGAATCAAATTCAACTTTGTATAAACAGCAGCCAAATGAATTTGTTAACAACTTTTTATATGTGCACAAAATCGCAATTTATCAAAGATTATTTGTGTTTTTCGAAAAAGCTTGTTTGGCCGATTGTTTAATGGCAGTTCAAGAGGTTAATGGGCATTACATGCAAGGTATTTAGTATCTAGTTGTTAGCTGTGCTGCTGCACGCTAGATGGCGTGTCGCGTTGATTCCATTTGACAGTTTCATTTTAACGATTGGCTAGCCTACACTGGTCACACTAGCAACAGTTGTTAAGGCTTTTATCTATACATATATATGTTATATATTTATTGCATATACGTCATTCTATGCGCTGTTTCTCTCTCTCTCTCTCTCTCTTTCCTTCTTCTCTCACTCCCATCACTCAACATCGTTATACTTGTGCCATTAATTAGACAAAGACTTTGCTGTTGCTCACTCTCTCATTTGTGCTCTCTCTCTCTCTCTCTCTCTCTCTCTCTCTAACACTCTCCCTCTGTATTTCACTCAACGTACATTTAGCAAACTTTGCACTGCATTTGCCCAACGTTTCATAAACTGCACAAATACAACGGGAATTTCCTGTGCTTGATAATTGCTATTATAGACATTGTTATAACCCGTTGGCTGGTTTGGCTCACTGACTAACTGACTGCTATTTTTTTTTATGGCAGCAACAACAACTATACAACAATAATCAACAATAGTATGGTCGCTAGCTTTATCATCGTTACACGGAACTTTTTATAGTTTGCTTAACGCTTTGGCTCTGGCTCCGGCTCCGGCTCTGGCGTCAAGCTGTCTGAGTCGAACGTTGAGTGGCTTTTCCACTCGCATGTATCATGTTTCACATTTTCATATTTGCCCACTTGCATTTTGTTGAGCGAGCAACAATAGCAACACACACACACACACACACACACACACACACAGACACACAGCATTCGTAAGCCATAATTACTTTGACTGTTTTTTTCTTTGACTCCAATTGCTGCTGTGCTTTGTAGGTGTTGCTGGTCCGCGATCTGCGTGGAGGCAACTCTTAAAGTCACATTTGCTTCAATTAAAGCCCATTTCATGTTGCGCGCATAAATCATTTTAATAAGTAAACACAAATAATTGCCAAGTGACATTTAAAAGTGGATTTTCCATGTCTGTATGCGTGTATGTGTGTGCGTGTGTCACTTTGCGTGCATTTCCCACTTCAAAGGTGCAAATTATAGCGCAATTCGAGCAGCTCTAACTAGACACAAAGATTATATGATAAATAGCTAGACAAATATATATACATATAGTTAAAAAATACTTATGAAAGGCAAAATTCTTATATATTTAATAATTTATATATATTTATATATGATTCATATCTATATATAGATAATATTTGCTTATTGAATTAAGATATTCTAACTGTCTGCAGCAGCTGCATTTGCTCACATCCATGCAACATTTCATCTCGTATCTAATTTGTTTCTGTTTTCTATTCACATTTCAATTGCATATTTTTGGGCTGTGCTCAACACTTAGAGCATCTGCCATTCGTTGAGACCCTTTCTAAAATGTCAGTGAGCGTCATATAAAAGTGTTTGAAATGTTATCCCGAGACTTTTTGCCAATGGGCCGCAGGTTGTTGCCTTTGTTGTTGCCTTTGTTGTTGTTGCTGTTGTTCTTACTGTTACTGTTGCCGTTGCCGTTGCCGTTGCTAGTAATTGCATTTTGTGGTTAATTAAACGAACAAGAGCTGGGAAAGTTACAGCTGAGCTAAGCTGAGTGAGGCAAATGTGCTTGGCGCTCGTTAGGCTTGCAAATCAGCTGGAATCAAGCGTTGCAGCTATGCTGTCCATTTGATGGCCTCATTATTGGTGCCGTTTTCAACAGGATATCACACACTCACACACACACACACACACACACACACTCAGACTCACACACACCTTCACATACATGGGCATATTTAATGCCCTCATCTATAACGAACCCAATTTCCGTCTCACAATCTGCTTTTGGCTTTCATGAGGCACAAAAGGGGCAAAACACATAGTCGCCGGCAATTTCACAACGCCGCTGAGTAATGTAGAGCAAAATGTACACCACCGTCCCGCCCAACGCCCACTTACTTGGTACGTTTATTGCAGTTCGCTGCTTATCGCATGGCCCAAAGGCGCGCGCGTCGCTCAAGAGCTGCTCGGCAATTGAGGTTGGCAACCCAATCGAGTCGAGTCGAGTCGGGTCGCAAATCAAAACGAATACCAACAATAAAAGACGGTTGCAAGAGCCAGTACGCTCTTGACCAACATTTGAAGCAGCTGCCAGCCAAAGCAGCTACCAACAACACAATTGGGAGCAAAATGATGTGGTGCACAGAATTGAAATGTCGCTGCAACAGCTGTTGGCCAAAGGTGAGTGAATGGTGGACGCGGAGGCGGAGGTGGCTGCAGGAGTTGACTTTGCCATCGCTTGATATGCAATTATGCGCGTATTAAAGCTACTGAAACCCAAGCCGAATGGCAAAGCATGCAAAAGTATATCAAGAGCTTCACTCTCTCTCTCTCTCTCTCTCGCTCTCCCTGTGTGTGTGTACGTGTGTTAGTGCAGAATAAGTGTAAAGAGGTTGTCAAAGGCGCATGCTGACACTTTATTCTTTCGCTGTTGCTTGTCTCTCGGCAGACGTTATTTATCTCCATGGATACGATTTTTACCGCCAGCGAGTTTTAAAGCCAGATCTGAAAGCCAAATCTGTTGCCTATAGCAAAAGGACGTTTTTATTTTAGCCCGCCAGGTGCTGTGTGCGAAAAAAAACCACCGATAAAAATATTCGCTACAAAGCGAAAAATAAATGATAGTAGTGAATGCCCAACGGGTCGCATTGCTATAAATAAACAACAATGTGGGCGTGGCTGAGCAAATGACCTGGAAATGTGTGCAGCAGTCTCATGCATAAGCCTTTGCTTTGAATAACTCAGCCGGAAACTGGCGAGGCTCTCAGCTCTCAGCTCTCAGCTTTTAGCTTTAAAACAAAAACTAGAAATATAAATAGAATACACAGAAATACATATATACTCGCATGGATATATAACGTATTTGACATATTGTAATTCTCAAGTGGTTAATGTGACAGCGTTTTCAATATGGCATTCCATCATTTCTAACGAGCCGTGACATTGACGCTGACGAATGCGAATAGGCTGCTGCTATTGGAATCAGCATATCATTTGTTATGTGTCATGATTATGCAACATTCGTGGCACAATTATCGCCGGCATTTGCATAAATAGACGGCAACGACAGCTCACTGAATCGCAATCTTGCAGCAGAAAGGCGAGCAGTGCGAGCCAAATGTCATGAAATGCAACAGAAACTAAACAGACAGTCGAAGGAAGTTGGCAAACAAACAGTACGAAGATACATCACGAGAGATAGAGAGAGAGAGAGAGAGACAGAGAGAGAGAGAGAGAGAGAGAGAGAGAGAGAAGGGAGCGTGAGAGCGGGAGAGAGAGTTTCAAGCCAACAGGAAGCTGAGCCAGTGGCACTGGCCAAACGTTGCGCCTGCGCTGCAAATGACACGACAGACGCACAAAGGGACAGCGGTACTGATTTAGAGTGGACCCGTGTGGACAGAGTGGACCAAGCATAACCGGTTGACGGCCTGCTGGCTGCTGGCTGCCGGCTGCTGGCTGCTGCAGTGACAGCTGTTGATTGATGAATCCTACAGTAAAGGCCTCCGAGCGAGTGGCCTGGGGCGACTTGGGGTACGCTGTCAAAGCCATCAACTGGGTCTGCAGTCGCTGCTTGCTTCTTCTTTTCTTTTTTATTTTCTCTCTTTTTTTTTTTTTTTTTTTGTTTCTGCACAAGATGAGGCGAAAATGTGGCTCGCTGTGATCGTTAACTAAAGTCCGTTCTTTGATGATGACGCAAGCCTCGGTGGCTGGACACCGACTTTATGGTTGCGCTTCGGCAATAAACACTTCTAATTGTAATTAATGAGGCGATTGTTTAGGTTTTTATGTGTTGATTTTTCTGATTTACAGCCCAGTAGCCGTCGCCGTCGCCGTCGCCGCCGCTGGCTGGGCCCTTCCCTCAATCTGTATTTCACTAAGCAAATGGAGCATTGAACTGCAGCAACAGCAGCCGCAGCAGCAACAGCAGCGGCTTATTAAATAATGAGCAGACTCATATGAGAGGCTAACTTGTATATATTTTCAAATTACATTCAACTGTTGCACAGTTTCTGTTGCTGTTGCTGTAGCTGTTGCAGCTTTTTGTGTTCCTTCTGCCTTTAGCCTGCAGCAGATTTGAACGGTAAGACAAAGTTTTAGCCACAAAACGAAATGGCCAATAAGTTGCTCGACTTGGAGTGCAGACATGCTCCGGCCATCCTTTCAGCCAGGTTCCTATTCCGTTGACTTGTTGCTGTGCATTGAACTTGATTGCCATTTGCTGCCGCTGCCCATGCCCTTATACACCCAGCTCACAGCTCCCATGCATTCAGCTCACAGCTCTCTCTCATGCTCCATGCCACAGCGTGGCTCTGTGTCTGTTTGTCTGTCTGGGTCTATGCTATCGTCGCAAATTTATCTTAAATGCTGCGTTTAGTTTGTGTTTTTCTTTGCGCTCTCTCGTCGCGCGTCGTACGTCTCGTCTATTGGCAAACACTTTTCGGGCTGCAGAAATTAATGGCTCCAGGGCGCGCCTAATGATCCAGTTGAAGCCCCAACGTTGACTTCAAATGAAAATGTGAGCTGTGGCGGCTTTTATTCGCCCTAACCATGCCATGCCACGGATGCAAGCTCTGGCCAACAAAAAATCACAATAATTGCATTGCTGACACGCCAGCCCAACGGCCAGCGGGGCGGGGGCATCAAGTGGCCCAAATGTGTTGCTGTTGCTGTTGTTGCTGCTGTTGCTGTTGCCGTTGCTGTTGCTGCTGTTGCTGCTGTTGACACGGCGCTTTGCATGTTGTATGCTCATGTGTTGAGCTCATAAATTGAGCGCTGCAGAAAAAGGTCAAGCGTTGAACATGTTTCGAAATTGTTAACAGTAGCTAAATAATTGTCTACTATTTTGTTTAACAGGGGCAAGTTTGCACGAGGGGGCGGGGAGATACACAAGCAAACCGAAAGCTGTTTCATTTGATACAAACACGAACGACATTCATGTGTTTGCCAGCATATGCATAAAATATATAGATCTATCATGATAATAAACAAAAGCACAGCTCAAATAAATATATATTTCTTGAAGCGTATGCATCAAGTATATAAAATAAATACAGCATAAACAAAGAAACTTTATTTTTGGACTTTAAATAAAAAGCAGCAAATATTTTGATACATATTTGAAGCTTCTTATGCTGTGCAGCTGAATGTTTGCTACATAAGTTTCGATGAACATTTTATTTTCTAGCCTCAGTCGGTTCAGAATCAACACTAAATTTAAGTTGAGCTGCGAATCGGCTTAGCTTTTGCAGTGAAATGCTCAAGTTTTAGTGAGCTAACATGTATTTGAAATATAAAATTTAGATAGAGCAAGCTCAGCTAACTGAGCTGACTTTACAAGTATCTAAATATTGTATTATGTACACAATAATGGGATAAATATTTACAGCTATTATAGTTCACATATTGTAACATGCTAATGCTTAGCTTAGCTCTGCTTCTGCTACAAATCGCATGCAGTCTGACTGTGAGCAACTATTGCTGAGCAGTTGAGGCAAGAGCAACAGCAGCAGCAACAGCATCAACAACTGGGTCTGTTGTGACTGCTACTTTGTTTTGTCTTCGACTCTTTTGTCAACATTAACATACGTAAGTGTCAGTGTCAGTTGCATGTTGCTACCGTGAACAACGATGAGGATGAAGATGAAGAAGAAGCAGAGGCAGAAGCAGACAAAGAAGTTGGCACGGCAGCAACATTGTCGCATGTGGTGAGCAAACGAGTTGGCTGAAGTGCAGGCCAAGAGTGCAATTGATTTATCGTGACAATGGCTGCTTTTACGAACTTTCGTATCGATGTGTAAAATTTAAATTTCGTGTCTCATAAAGCTGGACAAAGGCATCAGCAGCAGCAGCAAATCGTACCAATTGTAAATGAGACCAAAGTCGGAACACGATAATAATTGATTGCCCATTCGCCAGGCAAATGTCAGCAACATGTTGCAGCAGCAGCAGCAGCAGCAGCAGCAACAACAGCAGCAGAATAAAGTGAATGCCCTCCGTGACGTCATGGGCGCAATTCCAGTTTCTCGCCTCGCTGCAATTATCAGGCAGTGCGAGAGAGTCGGGAATGGCGAGCAAAATACAAAATCCAGAAGAAATATGAATAGCAAAACAAAATGCATGAAATCAAAACAAAGCGAACGAGCAGCAAAGGCAATGCAAAAAGAAAAAAAAAAAAAACAAAACAAACAACATACATAAAAAAAACCAGAGTGGAACGAACTCTGCTGCACTCTATGCACAAGAGCAACTGTTGCAGCAGCAGCAAAAACTGTGGGAAAGGCAATGCGCCGGGTGTTGAAGTGGAACGCAGAGCAGGGCAGGGTACAGTGAACGGCAATGATAATAATGATGGTGAAGATGATGATGGTGATGATGATGATGGAGCAGGAGAGAACGTTGACTAAATGCAACAAGCAGCGACTTTGGACTTGCAGTCAGCGCTCGCATGTGCCACTAAATCCAGTTGATGAGCCAGTCCACGGCAAGTGGCAGCAGCAGCAACAGCAATATTGCTGGCATTATCAACTACAACATCGCTGTATTCTCTCTCTCTCTCTCTCTCTCTCTCTCTCTTGCTGTGTGTGTGGAAGTGGCACAAAAAGCAGCTGGCAAGAGGCTTGGCCATTGCCGTCGTCGGCGTCGTCGTCGTTGCTGCCGCCGAGTGCCTTAGCACTCGCAAGTTGTTGTTATTGTTGTTGTTGTAGCCTTACAAACATGTTGCTCACTGGCTCCGCGACATGATACTGAGGCGCAGATATTAAAACTGAAAAACAACAGCCACAGCCGCAGCCGCAGCCGCAGCCGTACTGAGCAGGAGTTGGCTCTGGGTAAAACAAAAACAATGTTGGGCTAGGTCGGCTTTGCCACAGAACCTGAACGGCATCATTATTATCATCGGCTTTTGGCTCGGCTCAGCGCAATTTCTGCCTTTCAATCGCCTTTGTATTTATTTTGAGAGTTTTTTTATATAACTATATGTAGAGTATTTTAACCTATAGGTACTCTCGATCATATGCCAACATCTAACATATCTTTTCTCTTTTCATATTTCAGGTAAGCTGAGCACAAATCTTGCCAATGATATAGTCAAAGTTTTGTTCAGGTGTGGGTAAGTCTTAGTAAAGTCAGTTAGACATGGCTACCTGGTGAACCTGGTCGATTTTCTACCTGGTTAACCTGGCTTTAAGCTCAACAGGAAGCTAGGACCTAGCTGCAGACAGCCACCAGCTGTTGGTGGTACGATCAAAGCAGCAGGCGACCGACACATTAGTAGCCGCTACAACAGCCGCCGCAGCAACAGCAACAACCACCACTTAATGTTTAACAAGAACAAAGGCGCGTTACGCATTTTTAATTACCGACTTCGATGGCAACAATACGAAAAGCAAGGGAAAATTGCTTTGACGGCAATTAAAAAAAATTAAGCAAAAATTTCCAACCGCAATAGCAGTTGCAGCAGCAGCAGTAGCACCGGCGGAGGCTGTTTTAAAATGTGGGTGTGGCATGCGTCTTTTCAGTTTTTGGAGTCAATGCAAATGCATGGCAATGTCAACGATGCGATGGCGTTGGCAATGCATTTCCTGCCGCACAACAGCAGCTAAAAAACAAAAACCAAAAAAAAAAAAAAAAAACAACAGACGAGAGCCGAGCCCCAGACGGGGGCCAAGCAGCGAGCAGCGCTGTAATTTATGCGCCTCTTGAACGCGCTTGCCAATTTCTTGTTCTTGTTTGCTTTTGTTTTTGTTGTTTGTTTCATTCCGAGAATCAGCTCCCTAGCAGTCGGCCTTCTTCTTTTCCTCCTCCTACTCCTCCTCCTCCGCCCACCTTAATCCCTGCATCCGCACGAAATTGCGGCCCCCGCCAACTCTGAAGATTTCTTTATTACTTGGGCACGTTCGTTGACGCTGCCGTTTGCCGTTTGCCGTTCGCTTGGGGTCGAGGCCGGTCATTAATATCCACGCATGCAGTTCAGCGCATCGACCCCGCTTAGCCCCCCCCCCCCCTTCCCCACACACACTCACGCATACGCACACCCACGCTCAGCTCTTCCAATCAGAATCAGCTGTATGCATAATGTTTGCTGATTCAGTCAACGCAAATGCTGCTGAGGATCCGCTGCGTCACTTCGTCACTTGTCCAGGTCAGTGCTGTGCTACGCTTTCTCTCCATCTCGCTCTCTCTCTCTCTCTCTCGCTCTATCAGTTATACGTGAGCTGATTTGCAAAGCGTTGGGTTAGTCAGAGGCTGCATTGCTTCTGTTGTTGTTGTTTCATGACTTATCAATGTTGTTGTTGTTGTTGTTGTTGGGATGCGACAATAATCATGAATGCAGCATGATAATGATGTGCCCCAAATGCTGATAATGATGTTTGCTGTTGATCACATACACAGTCGCGCTCATAAATATATGCACATACACAATACAGAATATTCTTTATAAATATAGATGGGTGGCTTGAAAAGTTTTTCAGTCCGTTACCCAGCGAATTTCTTCAGATCTTTATACATTTTTAAGATTTAAAGTATTTGGTGCCACTTGCTTGAGCACACCTCGTTGCAATTTATGCACAGCTTCGCTTGTGTTATGGCAAAGTCGTTGTTGTCCCTCCGGAGTACAAAGCTGCCATTCTATGGCAGGTCAGGTGCCGGTGCCGTAAAGAAGCTGCAGCAGCAGCAACAGCAGCAACGGCAGCAACAGCAGCGACTCATTGTTGTTGTTGTTGTTGTTATTTCGGTTGTCTTGGGGCCGGCCGGCCGGCATTATATCTCATTACAGGGATCAGCATAAACAAGCAGTGAGCATGCTGCAGCAATAACAGCAACAACAATGGGGCAAGCAACGATCAAGCGATACATTTGGACAACATGCATTGCCCCAAAGAGCCACAGTGAAAGACAGAGAGACAGAGACAGTGTGAGAGAGAGAGAGAGAGAGTGTGTGGGGGAAAGATAGAGAGGGCAATTGAGTGCCATAGAGACGAAGCCAACGCGTGGCATCTCTGCGTACGCTGCGAGGCAGTTGAACTCTGCTAGCAGCGCGTGAAGGTGGACATGACGAACTCAGTCTCTAACCCGGTCCCGATCCGGGTCCCGGTCCCGCTCCCAGTTCCAGTCTCGAGCCGTGTCCAAGCGAGCAAAATTGAATTAGTTGTTTTTGCTCCGTTGAGGCAGGGCAGTGCCTGAAAGTTTCAACTGGGAACTGGGCTGCCTTTCATGCATCGCGATGCGTCATCATAATCATGTTCGTTCTGCGCAAAAAAAGAACACAACATCAGACACACACACACATACACACACTTGAATCAAGCTGATTCCCAACTGAACGCAAAGCTGATCGATGCGCCTTGTTCAGGCGTTTTAATGATGCGTCAGAATATTGTTTACGCATCATTTTACATGTCGGCAGATGGGGAACGCAGCGCCCCGCGGCAGCTGCTGCTCTAGCTAAGCTATTGACTGACCAAACACACACATAAATACACCAATACACACACACACACACACACACTTATGGCATGCATGAGTGTATCTTTAGACCGCGGGGCATATCGCAAGAACTTGCAAACTATGAAATTATGAGAAGGCCGTACCTTGAGTCAACTTTATCGTGATGTGTACATTAAAGCACGAATTATCCAGCGGTTTCAAAGTGTATCTGTGTGTGTGTGTGTGTGTGTGTGTGTGTGTGTGTGTGTGTGTGTGTGTTTAATACAAGAGAAATCACAGCTCAACTGCTTCAATTCGAAACTCATTGTTGCTTCAACCCAAAGCATTTAAAATCAAATGTATTCAAAATAAATTTACATTTATATTATATTTGCATTTGATTTGAACGATTTCGCATTTTTGTAGATATAATTGCTGCTTTATGTCGAACTCTGTGTCCAGATATTCATTCCCTGTTCCATTGCATTTAAAAACATTTTTTGTTTTTTTTTTTTCATGGTGTGCTTTCCGATTGCCAATTGAAGTTTTTTCTATGGTTTAATTTATGCAACCAAATGAATTCATGGCGCATATTGTATATTGTCCATGCAACTGCCTCGCCCCCTCTGTAGCCCGGCATAACCCGTTCTGTCGTATCAGCTAAAATATTTACACATGCTCACAGTTTATGGCCAAAAAGAAAGAAACGAAAAAAAAAGCGAGAAGCCCAAAGCCTGGCTGTGCTTGGGCTCCCCAAACATGGATGCAAAACAATATTCAATAGAGTTTTTATGCATAAAATGTCCACCCTATGCACATCTACACACACACACACACACACAGTTAGAGTGTTGCCAATAGGGTTGCCATGGCGCCTGGCCTGAACTGCAGTTTGTTTTAGCTTGTTTACATTTCTTAAGCCCCCGTTCGTTCGCTTGGCCGTTCAGTGTTTTGTGCTTATTCGACTTTTATGCTGGGGCCTGTGCTTGGGCTTAGGGCCGGCGCCTTTTCAGGCTTCTGCAGGCGTGTTGTCGCAAAAGTTGTCATAGCTCTGTCCTGACCCACGTTGCTTCCCGCTCCTGCCAAAGTCAAGTGCACACAGAGGCACTCGCTCACTCTCGCTCTTTCTCGCTCTCTGTGTTGCATGCAATGGCAGCGGCATTGGTGCAGGCATTGCTTCTATTCCTTTGCACCGGCTGCGAGTTCAACGACACACAGGATAAGCAACAACATCCAGGCCTACCACAACAACAGCAAGAACAACAACAACCGGTGCAAACACTGCCAACAACACGAAGCGTAAACGTTGCAAAAAGGCTTTAAGCAAAAGGCAAAACTAAGCTCAAATCGAAAACAAAGGCACGACAACCAAGCAGAAGCATTGCAAATGGAAGTCGGATCTGCTGCTGGCTGAAGGGGCAGGCAGACCGGAGCTGCCTCTGCCATGCAGCACGTACGACTGCCTGCAACAGCAACAGCAACAGCAACACAGCACAGACGAGCAACAACGCAAGCCCCAAAACCTGTGTTGAAGCAAGGGCATTTTCTTTTCCTTTTCCTTTTTCTTTTCTTTTTTTTTTTTTTTTTTGTTTTTTGTGTGTACTTGGTCTCTTTTCTAGTCTGTGCCTCGCACGTGAAAAAAGCACGAGCTGTGCCCCATCTCTGTCATTCAACCCCTACCCCCTCAAGCAGCTCTTCCCTCGTATTCACTGTGCTCTGCACTGTATCCTGTTTGCCGGCCTCTGCCTCACGTTTTCAGTGCATATGTTTGAGTTTCTGAACTCGAGTGCATGGACTCTACCACAGTAGCTGCCTGCCCTCCTCTCTCTATCTCTCTGAATCTCTCTCTCTCTCTCTCTCTCTGTAGGTGGGTTTATTCATTTGATGTTTCAGGTGCGCTTTGATGCACTAGCTTGGCTAATTATGAAAGCACTCGGCAGCTAGCCGAAAATAGAGCTCCTATTTGTCATAAAACACAGGTGAGATTTTCTAATGAAATTTAGACTGAGAGAGACCCTGTGTTGTGGCTCGAATGAAATTGCATTTATCGTAATCGCAATCGATAAAGCAAAAGCAATATGATGTAGTGTCCGCAATAAAAGGCTATTAAATAATATATCAATTGTGAGGCGGCCATTAACTTGAGAGACATGGCATTTGCTATGCGCTTTGAAATTTGCCTAACAAAACAATTACAAAAGGTTAAAGAAGTGCACAGAGCTGGGGGCTGGAGCTGGGGCAGCTGGAGGTCGACTGGGTAGGCCGTTGGCAAGCAACAGCATAAACCGGAAATCCTTTCCAACTCGCATATGGCACGCAAAATGCAAAGGCGGCACTGCTGAATGGGTGGTTCGCTATGGTTCGAGGTGGTTCGGGTAGTTGTCGGCTGTCGGTGCCATGGAAAATTGCCGCTTTTAATATTAGCTCTTATTTGCAATTGTTGCTGTTGCTGCTGCTGTTGCTGTTATTGCTGTTGCTTGTGTGCTGTGCTGTGCTGGCTTTGTAATAATGCCGTGCGCATGTAATAGGAGCCAGGTGCCAGTGCGCCGAGTCGCCTACATGATATTTATATATTCCCCATCGCTGCAATCATTTCAAACTGCAATCGCCCTACCAAGCCAATGCAAACGCCCGCCCCTACTGCCTGTGCTGTCATCTGCTACAATTTGTAGGCTGTTATTAACCGACATCGCTCGATACGGCTTTTCAAATTTTAATGGCATGACACAAAGCAATGTACAGCCAATTTATCCATACGCCGAGCGACTCGCGATTCGTTTCCATTATTTGAGCATTCGCATTTCCACAGTTTATTTGTTGTTTTAATAACATATTAAAAACATTTTAATTCTAATGCATTTCATGCGCTTGTATTAGTGAACTTTCCAAACTCCAGCCTAATCTGCCCGTGTGACTCATGCGTGTGTGTGAAAGCTTTAAAGAGAGTGATCGAGTGCATCAGCTTGCTTATCAGATATTGACACTCTCTTTCGATATTGCGACTTATATATATATATAGAAGCGTCGTCAGTTAATTAGTTGAAAGAACTTTAAGGCTTCAAGGCATTGTATTTAGAAGCTGTCATATCGGTTTTGTTATAGAGCCCTAAAAAAAAGGGGTGCATGGCCAGACTTCTTGGCAGCAGCAGCAACAGTCAACTGAAGTTGGTAAACAGTAAACAGTGAACGGTAAACGGTAAACTGTAAACAGTTTCTTTATACTTTGGTCGCTGAGTTTTTTGTTTGTTTTTTTACGTTTTATGATGCAAATTGAATGTGTGCGGCTATCTTATCGCAGCGATATGCCATAAAATAGACGTTTTTATTTTATAATCGTACAGCCACTTTTCAAAAGCAAAACGCGCACTTGACAAAAAGATATTCCTATACGTATATATATATTTTTTTATATATATAGTCATGCCCCGTTGTGAGACTGCAAGTGAGTTCATTGTCATCAAGGTCGTGTGAATGCGCCTGCGACTCGTCAGTTAAGTGTGAAAATAAAAAATACATATGTACATACATAGTCTATGTATATATATATAATAGATTATAGATTGATATTTGGCACTGCACTGATATTTGTGCCCGGCCTTGAGATAGAGGCGCGTGCTGACTGATAAGACAACCTGAAACTGAAAATTTAACCGATCAAAACAAATTACATTCATTTCCGAGTTCAATGAACCCGACGGCAAGCTGCAGATTGCATTATATTGTAGTTAAGTGCGTTAATATGTTAATTAAATTTAGTTTCATTAAAAAACATATAAACTGTTGCGAATTGCCGTAAGCATTGTGTTGTTGTTGTTATTGTCAAAAGTCAATGCACTGGCAGCCGAGAAAATGGACTCGCAACAAAAACAACAACGACCGAAGAGCTTCGGGTAAGTGAGTGAGCGAAAGTCGCAACAATTGAAACCAAAATACAGCAACAGCAACAACAACAACAACAACAACAAGAGCGATCAATGTGCAACATAGAAGCCGCACCGAGGCTCTATGAGCAATCGCATATCAAAAGAAGAGACAGTGCATTGCTGCTTGGATTACAGTTTTTAGATTCCCTGTGCAAAGATCATTTGTAACTCGTTGCTTAGTCACGTTTTCAAGACGCATGCGAGTCGCTTCAATCAACACACAAATCAAATTCAAAATCAGTTTCAAAATCAGAATCAAATGTCAATTACCAAGGCAAATGACGCATGCATGGCATGAAATTAAAGCAAAACTAAAGGAATTTCATAAAGACTGCAGCTCGGATAGTCGTCGTATTATGTGAGTGCCAAGTTATGCACAATTGAATGCCCTAAGCCGTTAGCCACAATGACCTTCAAAGTCTAGACGTATTTGACAATTTTACATACCTAAATACAAACATCAAACAACACGAACACACACACGCACACACAGAGAGACATAAATATTATAAAAAAAAGCAAGGCGAAACGAAACGAGTCGAACTTATTGAGTTTATTCAACTTAGAACGCGACGAGCTACGAACTCTGGATACCCCAAGCCCTGGCCCAATAGCCAGCACATTGGCACAGTCAAGAGGCTGGCAGGAGTGAGCGAGAGGGCGCTGTGTCTGTGTGTGCGAGCGAAATGTCCTAATGAAATTTACTGTCAAACGCTTTTCCAGCTGCCGAAAAGTGGAAGAAGAAAAACTTTTCACCCAGGCTTCCATTTTTATGGCTAAGCGGCAATTAGTGTTAGCCAGATAAGCGAATGAGCCATAAAAAAGGAAACTAGGGCGCTAAAAAGCCACTATGTTTAAATGAATTAAAAGATATTGGCTTTGCTCAACAGAAGGGGACTTAGTTACGTTGGCCACCAGCTAAATTGTGAAAGATTTAACTCATATCAGCTAAAGTTGAGGCGCCCTTGACTAGCTTTAAGTCACGTACCCTCACTCAGCCTCTCAGCCTCTCGGCCTCTGCCTTTGCCTTCGCCTCTGCTTCGGCTAATCCAATCCCATTTCCTAATGTTATTCAATTAAACAGTGCTTGAAACACAGAACTTTTTCATCTGCAGACGGAGCGACAATCCTTTCCAATTGGGAGACATTACAGTACTTGGCAAATGTCTATCCACCTAGTCGTCTTTTCGGTATCTCTATTCCTTATGATTAAACATTTAACTTTTTGCGCTCGATGCGTGCCAACGACACAATAAAATGCCAAAAGGCAGCCAAACAAGTCCAAAGCGCAAAATATCCTTGAAACGGGGCATTCGCACGCACACAATGCGAGGCGACGCGGCGCGACGCGACTTTGGCTGCCAAAAACACAGACGTCGACGGCGACGACGCCAACGCAGCTCTTGCCTGCCTCAAAGCCATAAAATCCCCACGACAATGACAACAACAGCAGCAGCAGCAGCAGCAACAACAACAACAACATAGTAAAGCGAAAGAAAAACAAAACGTAGCCAAAAGCTGTTCGTAGAAGCAGCAGCAGCAGCAGAAGTAGAAGCTGGCCAGGGGGAATGGCCAACAATAAGTGCGTGAGGCTCTCGAGCAATGACTCCTTATACGCAGCTGCCTCTTGGCTCTTGCCTCCTGCCTTGTGCCTCCTGCGTTCCACTCATGGCAAATAAGTATCTCTTACCGGCGAACCACCCGAATCAGCAGCCTCCAAATGGCCAGTGTCAATGGCATTCAAGCTGAGCCGAGAGCCCAGGCACAAGCCGGAGCCGTGTAAAAGGTTATTGGACCATCATCATCAGCATCAACATCATCATCATCATCATCAGCATCATCGTCATTGCTGCTGCTGCTGCTGCCTCTGCTGTGCCATATTTTTAGCCTACTTTGCGGCGCAGGATGCCGGCTGAATGGGTTTCGACTTTTCAACTGCGTGCATCTGTGTGGGCGACTGAGTGTGTGTGCGTGTGTGTGGGTGTACATCGTGTGCGTGCTTCTATGTGTGTGCGTGGGCGTGGGCGTGGCCGTGGACAGAGTATGTTTAAAGGTCAATTATCTCAGCGCACGCTTAGTCGAGCCATTCGGCTATCCAGCCATCCAGCCATCCATTCATCCATCAAGTCTGACAGCCGCACGCTGTGACGCCCACAAATATGCAACAGTCTGCTAATGATGACTAATTTCGCACAGTGCAATCAGCGCAAAATGTCTTCAATAACAATTAAAAACAAAAAAAAGAAGCACAAACAAAAAAAATAAGCAAACCAGAAGGTGAGGAGATATGAAATTAAAACAAAAGCGGGCAAGACACTTTAATCAAAAGTCGAAGCCTTTGCACTGCCAAGTCATTCAACTTTTGATTAATTGCGCGTACATGACAAATTGCTGGCTGCTGCTGCACGCGTCCAGCTACCCGCAAATTGTTTTTCGCGAAGAGGGGGATTTTTTAATTTGTCCCAAGCGACGTTTTTGCTAATTAACCAAAATTTATTGTCGACTCATGACTTTGAGACAATTTGCTCTCGCTCTCGCTCTCTCTCCCAGAAAGTTTCTCTATCTTTATCTCTCAGATTTACTGGATTTAAGTCATTCATTAATATTATGAAAACAGTCATTTAAAAGGTTTTCCACGAAACGTAAAATACCAAAAAAATTAGTGGTAAAACCCAATGCGCTCTGCAGTCGCGACATGCAATGCTGTTGCGGGCTTTGCAGGGTGTCTGTAATTGCGCACAATTAACATGGCAATTAGACGAAATGCAAAACAAGTCGCTGAGAAATCATGTCAATGTCTGGCATTTTCTGTAAATGAGCGTCGACATGAAATGTCAAAAGAAGTATTTGAACATCTAGATGTGAGCTGAGGAAAGCCTAAAGGTTCAACTAGCAACTACTCTGTAAACAAACCTAAACTTTAGAGTAGCAAACGTAGTCTGCTCTTTCACAGTTGCTGCCAAAAGTAAGCAGACTCTGTTAAACTCTTCTGCGATATAGGGTAATAGTTAGGGCTCAAGCGATACGAATCACTGTGTGCTATGCATATTTATAGGCACAATATTCCAATTGGTTTGCGCACGAAAGTCGGCAAACTATTTGACCCCGACATGGTAAACTTGGGAACGAGGCTATCTCTCTGCCACATGCGACATGCAACACACTCACACACACACACACACACACACACACACATATATATACTGCCTAGGTCTGAGTGGTTTTTGTCTCTCCGGATGGGGTGCCGCAGTTTGTGCCAGTTTATGACATCGCGGCGCGAATGTGTCAAGCCAAATTGCCAATGCCAAATCGAATTCATGGCAAATCGAAAGCAGAAATCGATTTGATTGCCTTAAAACAATCAAAGTGCACAAATACGTATCGCGACTGTAGTATATCGTTGGCTTTACGCGGAAATCGCTTAAAGTTTATGCAAATTGTTGTTAACCAATTTCCTTAACTTGTTTGTCTTTACAGGTGAGTGCTTGCCACAACGCATTGCCACACTGCTCGACATCCCGACTCTGCCAAATGCCGAATGCCGTAAGTATACCTAGCCTCCATTTATATACGCCAACTCTGTGTGTTTTGTCTAGTCTTTTTCGCTGCGTCGCAACTGAAGCCAAATCAAAATTGCAAATAACATTTTAAAGCCAGCCCAAGAAACAACAACAGCAACAACAACAACAACAACAACAGCTGACAGCAAACACTTAACGCCAAAGGCTAACGCAGCAAACAACACAAACAACATGTCCAAATGCCTTTTCGGTGTCTACACTTTAGTTTGCGAGTGGGCGTGGCTTCAACGCCCACCTTGCCATAACAAAGTTAGCCATAAAAATCCGTAGCTCGACTAACGCAAATCGTCCATTGAGCACAAAGGCAATTTGATTTTAACGCTTTTTTCTCTTGTTTCTCCTCGATCTTTTTGTGTTGGGGAGTTTTTGCTTTTCGGTTAGTTTTTGGGCTGCAGGTTGTCCGTATCCCGGACTATACGGACCATGGTCTGTGATTACGAAGTTATTCAAATGAAATATGTGCGCTGGCCCATTACATCATCAGGCCGTACTACTGCATTTTTCGTTTGTTGATTGCGCTGAAACAGCAACAAAAAGAGAACGAAGAAGAAGTAAAAGAAAAACATGAGAAAACTGGAAAATTTATGAAAATTATTGTGACCCTCCTTTCTCTCCTCGAATCACTTTCGCCTGTCGATAGCCGAAAATGTTGTCCAAAACGATTCAGCCTTAGGCCGAAAGCAGCTGGCTGGCTAGCCCATGGCCATTTGAGTCCAGCCAAGTTGTATTATTATTGTTGGCCTTCTTTCCTACTTGGCTATGACGGCGTTTTTTTCTTCAGTTTAACTTATTTGCATTTTATCTGTTTTGTGTCTTTCAAATAACAATTGTCATTTCATCAATGCAAATGTTGTCCGTTTGCCGTTTTAATTCGCCTCAATTCGCTTTCAACCGAATTGCTTAAGTTAAGAAAACGTTTATTTCTTTTGAAAGTCTTCAAGTTAATCAAATGTAAACTTTATGCCAAGGCAAGCATTAATGTGACTTCAAACTGTTCTTCGCCTTCCCCTTAATAGCTTCACTTTCTGATTGCATAAAACTCTTATTACTCGGCGAAAAGACTCTTGACTTCTTCGTGACGAAATATTAAAACGATTTAATTGTAGTATGTACCCCAGGCAACGTGTATAACAAATAATGGCGCTGGGCTCGCCCAGCCAAGTCACGATATTATCATTTCAGTATCGTATTACGATTTATGTCGAAAACCGCAAGAAAAAGGAATTAATTAAGAAACGAGACATCTTAAATTACAAATGAAACGAACAACAGAACGCAGCGGGTGGTCAAAGAAACAATGGACCCGACGAAGGGACGAAACTATTAAAGCACCCAGTCGACGGCTGCCCAAAGCAATAGAAGAGTTTATTAAAATGATTTAAGCTGGTTAAATGCAAAAATATTATTAAAACTTATTTGCAGAGGGCAAAACTCTAAACAAACGACAATTTCGAGCATTGTTTGCTTTTCACTTGAGCTCCTTTTCAAGCTAACTGCGTGGCTGACTGCCTGGCTGGCTGCTCGGTCGTATTGTTTTGAGTCAATAACTAAGCTGAGTGGGAGAAAAACAACAACAACAACAATAACAACGACAACAACAATAAGGAGGGAAAAAAATTCTAATTAAAAATCATCCGGTATTTGGCATTTTATCTAAACAGGAAGAGAGCTGAAGTCATAGACTCTCCGCAGCCAGACGAAGCAAATGAAGCCAAGCGTAAGCCGTAAGGGGAAAAGGAGCAGAAACAAATAATGAAAAACCAGCAGGAAAATGGGGAAAACTGGGCTGGCGACACTTTCGCTGGAGCCAAGTTCTAACTGCGGCTGTCTGCAAAAAAAAAAAAAAAGAAAAAAATAATAATGAAAAAAGCTGCAAATTGGGTCAGCAGAGAAGAAATTAAAAAAGCAGACAAGAAAAAGAGATGAGAACTTTCAACATGGCCTGTTATCATTTGCAATTAAGCGCGTCGACACTTGGTTGGCCAAAAAGTTCAGACAAGCAGCAAAAAAAACAGACAAAATGTAGAGTGCAAAGTTTTTCGCAAAGCAGCCAAAAAATATCTTAATACTCAGCAGCTAACAAATTGTTTGGTTAGCAGCAGGAGCAGTAGCAGCAACAGCAGCTGCTGCTGCGATGGGGCGCAGCCAGCTTATGGCAACCGAGTTGCAAGCGTCGTGGAATTTTAGAAATTGAATATTTAAATCCCAGTCTAAATCCCGACTAGCGACAAATTGAAAAGGGTTTCGGTAACCCACGCAACCCCATGAAATATGCAACGAAATTAAAGAGGAAGAAGCCCGTTCAAAACATTGGAATGAAACCGATGTTCAGACTCACGCAAAGATCCAGCTTGTGGCAAACATTTTTGCTGGCATTCCAATCAAATTTCGCTACAAATATTGTTTTCCTTGAATTTGAAATTCAATTCATGCATCTGGCTGCGTTTGCCAACTTCTCCAATTCATAACCATGTGGCTTTGCTATGGCTTCTTGTTTATGCAACTGCTACAAGTTTTCACTTTGCCAACTTGCTTCAATATTAGTTTTGAATATCCCAACTGTGCATTAATTATGATTTTGTACGTTTGCACAAGTCACTCTCACACACTCTGTCTAAACTTTGTTAATATACGCTTAATAACCTTCAATTGAACTGCGACATAGCCTGGCCACAAGCTGATGGCAAATGCTTTCAAAAACCTCTAATTTGCAGGCCATAAGCGGCTTACAGACTACTGCTGCTGCCTTGGGCGTACATCAAATAGCATTTCAAATACACATACATATAAGTACAACGACGCACACCTACGCACAGGTGCAGTTTTAAAGTCGTAGCGAGCTCCCATTGTAGGTCCAGTGGGTGTGTTATAAACCGCTTTTGGCGCCCGCTCGTAATCCCCGCAAAATGGCAGCCGTCGCCAGCATCGAGCTCTACCAATATTTGCCTCGCTATAGCTATCGGGTTCATCTATAAATGCCCAAAAGTTGATCATCTTTTTTTGTCCCCAAAATATTTCATTCCATCCGTGTAGCCGTGGTAAATGATTTTCTTCTCTTTTTTCTACATTGCGGCTGACATTTTGTTGTTGCTGTTGTGCAGGTTTTCAGTTTAGTTTAGTTTTCTTCTCGTTTTTCCATCATGTTTTTATTCCGTTTTACTTTTGCACAGTTTGGGGAATTATTATTTGGCCATTTGAACGTTAGGTTGCGTCTCGACACGTGTCGCCTGTTCCCCGGTCTGCAACGACTCCTACATCAAGTGGTTTTCTGTCAGTTTATGTGTTGCCTTCATCGGAGCTAAATTGAAATTTGTCCCAAGGGTCGGAGTGGCAGCACAGAGAGCACTCTTAACATTTTGCTGGACAATTTGCGAAGAGTTTTTAGTCACATTTAAGGGTTAAGCATGGAATTTTAAAGCTGTAAGTGCTTTATCTAGTTCCAACTTACCAAATTGTGAATTGCCCCAAAAAGTATGCTTTAAAAATTGACAGAGCTGAATGCCAACAGCATAAACGCACTAGCACATTCATGGATAGTACTTGAAGAGCACATAAGCTTATGACGCGCTATACATAGACATGTTGATGTATATATGCATACATACATATATGATTCCCCTATATACAGATATATAGTTTCGCTTGACGTTTGACCTGGTTTACTTTTGCGATAGCATACACTGTGCGAAAACGGAAAGGCCTTGTGCTGCTGCTGATGCTGCTACTGCTGCTCTCTCTTTCTCTCTCTCTGATAAGTAAACATATCTTGGTTCACGTACAGTTACTGCAGTATGTATGCGCGCTCGCCCAGTTGAGCTAGGCCTTGATGCTGACTTTTTGGGTACAGTCTGTGGCAAGGTCGAAGGCAGCCGTGAAGCCTTGTGCCATATCAGATGTGCAGGAAAAACAAAAATTAAGCAACTGACAACTGGCAACTCGCAATGCTCCTCGTACTCCTCGTATATGTATATTTCGTCAATTGTGTGACAAAAGTGACCTAGTTGCGTTGCTTGGCTGTTCGTTCGGTTGCATTCTGGGTCAGTATGCGGGTCAACTGCGAGCGCAGTCATCTATGCCCCTATAAGACTGACCCGCAGTCAGAGCTTAATTGAAATAGATGAGCTGTCGTCGAGCTGCCAGCCCACACACACAGATAGTTTAGTTACTTTGGTACAGTTATGCACGACAGTTGTTGACCGTGGCCCTATCTGTTAGCTGAATCCTCATAAATGTCGCTGTCGCTTGGGTCTTGCTGCTGTCACAATTTCATATTTATTATAAGCCAATTACTTGCCGCCCGGAGAGAGATAGAGGAAGATAGGGAAAGAGAGAGAAAGAGAGAGAAAGAGAGAGATAGACACCCACTGGGGTCTTTAAAGTGCTATCAAAACCACAAACGAGCTGCCGTCCAGCTGCCCAGCTGCCCACTGTGCGCATTGATTAACTCAGGACGACAGACAACTTGTGTTATATATACTCGCTACAGTTGACGGGGCACAGGACCCAATTCAAGCTCCATTTAGCAATTACCGCAGCAATAAAAGTCAATGGCGGATGCACGCACTCACACACACATACACAAGCACAAATTTTATTATCATCAAGCCACAAAATTTACGTGTGTCAAATAATAATTTCGTCTTGCTTATCTCGTAAACCCTTTTTTAGTTGAAAGTGTTGACAAAAATTTACATTTCACAATTTACGCAAATTTTTATGTCATAATTGGATTTCAGCCATTGTTGGCAGCTACTGCTCGTGTTGCTGGGGATCTGACAATGGCGTTGATAATCAGAACAGTTTTTGGTTCGAGGCTCTTCGCCTGAGCCTCAGCCTGTGCCTGAGCCTGTGACTGTGCCTGTGGCTGCTCCATTAAGTTGCTTGCCATCGGGTTGTTGGGGGATGGGAGTCTACCCTTGGCTTGCCACGTTTCTGGCTGCTTGTAATTCGAGCCTTTTCCACTGATAAGCCATTTTATGTGCATGTGGCTTGGGCTGGAAAATGTCACAAGAGCCAGGGCAATACAGTGCTTAGCTGAGCGGCGAAGGGGACTCTGCTTCATGTTGTGCTGAATTGAGCCCTGCCGGATATTGTCGAGGCACACACATACACACACATACTGCCAAAGACATTTGACTGCCACTGTGTTCACTGGACACAGGTGCTGTACTTTTCAATATTTAATTTGTCAGCCTCAGGCAGCGCATACCTTTTACATATTTGACCAGCCAACCGCACGCACTTTACATATATATTTATATATGTATAAGAGTGGATTTGTTTGACACGCAGCCTTCGAAAATATGAACTAACATACATAAATATAAATCAAAACATTTGTATAACATCATTGTTCTTTTGCTAGCCCGCACAATTGTAAATATTCACAGCAACGGCCGAGGCAGCTGTGTTTTATGAAATTTTTGCGAACTGTTGCCTACTTTTAGGCGACGGCAACAATTCCTCACTTTTGAGCTGCCGCTATTGCCCTGAACAATTTTCGTTTTTATATTTTTGCTCAAATTGAACATTTAAAATGTAGCTGAACAATTTGAAGCAACATTTGCAATGTATTTTGTTTTCTCTTTTTTTTTGCCACTCACGAAGTTTGCGCATAAATTTTGTAAATATGAATGCAAAACATGCCCTACTCGTAAGTGTGTGTGTGTGTGTGGCAACCCTTAAGCCTGATTTCGAACAATTTTTGTCGTGACAAGTCAGTTGCTTTTGTGCTTTTGTCTGTCCAGCGTTTGTTTGTCTGTCTCTCACATACATAACGTATATGCTTATATTTGTGTTCGCATGTGTTTGTGTTCGCAAATTGACGCCATTTTCATTGTCTCACACACACACACACGCACATACACAAAAACACACACACACACACACACACACACACACGCACATACACTCGCGCACTCATGTGAAATCAACAACATGAATGAACACTCAACTCAGCTTCCATGTCGTTTTCGCGACATGCTCAATCATGTTGCCCGCCCGCACTCCGCCGCGTTCCTTTGGCCAGCCCCAGCCCTTTAGTTGAAATGACAATTTCGCGTGCGATTGTCACATCAGTTATGTATGCATATGATATCTACATACATGTACATGTGTGGGCAAGTGTGTATAAGTGTGTGTGCATATTGTGTACACATTTCTGTCAGTTTGTCACTGTCGGCCCAGCGTCGCGTGTTTATTTATACGCAATCAAATTAAGTTTGAAGCGAATTTCCAGACGAGGGCGACAAATTGAGGTAATCATGTTTTCCATGTGTGAGCTGAGCTAAAAATCAAATAACCACACACACACACACACACTCACAGACACAGACAAACAGACACATCTGCCACACATACACACACAGCGGAGTTAACTACTTAGACAGCAAAGTCTAACCGCAAAATTTGTGGCCCAAAGTGCTTGAGCTGGCGGCAATTAATTTACCTATAAAGGAATGCCAAACCTGAAGCCAGCCGCACCAGTTACCGCAGCGCGATGCTGTTTGCCTCTTATCATTCTCAGATGACCCAATTTGTTGTTGTTGTTATTATTGCTGCCTGTTGGCATTGCGATAAGACTTTAAGAGCAAACCGCAAGCCACATGCAAATTACGCAGCTCGACAGCCCCAGCTACAACTGTCAAAGTATGTAGCATAATCAATAGCAATGCCAGTTACTATATACTTTATATACATATATATATATATATATATATATATATATATATATATATATATATATATATATATATATATATATATATATATATATATATATATACATAGATATAAATATGGAGATATGTTGCCCCTGGCAGTGGTTACCCAGGCAATGCAAATTATATGCCTAAACCGGCGGAAATTGCCATCAGGCCGTTTAAGCAGCTTTAATGGTGCGCATAAAATTTGCCAGCTGGCCCGAGGATAATAAGGACTACGTTTTCCGTTGCCTACTTTTGCGCGCATCGCTGACAGCCAAGTCATGAGTCTAAATAACCTTGCCGTGAATGCAATTCAAATGTTGCTAAAAAAAAAAAACTGAAGCCTTATTAGACAGCAGTGCGAGCGCATGGGATAGACGGCAGTTAAAGCCATTAAATTGGCAACGAGGGTAACAAAATATGAATGCCTTGTGGGAGACATTGCACACCCACACCCACACACACACACACACACACACACACTCAGTGGCAGGATCATCATCAAAAGCAGCAAAACTGATGCTGACTTCCCTAAAATACGCACACACACACACACACTCAAATTGTGCTATTTATAGTCCACGGTTTGGCCGCCTCTTTATAAAAGTCAATAATTTATGCTTCCGCTTTCACACTGCTCCAGTGCTCCACATGGCGCAAAGAGCTCCAACAGCAGCAACAGCAGCAGCAACAGCAGTATAAGCAGCAGTTAATGCGCTTCCATTGACCCAATTCATGTGCTGCAAATCAAAACAAACAGACTTCCAGGCATGCTCTGCTTTTCGCTCTCTCTCTCTCTCTCTCTCTCTGTCACCCACTCTCCCTCTCACCTGTCTCTATCTCTCGCTGTTTGTCTCTTAACCATTTCCAGCTACTCTTTAGTGAATGCGCGCGCATTGAATTTGTCAACTCTCTGGCACTGTTATTGGCCCGACCGCTCTTTTTGGCCCAGTTTACTTCTATTTATTTATTTTTTTTTTTTGCACATTAACAGACGCTGGCGCTTTTCATGTGACTGGGGCAGGGGCAGGGCCAACCCTCAGTTAATGCACAGCGACACACGCACACGCTCACACACAGACACACATTGATGTTTGCTTGAGCATTGCGTTCGAGCGCTCGCATGGCTATATACAGTTGACCCAATTTCGTGTTTGTCCTTCCCACAGCTGTTCTGTTTTCCGTTTTCTGTTTTCGGCTTGCTGTTTGCCTTTGCCTTCGCCTTCGTTATTTGGGGTATGGGCTTGTTTATGTTTGCGGCCAAAAATGGAAAGCGAAACAACGCCAGAAAAAAATTTGTTATTTATACAAGGCACGTAAATGGCAGTCTATCGATGTGTCTGTGTGCGTGTGTGTGAGTGTGTGTGTGCGTGGGGTTGGTTACATTATGCTGTCAAGCGAATGTTCATTGATTGTGAAAAGCTATGGGAAATTAGATATGAAGCAACAACCAAAACGCCGCTGATAAAGCGAGCTTAGCGCATTTCATTATTTGTACAAAGAATTTTAATGAAATTCATGGCAATCCGCGTATTTCAATAAGCCGTCCACATCAATAGTCACACAGCTCGCAATTGGGTCTGGGCACTAGTCTTAGTGAGCTTTTTGCTCATCAGCTGGCACAGCAAATCGCTAAGTTCTCAGCCCTCAACTTAAACATAACATAACTCTGTGGCCATATTTGTTGGAGCAGGCAACTTGACGATTAAAGCAGATTAAGCTCAGTTCATGCAATGCATACAAAGCACGTGAACTGCCAGTAAATATCATGCAAACTCATACTATATACTTTACACACACACATACATATTCTTATATACAGAGAGAGAGTTCTGTATGTAGAGGTAACCATATTTTGTGTACACGTTTGTTACTGGCGCCAGGCAAATGGCAAACAACCAGGATAACGATACCACTCAGCCAGCCCAGTTCCATAAAGCACACACACACACCAGAGAAAGAGAGAGGAGAGAGAGAGAGAGAGAGAGTGAGGGGGGAAAGCTGTAGTTTGCCTCTGGCGTAACAGCAATGCCGCATCAATTTCCTGACGCGCGCGCGCTCTCTCACTGGCTCCAACTTCCTTTTTAGACTGCCTTAAACAAGATTTGTGTTATTCCTGACATTTTCGCACACTCACGTTACCTATTTATGCGCCAAATCAGGACACAGTGCGGTAGGCGGTAGGCGGTATGCGGTATTCAGCAGGCGGCACTCAGCGGCCATTGTGTGCTGCCGTCGTCGCCGCTTAGGGGATGCTGCTGTTTCAACATGACGACGGGCGGGGCAAATGAATAACTGAAGTTTCAGTTATTTTTTTGCCTCATTACTAGACTAGAATGACTGCTATACGCCCCTGCAACTCATTTGACAGCGCAACATAATTAAAACAGCGCGAGCGAGGGAGAGGGAGAGCGTGTGGAAGTGATGAGAAAGATGGTCCTCAGGTTCTGGGCTCGTTTGCTGGGCTTTTGCATCACGGCAGGTGGCAGCTGCCGGTGTGTAAGCCGATTGTTGCCTTGGCTATTGATAAGCTAAAAGTGATTTTCGACTTTGTAGGCGCATTAATTAAAAATAATTAAAGCCAGCCAGGCAGTCGATGCTGCCTGCTATAAATTACGTATACACCACATTGTCTGCTAATGAATTTAATCAAAGTTTTGGGCGAATGAAATGCTAGTTGTTGTTCATATTTGAGTATACGCACACACAAACACACATACGCATACACTGTAGCACATTAAATACATGCTTGCATATATTTATATGGCAGGCACAGAAAGTCGGCAACTGAAGCGTTGCCGCTGCACGCACAGCTGCCACAAATGGCAACAATTGTTGAACGCACACACACACACACACACACACACACATATGCACGTTAATATTTATGAGCAGGATATGCGCCATATCCTGCGCTCTGTTCGCTGGCCACAAACGAATTATGGCGCCCACTAATTGCGCTGAGTTAAAACGAAAAATGTGTAGACCCACAGTCAAGCAGCAGGCAGTTAATGTAACACACAAGCAAACACACTCGCCTATTAATGCGTGTGTGTGGGCGTGTGTGTGTGTGTGTATTAACAATTTACGTCGCTTATGTAGCCCAAGTTATTTATGTTTATGATTACGTTGCGGTTAGCAGCTTTCACTTGGCTTTCGGTTTCACTTTCTCGACCAGGAAGCAGCTGTAATTACCAATGCTTCCACAATTGTTACAGAACTTCAGAGTCCCGAATCCAGACTCGAGGCAGGCAGCATTGAAAGACATCATTAGATGCTGTGAGTTATGGTCCTTGTTGTCTCTGAGCTAAGCTACTCCAAAAAGGCCTGCCTAATTAAATTATTGAAAACGAGCTCTTAATTAAATGCGCTCGTGCTATGGACAGTAAATAGATTGAGTATTAGATATGCTTATAGAGTTACTTTAAGCACCACCATTTATTGGCCCGTCTGTAAACAAATAATTAATCACTTGAAGAGTGAAATTTAATTTTCAATTTGTGCAGCAGTGCACGGGTCATACAAGGACAAACCTCGGCCGCAACATAGTAACAAGGACGCAATAAAAAATACAAAACACCAGAAAAAGTAGATGAAAGAAAAAGTTAACTGGGTCAACAGCGCTGCCAGCGTCCTAACCTTCAGCATAAAACGCAGCATAATTGCAGGCGCAGATCCGTTAAATAATGCAGAGCTCTCTCTCTCTCTCTTTCTCTCTCTCTATCTGTCTCTTTCGTTCCCTTTATCGCCGTCTCTGTCTCTCATTTTAAGCGAAAGTGAGAAGCGTGTCAAGGCGAGCGGCGAGCTGACCCAGTAAATGGGCGCGCGCGCTTTGCAAAATGAGGACAGGCGCGCTCGGGCAAGGACATGGCGGTCTGTGTTATCAGTGCAGAGCCAGAGCCAGAGCCAGAGCCGTGCAGCGTGCAGCCAGAACCGGAGCGCCTTGTTCGGCAGCCTCGTTTGATGCTCGTGCGACTAAACCGGGCAGCAAGCCAGCAAGCCAGGCAGGCAGCTAGGCCACCACGCAGCCAGTTGCATTGTCCGCACCAACACAGTCGCATTTGGCACCGGCCCGGCACCGGTTCACTGGCTGCTGCTGCTGCTGCTAGCTCCTTCAGCCAAAAGTCGCGCGTCATGCAGGCAACGGCGCTCAACTACTACGTGGAGCGCAGCGACTACGAATCGTGTGGCGAAAGTGAAGCCAGCCCGGGCTGCCCCTCCTCTGTCGCCTCCACCGCCTCCTCACGCGCCGGCACGCCCGCCACCACCAGCCACCACCACAAACACAGTCAGAAACAGTTTCAGCATCAAGTACGCAGAGCCTAGCTACAGATATTAATTATTTTTAATCATCTCATGTCTATTGGATAATGTCTAAGCACATTTTGTTTTGCTTCTTGTATTTGCAGTCGAAGAAATTCCGTTGCATCTGGAAGGGATGCGGCATTGTGGAGCCCACACAGGTGAAAATCGAGCGACACGTGAGGGACAAACATTTGGGGTAAGTCTAAAAGCCAAAAAGACAAAGGCGTAGGTTGGGCAGGTTCACTAAGGGTACTCCAAGCGGCCAAAAGCAGCGCGCAATCAAGAGCAGCAAGTGGCTGGCTGGGCCTTGACTCAGTGCAGCCAACAACAACAATGCGAACAGCACGGCAACAACAAGAACAATGGCAATACAGTGCGCGTCACAGTTAGCTGCACAGTGGTACCAAAACAGCACACAGTAGATTGCATATATATATATACATATATTGGATTGAAGTACCTAAAGATACATTTTAAAGATTTCGTAAAGCAGCTCAAATCAGCTTTAGGAATATCTACATATGTATATATATACAAAAAAAATGTATATCATGTATTTCACCACTGCGAACCACTGTTTGCATGCAAATTAAGTACATCCAGTAAACCACTGTGCAGGTCGCTTGAAGCTGTTTTAAACTGGAACACTTGTACACACATGCATGCATGCATGAGTGTGTGTGTATAAGTGTAACCAGGTCACACACACACTCGCACACACACACACACATACGCACACACACACACACACTCGCACACACACACATACACACACTCTTTGAGTTGACTTAGCGCACCTGCATTACAAGTGTCGCAAATGGCATAGACAAACGATGGGGGCGTGGCATTTATTACGGCCCTGTTCTGGGCGGCTGCGCTGCAAATTTTGAGGCCAAGGTTCAAAGCTGAAACCCGCTTAAGCGTTGACATTTGCGAATGTTAAATGTTATTTCCTATATAAATGATTTTTGTTGCCGTGCAGTGCGGGACGATGCAATGGCAAAAAAAAAGAAAAGAACAAATAAATAATAAAAGGCCATTGTTTTTAGGTTTTCTTTTTTTCTTTTTTTTGTTTTTGCTCTCAAATTGTTTTTTCTTCTCCATAGAGATGATGGGGTTATGTATGTACTTATATAGAATTATAGTTTATACTTGTATTCAGTTGCATATATTGTATGTGTTGGTGGTGTGGTTGTTGTTCTGGTTGATTTTATTGTTATTATTGTTGTTGTTCTTGTTGTTGTTGTTGGCAAACGAACAGCTCTAGGGCTACACTAAAAAGTACAATGCAAATACTTATATATATATATATATATATATATATATATATATATATATATATATATATATATATATATATATATATATATATAAATGTGTGTATAGTTGTATAATTTACGCTTTTATATACTATATATATTTGTGTATTTATATATATGTATATATATTATGTTCAAAATATCAACTATGCGCTTGGCAGAGGCTGGTAGCAACGTAGGAGCTATTGTAGTTTCTATATAAGTGGAGAGCAGAAATGCAAAGGGTTGTAAAATGGAAGGAACACAAGGAAATTAAATTGAAAGTTATAATCTCTAATCGCGACTAATTCATAAATACATATATATGTGTAACTTAATGGCTATAATCTATGAGCAATTTGTTATGCTATATATTTAAAAGAAAACTAAGCATAACCATTGAATTTGCGTTTTACATACATTATGTTCAAAATTGAAACTAGGTTCTTCATTTTCGTTGAGGTACATGAAATAATTGAAATACAATACAATGATATATACTTAACATAATTGAATATAACATATATAGATACAGGATTATTTATTGAGTTTGTTTTGTTCAAAGCTTTTCCTTCTTCTATTTCGCTTTTTTGTTTTTGTTTTTCGTTTTGTTTTTGAAAACTGCAATTGGTATTAACTAAGAAAGTTCCTGAAGCAGCAGTTGATCTACGTTGATTATTATAGTGTGTGTATATATATATATATATGATACTTGTATTACATAACATACATACGTTAAAAACTCTAAATGCTATGGGTGGCTAAAATTATCCTTATCGATTATATGTTGCTGTTCTAAACAACTACATACATACATTAGTTAGTCTGCCTTGATTGTGTATCTATGCGATAATTAATTTTCTTCTTCGATTCTCATTATGCTTATTCTTATTAATCGTTCATCTTTTGATATACAAAATATCCACAACATATGCCTAGGCGGGGAGTGAACAATTTTCGAGTACTTAAAGTTAACAACTTAACTTTCGGTGCAAACCAAAAAACAATTCATAATCAATCTCATTCAAAATAAATAAAAGTAAAAATTATATAAAAGAGAAGAAAAATAATAGATCAACTTTCGACAGAATAAAATAACAAAAGAGTCGTAAAACAAAAACACTAATTGATAATTGTCCTAAATTAGTACCAATCCAGTTTTTAGCCAAGTAGATTGCGCCAGCAAGTTGTAGTATTTGCCACCTTGAACAAACTTCAATTCTCTTCCATTCCTAGTGCGGATGCAGAAGTCCATGGGTAATGTCCATGCCACCATCACCCATTCCATTCACTGACAGAGTGCCGTTTAGCATGCTATTAGCTGCAAGAGAGCGCAGTGGGGATTAGAAAAACAAAAACTTTGAGAGATTAGTATTTCAGCAACCTACAATTTCGGTTACCCTGCGTATCCATCTGAGTCCAATACTGTTCCGATGGACTCTGCGTATTAGTCCCCGGCGGCGCCTGAACCGGCGCCCCCGTGTACCGAAAATACGGATTCTTTAGATCGAGTGTATTGCTCGATGATATCAAGGTGCCTTCGATGTGCAGATCAATGGTCACATCATAAGACTGCCGCCGATTGGCCTCCAGCAGCACTCGGCCCGTCAACGTCTGACCCTGTTTGATGAAAATTGGCATGGGCAGCAGGCAGCGCACCTGATACCAGTGAGTCAGTGGCGCTGTAGGCGAAGTGGAGAGCCAAACATTCTGGCTACTGCCACTGAACTCCACATCAAACCAAAAAGCCAGTCCATGGCAGATGCCCGTCTGCAATATATGGAACTCGAGTGGAATGTCTAAATAAAACAATTCCAAGTTAAATGGGAATAAATATAGTATTAGGCAAATGATCTTACCAATGACATGCAAATCGTCCTCCTTGTCATTAAGGAAGTCGCATACATGACGCACCGACTTGGCCATGCAAATGCGTATATCAAATGTGTCGACGATCGGTTGACGGAAGTACTCTTTCATGCCCTCCTTGTGCAGGGTGGTTAGATCGACGCCATGAAAGGCCGATTGATACCAAAAGTTGGCCTTGTTATACTGCTCCGAGTAGAGCGACTCATCTGAGAAGGGCGCAATGTGGAGATCGCCATGCGTGGGATACATTTTACCATGTGGCTTCAGCCATTTACGCGCATGCAGATATGTCTCCAGCATGCGTTCGTTGTAAAGCATATAGCCCATGGGCTCAGATATGATAACATCCACCTTTTCGGGCAGCTCAATTTCCTCAATTTTACCTGGTATCACTGAGATCTTGTGCTGAACATTATTCGACTCGACCAACTGCTGTGCATATTGTGCCATATTGGAAGCCTCAATTGCGTACACCTTGGCAGCGCCAGCTTGTACGGCAAAGAAAGATAATATGCCCGAACCGGCACCTACATCTAGCACAACTTTATCCTGCAAAATTATACAATTTTGTAGTAATATCAATAAAACTGAAAATCTAGTTCAGTTTTGTATTATAACAGTTGACTTTACCTGAAAGTCAATGGAATTGCCTAAGATGGCGCGTTGATAGGTGCTAGTTCTGACATAGTCCTGCATCATATTTTGCTGCTGACTAAGGTAGCCATAGAATTGGAAGTACTGCGATGCGGACGATTCTTCGGTACGCTGTGAGAACACTGACTTCGGTCGCAAATGCTTCACATTCTCCACAACTTTACGGAAGAGCTGCTGATCCTTGTCGCTACCAAACCGCAACACCAGATTATCCGATTCCAAAGAAACTGCATAGCACCGCCGGCCCAACTGTGCCGCATCCGTATCCGCTGATATCATATACTCCTTCAGCACATGTCCTTGATCGTTGTCTGCAAAAGAATCAAGTGAAAAACAAAGTCAATGTCAATGTCATTCGACAGATTACTTTAGTCAAGTTGTACAACTCACCCAGCATAATGCGCAGCAGGACGCCTTGGGAGTCGTAGCTACAGCTTAATGTACAACTACTCTTATATATGTTGTTAAATTCGAGTTTCTGCTCGTCGGCAATGGCGCTTATTACGACGCCTGAAAATTGGCAATTACTGAGAGGGCAGAGCGCCGCTGCGACGCTATTGACCCATTTATTATTCTGATCGGCGACGATGCGGCTGCTGCTGCTGCTGCTGGTGGACATTTTGTGGTGATCTGTATAGCTGGCTACTGAGTATGGGATTAGGAATTGTTTGGATAATCACAATGCTTTTCGTTATAATTGACAATGTAGGCTGTGAGATGCACGCGGACGCAAGTTACACACATATACAAGTAGACAAGCTCACGCACGCACACACACACACACATTCACTCACACGCACACGCACACAAAGGGAGACAGACACAGACGCACGCGAGACTCTTGCGACGCGCAAATTTTTTCTGTCGCCGACGACAGAAATATAAAAATTTTCCACAGCAATTTATATGTGCGTCGAGCGTGAGCAATGCGTGTGCTGTACACTTATATTCTTTTCTGGCAAATATATATCAATTTGTGGCGCGCTCTGTCTCGCTACTATTGCAAAAACCGATCGATTTTTGTTGATTTTGTATTGATTTGACACAGAACGTGCGTGTTTTTTGCAAACGTTGCTACAACCCTGCAGCTGTGTGTTAAGCGTTGGCAAGTGAATGGCCGCAGCGTTGCCAAGTTTTTTGCTGTGGCGTTGCCATTTTCGATATCAGCAAATGGCAACATTGCAGCCATTCGCTTGCTGAATGATATAGAGATGAGGCATGGTGAATTGTGATCACAGTGACCATCGTGAATATGACAACGTAACGGCTATCTAATAAGCCAAACAAATTATAAAAAAAAAATATATATAGACACTAGTCGTAGATTGTACTTAGAATTTAGCATGGAATTTAGCATGTACATGGAGAAATTTAGTTTTTATAAATTATGAAGATAATGAAATCACAACTATTAATTACAAACAATGCAGATGTGATTTTAATGCTCATCTCTAATGTGATGGTCAGTTAAAGCAACAACTGTAATGAATGGGGAATATAAAGAATTAATCAATGAAAATATTTTTGCATTTGCAGCAAAAAAGCCCGACGCTCCGGCGAGTATGATTCCTGCAGTGACAATGAACACGAAGAGGAATTCTATTACACAGAAGACGACGACGATGACGAGTTGGTCAAAACGCCTAGTCCTGCATCTCCACCCACGCTCAGCCACCGGGACATGGCACGTCCACCGCACGAGGATCCAGAATACCAAAGACAGATCGTTGGCAACTTCAAGTAAGTAGACGTGTATTGGTAATTACTTTCACTATATGTATATTTGTTATCTATCAATACAGACAAGGACGCGCTATGAATAGCTATCCCCACCTCACACAGCAGCAGGCACATCAGCAACATCACAGCAGCAGCAACAGTAATGGCCACATCACAAGCACCCAGCATCAACAGCTGCAGAGCAACAACACCAGCTGCATACCGACATCGCCGCTGGCGCATCACAATTACACTTGGCCATCCAATGGTGCGATCACAGTGAGCGCATCCTCGACGAACCACCACCACCATCATAGCAGCAACAGCAGCATCAACAGCGGCAGCAGCAGCAACAGCAACAGCAGCTCGGCGACACTCAGCAAACATGCACGCCCATCGTCGTCGCGTCCGTCCCACTCGCCATATCCATATCCATCGCCGACCCTCGTCCATCATCATCATCACAATTACAGCAACAGCAGCATTGGCAGTGCCGCCAGTAACAGCAGCAGCGGCAGCAGCAACAGCAGCAGTAGCAACAGCAGTCCGGTCATACATAGCAACAGCAGTGCCAACAATATGTTGCAGCAATTGTCGCAGCAGAATGTAACGGTGACGGCGCACCACACACACAATAGCAGTGGGCAGCACCACCAGCAACAACACCACCTGTCTAGCGTGACAATCACGCCAAACTACCATCCGCCGCAGCAGCAGCATCACCAACAGCAGCACCAGCAGCAGCAGCAACAGCAGCAGCAGCAGCATCAGCATCAGCATTTGCGCGGCCAGCAACAGACAACTGCCAGCAACAATCTGGTTGCCAATTCCGGCCAGCACATGCAGCTCCAGCATGTGGCTGTGCAGCAGGTCGTGACCGCAGCCAGGAACACGTCCAACTCACCGAACCGACGCACACGCGGCGAGAACAAGAAATGCCGCAAGGTCTATGGCATGGAGCGCCGCGAGCAATGGTGCACTCAATGCCGATGGAAGAAGGCTTGCAGTCGCTTTGGCGACTGAAAGCGACAGAAAGCGTCGACGGAAGCGGCTCAGGCCCAGGCGTCGGCGATGCTGCGGCAAGGCGAAATATTTAAAGCAGGAGCAGGAGCAACGGCAACGGCAACATCAACAGCAGCAGCAGCAGCAGCAGCAGCAACAACAGCAACAACATCCACAGCAACAGCAGCAGCTGCAGCTGCAGCTGCTGCTGCTAAATTGACAACTGTGCGTTTGGCCGCCGAAGTGGCAGCGGGCAAACAGTTGCCAGCATCGCTGACTATTAAAACACACAAGCGCTATGGCATCCATCACATAAATCCATACAACATTAGCAACACCAACAACTTCAGTAACAACAGCAACAACAATATGAATAGGTTGCCGCGCATTAAGAGTGTTGCTACTTCGGTGATTGTATCGCCCGCTGCAAATGTGACCAGGCCAATGCCCACGACCACAACCACAACCACGACCATGCCACCCACCGTCGCCACCAGCACTAATAATAATAATGACGCAGCTGTTATTGATAATGTTGATGATAATGATGATAATGATGTGCAAATGGAAGACGTTACTGCTGCTGCCAATGGATTGTTAGCCTGGAGTCGAGCTGCTGCTGCGGGCCAGCTGTAGTTATTGCTGAAAAATGTCCGCCGTTTAACAAACAAAATACAACAACAAATTAATGAAAATTAATATGTATGCATATATACATATTATATATATATATATATATATATATATATATATATATATATATATATATATATATATATATATATATATATATATATATATATATATATATATATATATATATATATATATATATATATATATATATGAATGGTCTCTTCTTATTTACTCTGCATTAAAATTATGCAAACCTTAAACGTAACGGTATCTCTTTTTATTATTATTATTATAATTATTATTATTATTTTATTGTTGTTGTTGTTGCTGCTGGTGTTGTCAACTGCCCAACAGCAATTGTTGCTGCTAACATTTGCGCCCTCGGCGACATTTGCAATATTTGCAATAACAATATATAAATAATAAATAATGATTAATTATTAATTATTATTATCATTATTATTATTATTATTATTATGCATAAATATATACATACTGACATACATACATATTTATTTTAAAAACCTGACTTTGTTAATTCTTATGTTAAACAAAAAAAAAAAAACAAAAAACAAAAACAAGCAAATTCGTTTGGCCCAGCAATTTTTATATATAAAAAAATGAATATATGTATATCAATATATATATATATATATATATATATATATATATATATATATATATATATATATATATATATACAAAAAGTGCAAAAAGCTATAAAAAAAAAACGGAAAGAAATTGAAAACAAATCTTAAACAAATATACAATCTGATTTTTTTTAGTTTATAAGATTAGTAAATTTTTTCTTAGTATTAAGTATATTTTTTTGTTCTTCTTGCTCCTACATATAAAAAACAAACAAAAAATGAAAAAGAAAACAGAAAACAGAAAATGCAAATCAAAATATTCAATAACAAATAACCAATAAATATAATAATTAAAAATATTCGAAACGTTTTATATCCAAAACATATTAAACTCCAGATTTCAAATACATAAATACATACATAAATACATATATACATACAAATATATATATGTGTATGAATAGTGAAATTAATGTGTATAATTAAAATTCAAAAATAACAGTTAAACAACGTATTGTATGTGTGTGTTAATCGCTAAGAGTATTAAGTAATTAAGCAACAAACTGCAAACTACATAAACACTTACTCATATAAATATACATACACAGGCATGCAAAGCTAAGTAAAATCAAATGGCAATTTGTCAAGTTCCATCAAGTTGAAAGGCGAATGCTAGATTGCTGCTGAAAAATAGCAACAAAACAACAACAAATATTATAGATAAAACTTAAGTACACACACACACAAACACACACACACACATCATCTATAGAACAATTGTCCCTAAGCCCAGCCCAGCCCAAAACAAAACAAAACAAAACAAAAGAAAACAAAAGTAAACACAAAAGCTATCCATGCTACTGTAACATATACCATATATAAAGAGCAACTTTAATTTAAATGTAGTAAAATTTTTAAAAGGCAAACAAAACGAAATGCAATAAACAAAAGGAAACAGTTAAACAGGCAGAGACAGAGACAGAGAAAGTGAAAGATAGAGAGAGAGAGAGACAGATAGAGATGAACAGTTGAGCAGATCAGACACGAATAAAATAAGTTGATTAAAGAAGTTAAAAAAAAAAAAGATTTTTGGAGACAAGAAGAATTCAAAATTTATATTCAAATTTTATTTTCGGCAAAACTATTAATTTAAAGAAAGAAAAACAAAAACAAAAACTTAACAGAACTAACATTTAGAACTGCGACTATTGTGAATTGTTCAAATTACGGTACCAACAACAATGAAGTCACAAATGACCCCAAGCCTGGGGAGATGTGAAACTGCAAAGAGAAGCAACTGGAAAGAGCAAGCGTTAGTGAGAGAGATAAAGAGTGGAAATCGAGAAAAAGAAAATACACAAGGAATTCTTAACCAAATTGGAAGTACAAACTACAATCTAGAATACGTATAAACTATATAGAAAGAAAAACAAAAACAAAAACAAAAAGAAAAAAAACAAAAGAAAAACCCAAAAAAAAATGGATATCACAATGTCATTGATATACGAAATATGCATATATATTTTCGAACTAAGCGCAGCAGCCAATAGGCTCGTTTGAAAAGAGAAACAATGATAAAGCAAATGCAATGGAGGAAACGGCAATAAATTGAGCTAAAGCGCAGTTGCAGCAGCTTTCAAAGATGAAGATGAATGCAGCAAAAAATTGATATGGAAAAACACATAAAAAATGAAAAGTAAAAAGTGAAAATTGAAAAATGAAAATTGAAAATTGAAAATTGAAAATTGATAAAGAAGAAGCAGGCGTGGAAAATTTCTTTGAAATTGTTTTTTGCCGTGATTTGAATGAAATTCATAATGGTGGCCATTGTTTTTTTTATGTTTTTGGAATGCGACAAACGTTTAACAAATAAAATACAAAAAAAAAAAACAATTTTCTTTAAGCAAACAAAACATTTTTACAATTGTATTTCGTTTTTATTAAGCATAAGTTTTAAATAATAATAACAACAGCAACAAAATCGTATATACATAATTTACATATTGAGCAGCAAACAAGAAAAGAGGAAGAAGAGAGGAAAGTAGATGATGCAAAAGTTGACAAATATTTGAATACAATCAATATTGAGTATACGTTACGTTGTCATTATTCAAATTTATTGTTTTTTTTTCTCTTTGCTAATTCTCGTACACACTGACACACACCCTTTGATCTTTTTCGTTGCGTTCTGGAAATTATTTAAATTTAAGTGATATTATTAAATGAAAAAAAAAAACAAAACAAAACAAAACATAAATTTATCCATTATTGTATAATTACGAGTAATATGCATACAAAAACATACATAAATAATACTATTTTTTATGTTAATAGTTATACGATTTTCATTATTATTAATTATCGATTACAAAATGGAACGCAAACGAATGCAAATTCTAACAAAAGGATCCTCAGAGCGCTGATCAAGCAAGCAAATAAAATAAAAAAAAAAAAAAGAAAAACTGGCACAAGAACAGAAGAAGAAATAAACAAACAAACATAAGCATGAAAAATTGTGCAAATAACTGTAAAAATTAATGTAAATCGAGGGCTCGATATCATTGTCAATATGATCCGTAAGAACGAGAAGAACAAGATGAAAGGAAGAGACACAAATCAACTTATACTGCAAATTGTCATTTCAATGTCAAATGCAAATGACCACGAATTACAACAACAACAACAGCAAACAGACAAAACAAGAAAGAAAGAAAAAAGAAGCAAACAAACACCCGTTTTATTAAAAATATACAAATTGTTATTTATAATTAAAAAAGCAAACAACAAACGACTTTGTTTTTATTTCATTTATAATTTATTTCAGTTTCAGTTTCGATTCGTTTCAATATCATTTTTTGACTTGACTTTCTCGTATCGGATAACGGTTTCCGCATTGCAAGTCTCTGCAAAATATATATCTAAAAATAGCCTAGAGCAAAAGCCCATCTAGTAGATCTAATTTAAAATATTTCACTAACTGACACGGTTTCTTCAAAAAGGGTCTCAGATATTAATAAGAAGAAACTTTATCAATGTCTTCTTTTTCCAACAACTTTTTGATATCGTAGATATGATATATGTATGAAAAGTCTATATAGAGCTCAAATAGATATTTATCTATACTTTACCTGAAATTTTCCACTTTATTTTTATTTCTTTTTCCTTTTGTATTTCTTTTAATTTTAATTTTTAATTTGATTTCAGATCTAAATCAGATAAACATAATACTTGATATGTAGTTAAATGTAATCGGTCAAATATATTTGCCAATATATGTATGTATGTGTATGTGTACTTATTAAGGAAAGCAAAGCCATATATGAATATCTATAGATAAAAAATAGTATGATATTTCCTTCAGATATTTACAGTGTATTCAGTCGTTCAATTGATGTGTTTAACGTTAATATTAACATTAGGCGATCAAATCAAGAATTCCGATCGAAAGATCGATGATCGAAAGATCAAGAGTTCAAGAGGTCAAGTATACAAATAAATATCTCAATCTGGCAGGCTGAAAGTCGGGATTCAGTTCCCCCACCCAGTACCTGCTAGTACAGCGCGGTATGTTGCATCCACTAAATGATAACGATAACGATTAACGATTACGATTACGATTACGATAGCTAACAAGTAAATACATATATATATATATACACATATTAATCTAACAAATAAATATATATATATATATATATATATGTATGTATATATATATACATAAATATAAATATATATATATATATATATATATATATATATATATATATATATATATATATATATATATATATATATATATATATATATATATATATATATATATATATATATATACATATTACATATAGCCAGCATAAAACATTATACAATACAGTACATTAAATTATATATAGTATATGTCGATCGGGCCCTAAGAGCGATCTGATTTTTGTGACTTGAATTCAAAATAATTGGTGTTGTTATACTTAAGTATTTACGGCATATTATGATGATGATGATGATGTATATATATATATATATATATATATATATATATATATATATATACTATATATACTATATATACTATATATATATATATCTTCAATAATTCTCTGGCCCTTGCTCACGTGTGTCTGTCTGTGTGTGTGTGTATGAACTTTTCTAATTGGAGAGCAAACTTAGTTTTAAAAGGAAAAGAAAACAAATAACAAAAATTGCATTCAAAATAAGGCTGATTTATTTGACTTGTTCGTTTTTTTACTCGTATATTAAATTATTATAGTGAGACACACACACACACACACCACAAGCACACACACACACACATACACACACACACGTGTAACCTAAGTGTGTCATATCAACACATGCTGAGCCAAAGTCAGAGAACTTGAAAAATTTAGAAATTCCATTTAAAATTAAGTACAATTTTTACAAAAGAAAACAAATAAAATGCTCGCCCATTTGAATTAGTTAAGAGTATCAAGCGAAAAGACTTGCGCATTCATCCCATCATATATATTCTATAAGGGCATGAGAGGTGTGATATGCAGGGCAGATGAGTAAACCCCATTAGGAATAAGGAAGGGGCCGAACGGTCTACGGACTAGACAACTGTTCAACACTGCCAACAACAACAGCAACAACAGCACAAACAACATTTCCACATGCCCAGCACAGACATTAGACATCAGTTATCAGTCATTAGTCATTAGCCATTAGTCATTAGTCATTAGTCATAGGCCATCAGTCATTAGGCTCATCCCTTGACTCTGAAAACTCTTCAAGTTCACATTTAACTCGTACTTATATAGAAGAAGCAATAAGCTGTTTATACAATCACACGTATGTTATGTGTGTGCTGCATGCATGAGACGAAAAACGAAGAAGGAGAAGTAGAAGTTGCTGATGATGATGCAAACACAGGGTATTGCAAGTACATACATACACACAACATCGCATTGCCGTGCTACTTACACACACACACTTACACACTCTTATATAAACTGACTGAAACTTCAAAAACAAAAACAAATTGAGAAAAGAAATTTTAAAATAATGAATATAAGCTACATCATTTTACAAAGGGCTTAAGATTAAGTGACATTTAAAATAATACAAAGAAAAAACTAAAAAATTAATAATAATTTCAATAATAGTTTTAAATAAGTTTTTCTACCCCCGAAAGTTGTTGTAACTTTTTTACGATTTAAATTTTTATGAAAATTGGCAAAACGCATTTTTTATTTACTTATGTGAGCGATCGATCTATATATATATATATATATATATATATATATATATATATATATATATATATATATATATATATATATATATATATATATATATATATATATATATATATAAAACTAAGTTGCGTGAGAAAAAACCACAAGATGTCTTCAAAAAATTGGCTAAATAAAAAAAAAATAAACTTACTTTCAAAAGACTTTTCGCTTGGGTCGTAAATATGATCTGAGAAACGCCCAGCAAACAAAAATTAAAAAAAAAAAAATATATATATATATATATATATATATATATATATATATATATATATATATATATATATATATATATATATATGAGTATTATAATTTGCATATTGGTAAAAACAAAAAACTGAAAAACAAGAACATTGTACTGAGCGTGCGTCAAAAAATCGTATATATAAATTATTATTAAATAACATTTACAATGATCATTTAACTAAGTTTACAATGCGAAGCAAGAAGAAGAAGATGTTTTTTAAGATTTAGACGTACGTAAGAATCGATTAATCTATTAAAACTTTGTTATCACTGAAGCCACTTAAGAGCTATAAGACCTTTAAGCAACACTTAAGAGCTTTACTACAATCACATGCTCGACAACTTCAGCTACATATGTATGTATATATACATCTCGTATATATGTATGTATATCGAATATTCACAATCCAAAAAACTTTCTAGCCGATTCGTGTGCACATCCATCATTCATTTGCCATTTAGCAGACATGCAAATAAGATTTACAAATAAGATACATATACAATACATATAACCTATAGTTTGTATATGTTCCATATATGCATAATTGTTGTTGTGTCTTCATTCGAAATCCTTAAGGATTATCATAAAATATAATATGTTTAAGCAACCCTCATACACACACACAGACACACAAAACCCACAGAGAAAACATGTTTTGTTATGTTTTTTTTATGGCTCATACCACATGTTGTTTAGGTTCTATATATCTTTAAACTATAATAAGAAGAAGAAGGAGAGTTTACTCTAACTAAACTATGCATTATGTTAATGATACTTTACTCTAATTTGGTAAACAACAAAACTAGTTGAACTGGTTGTCATAATCACCATACATCATCATGCATCAGTAAGAGCAAATGCTAATGCTAATTATAAGATTGAAAATTGTTTGAAAATACAAATATGAATACCACATAACAAGGTACAAAATAATTGATGGAATGCCTGGACCAGGTGTTCGTTAGGAACAGGTGAAAAACAAAACAGAAAACAGTTACAACCAACACACCCACACCCACACACACACACATACACTCACATACACACACAAGCATACTTATAAAGTTGAATTTAGCATAAATAAGTTTTCAGAAACAGTTTAACGAAAAACCAAAAGAAAAATAACTTAAATGTCGTGTAAAATTCATGTTTAAATAGTTGATTACTCACATATATGATAACATAAACATTTAACTAAAAGGTAATATGCAGTTAATAATTACATACATGTATACATATATACGATATATACGCCATAAATACATACTTATTGAAATGCAAGCAAACGCATTTTTGGAATAGAGTAAAGCTTGAATACAGTTTCAGACCGAATTACAGCAATCTAAATATTATGGAATCTAAATATTAAAACTCGATGTACTAGTGATTGAATGTGACATGCATGTGACATATTTCTATATCTATATATATATATATATATATATATATATATATATATATATATATATATATATATATACATACATACATATATAAACCGATAACTGCAGATATATGTATACACGCACACACACACACACCCACACACACCTACATAGTATTTATACAACAAGTGGAACAAGCAGAATTCAAACCTACAGCAAATTTTTAGACAGACACAAATCGAGTCAAAGTTAAAGTAAAGTAATGTAAGAATGTTTAAAGGATCTAAAAAATAAAATAAAAATTAAACGTTTTACGTGAGAATCGAGTACCTACACAAAGGAAACAAAACAAAGTGAACAGAAGCTAAAAAGAAAAGAGTACAGAAAATTATATACATTCTATATTTTTTGCAAAGCAAACTTGTAAAGAACAAAACCAAAATGAAACTAACTAGAAAAGCCAGCAAACGAATACAGATATTTAAAAACAAAAAGAAAAAAAATGCAGACTATAAAAAAAGGACATTTTTAATTGACAACAGAAAATGGAAAACTCTTCAACTACAAAACACTTGCATATACGAGTAAATCTTTTATATGTACTTATACATAAATATATATACATATACATATACATATACATATACATATATTTTGCGTATTTATATATTTACACACGTACACGCACATACACATAAGAACATACATGCTGGAACACTGTTTACCTGTCTACAACACATTGTATAGAATATATATATATATATATATATATATATATATATATATATATATATATATATATATATATATATATATATATATATATATATATATATATATATATATATATATATATATATATATATATATATATATATATATATATATATAAAGGAAAAACAGCAACACATTTACATATAATGAGACTCAGTTCGCTTTTTAGCTTCAATAGAAATCAGTTTTATGCTAAGTTCGATCAAGTTGAGCTACTATTCAGCTACTTTTCTCATCAAGCTAAATGTAATTGTGTCTACATAAGTGTATAAATGTATCAATCCATAATCACACACACATACACACACTAATTATAAACAAAATACAGAAAACAAATGAAAAATCACTTTCACCCCATTTGCATCGGTCATTATCACAATGCATACTAACGTAATCTAAGCAGATGAAATAGAGAAACTACATGAAAATATATATTCAACTTCTTCGAAATCATTTAAATGTTAAATGTATATGTTAATTCTAACAATAAACCAAAAAATATAAAAAATACAAAAAAATATGAAGAATTTGGAAGAGAAAAAAAACAAAAGCCATTTGAAAACAAGTACTAAAAATAAGCAAACCAAACGAAATGAAAATTCTATGATATAATAAAATAAAAAATGATACTTCAATTTTGAGAAAAATCTATTATTGGTTTTTTTTTTATAACTATTGACGTAGTTTTCGTTTTAGCTGAAAATATTTAAATTTTCACAATGCCGCCTCTGTTAATTAACTATCCGACAAACGATATTTTTATATATGCATAACGTAGCTTTCAGCTTTACGTTGTATAATATTTGCGCACTGTGGCAACGCCAACCACATGGCATTCGTTGTTTTTACATCAGGGCAACAAAAATATTAATACAGAGCAAATACAAAATAAAAATACTAACACGAAAATTACTTTCGTGCATTGCTAAATTTCCATTCTGCGCTTTGAGTGCTAATAAACGCATAATGAGTGACAGTGTGGAGAACGATGGCAAAAGCGAGAACGCCGAAGATGGGCTGCCCATAAAGCCGTCGTCGACGTCGACGTCTACGTCAACGGCAGCAACAGCAGTAACAACAACAAAAGAAGCAGAAACAGATTCCGACAGCCAAAGCGAAGAAGGTTTAATAAGAGATTCAAGTAAATGTTGAATTTGTTGTCAGATAATTCATTTTCAGATGACACTATGGATATGATTCGTCGATTCTTTTCACAGACTTTTCATTTGGCATCGGGCACAACTGCGGACAACGAAGGCGCAATTGTGGATCAGGTGAGCTTTATCTCTAATTTATGCAGATTATTTAGGTTTGTAGATATGTACATATGTATTTGCTTTAGGTAATTCCGGAACTGACCTTTGAGGGTCTATCGTCTTACTGGCGCGAACATGGCTTTAAAAACATTGTGACAATGGTGGGTGCTGGCATCTCCACGTGTGAGTTTGACATTTCCTAAGAGCTTCATTTTGAATGTGTTAATTGCTAAACAAATATTAACAACAAATTTACGTACAGCTGCGGGTATTCCGGATTTTCGATCGCCTGGCTCTGGTTTGTACAACAATTTGAAGAAGTACAAACTGCCGCATCCGACGGCAATATTTGATGTCGACTACTTCCAGAAGAATCCGACGCCATTTTTTGCACTGGCCAAAGAGCTATATCCGGGTTCCTTTGAACCGACGCCAGCCCATTACTTTGTCCGATTGCTGCACGAGAAGGGCCTGCTACAGCGGCATTATACGCAAAACATCGATACGCTGGATCGTTTGGCCGGTCTGCCCGAGAATAAGATCATTGAGGCACATGGCAGCTTCTATACAAACCATTGTCTCAAATGCAACAAGGAATACGATATGGCCTGGATGAAGACGAAGATATTCGCAGATGAGCTGCCAAGCTGCGAGCTCTGTAAGGCTCTTGTGAAGCCGGACATAGTGTTCTTTGGGGAAAATCTGCCTGGAAAGTTTTACAGTAGCCCCGAGGAAGATTTCAAGGATTGCGATTTGCTCATCATCATGGGCACATCGCTGGAGGTGCAGCCCTTTGCCTCGCTGATCCATCGAGCTGGCCCCCGTTGCATTCGACTCTTGATTAATCGCGATGCCGTTGGACGATCCAGCTTTGCGCCTTGGATGAATACCAATGGAAAGTCGTTGCTCTATGGCAAACCGAAGAATACGCGCGATGTGGCTTACCTAGGGGACTGCGATGCTGGTGTCCTGGCACTGGCCGAGGCACTGGGCTGGACAGATGAGCTTCAGCAGCTGATCAGCAACGGACAACAGAAAATAGAAGAAATAACGGACAACAGCGCTGAATTGAAAGCAGATGAGCCCCAAGCCAAGGAAGAGGAGGAGGAGACTGTGAAATGACGCTAAATTTAGACTAGTATTTCCTATTTAATTTACATTAGAAATTGCGACAAAAAATTTGTTGCAGTTACAAAGGAAATTTTTTCATGCGTGCAATATGTATGTATGTTTGTATTTAATTACATAATAGTGTGGTAACTGGATACGTTCTCAGCATATATATATATATATATATATATATATATATATATATATATATATATATATATATACATATGTATATATATATATATATATATATATATATATATATATATATATATATATAAATATATATATCTATGTATATACATATGTGTAAATATGAATGTTTGATGATTACCGAAAGTAAATTTCCATTTGTTTTATTTTTAGTCTGTTCGAGAGTCACACGTCGAATTAACAATGTATACATAGTTTCCAACCGTTAATAATTATGTACGTTTTAGATCAAAGGCAGAACAGCCTACTTGGATCCACACGGCATTCAGCACATAGATGTCAGCGAAATAAAGCTGCTTCAGTAGATAACGCAGGTCGGTGAACGCAGGAAGTGCCGCAATGCGTCGGCGCAGATTGCAAAACTCCATGAAGCCTTTCCGGCTATAATTAACTCACATTAAACCAGCTAGAGCAATCGCTTTTGGTCTATTCAGTTTTTTATTTTGGTATAAGTTTCAACTCAGTTACTAAAATTATTGTAATTTCATTGTGAATAATTAAAAAATAATTTGATTGTCATGGTGAAAAAGTCAAACAATATGAGTCGCCCTAGAAGCTTATCAGCTCTCTTAGTAGTCAGTGATAAGAATATTTGCGCAAATATTGGCATTGAATGGAAATAGATATAGATAAACAGCAGATAACACGGATAGAACCGATTGAAAGCTAGTTTTTACAATAATTTATAAATCTAATCATGTAATCAATTTGTCTAGGTCATAGATTATCAAAAGCGGCCTAGCATTTAGATCCGGATTCCGCAGTTACAGAACTATTTCAAGCACATTTCAACAGCTTTATTTATAAAACTTTAAAAAAAAAAACATCACAGCAATTTAATGTACAAATATTGTTTATCAAATATCGAACTTGTTCAATTCAAAGTCATAATAGATAAGCCTCTTGAAAGTTTAGCATAGATTATTGCTATTGATTGATATTGTTTTCTTGTTTTGGAGGCTCAAAGTAGCCGGAATGTAGCATTCGAGGCAGCAGATATTCCAGCTCTTGCTTGTAATCCCTGTCCTGATACAATTCCAAGCGACGCTTTTCGTCCTGTATGAACTCACCGATATCTTTGCCCTGACGCATGCTATACGAACCAGGCAAAAATGCGGTGAGCAGGAAACAATCTATTGAGGAAGGAACGCATCCAAAATGATGATAATGAAAACGCTGTTTTGTATGGACTTATGACTTACCCGTGCTTCTTTTTTCAAAAATCTGCTTGCGCAACTCTATCAGGTTGGGCATCGCTTCTTGGTATCCAATTTTAGATAATGTCTTCGTAAAGATATCAAAGTAATAGTAGAGAAGCTCATCAAATTTGTCCTTTCGTTCGTCCGCACTGAACAGCATGTATTTGGCATATTGCAGATCGTTAGCGATGGATCCGACGTAGGACATCTGGAAGTCAATCAGCATACAGTCGTTGCCCTTGAACATCACATTACGAATATGAAAGTCTCCATGACATAGAACATAGTAGGCATCGGCTTGTCGGTTATCTCGATATTCTCGTATAGCGTCTCGCCAGCGCTCAAGCATGTTTTCTCGCATTGGCTCAAAGTATTTGCGGTACGCCTTTAAGCTATCCTCCTGACTGAGCATATTCATAAAGTTGGGCAGGGCGCTGGTTAGGACATCCATTTCCAAAAAGTTTGGTATAGTTGTTACATCATATTGAAGCTTATCAAATATTTCCGGCTGCTCCTTCAGCAACTTAAAGCTGACCGCATGCCACTTGGCCAGTTTTGCTAACACGGCCTCGCAGCACTTGGTAGCCCTGAGGCAACAGATCCTCGAAGATCATTACCTGTCGCGGCTCCAGGCTGTAATAGACGCAGGTCGCACAAAACTTCGTCTCATCCCCAGCTGCGCGCAGTATTGCCTCGAACCTGGGCAACACTTCTGTATACATTTCAATCTCCGTTGGGAATATTTTGGAATCGCTAACAAACTCTTTTTTATGCCCATCCATTTCGGGCATTGTCTTAATGATAAGCGACTTTGAATACTTTCTCCTTTCTGTCGAATACTCAACGTTGGCACGGAACATAACACTCGCATAGTGATCTCCCTTGGCACTTGCTGGCGACATCTTTACGGCGCTCACTGTGAGACTCGGCTCCGTGAAATGCTTCACTAACACCTCCTGAAAGAATTGTTTGTTCAGCCAGGCGGGCGCTTCCAACTCATCCGAATTGTAGGCATCGTTATTTGACGACATTATAAACAAGACAGACGTTGCGACGTTCGGTCTGGCGCTCAGTTATAAACAAACTAACAGAAATTCGAGCCGCATTCCATATTTATACGAGTTTTGTTATCTTGAGCTGTTCAAGTACGTAAAACTAGATCTAAATGTCGTTGGATTGATTAAGGCAAATTGTTTAGTTCTATTTATATTTTCTGATTATTTTTAATATCGATATAGATATATACATATATAAAATATTACATATGAGAGAAATACTTAAATCTAGTTGAAAATAAATATCTTGCGTATTGTGAAAGAATTTCATCAGATTCAGAATGATATTAAGATATTTAAATGTGATATGGAACTTTTGAATAAATTATAAATACTTTAATAAAATATTTAATTGTCAGAAATTTAGGAATTGAGAACTGTAAAACCGGTTCTCTTCCAACAAATAACGTAAAAGTACACTGCATTATTTTATTTCGCTCTCAATGGGCATAGCACATGACAGTCAACAGCCCAGTGATATTGATAGCATCGCTCTCTCTCTCTCTCTCTCTCTCTCTCTGGTTACTGTTTGCTTACGCTTTCTCAAATGTACATATGTTTGTATATGTCTGAATAAGCTCCACAATTGAATAGCGAACTGTTAGTTAACATTAATCGAACTACTCTTTGAGAATGTCCGTCTTTTAACAGTGTAGAAGCAATGGACAATAAGTGCGTAGAATTAAAACTGTTTTCTATGCCTATAAGTTTTAGTTTTACATAATTATTTTTAAAAAACAGTCATTAATGATTCCATTTAGCATGTAAAAGAGACACATATTACCTTCCAGTTGGGTTTAGCTGTTTGCCGCATCTTCAGTACTGATATGTGCCAAACACTGTGCACACGCAGAAGAGGCTTGTATTGCTGAACACCTCCGTGACGGATGTATCGCAATCACAATCCCAGCAACAGCGCGATAAGTAGGTGGAGCCGGCGCCCAGCTCTTGGCCGAGCATCACTTGCACCACATGCTTGTAGCGCTTGACTTTCGGACTTGCCGCAATTTGCTGGTTCACCTCATCTGCTATTTCGCGCGTCCATATCTTGGCAATGTCCTTGTCATATATTTTGTCTGCAATTTTCACAGTTGCTTAGCAACCTTTGTTTGTTTGGGTACGATTCAACTTACCTTTTAGTTTCTGTGCCATTGTCATGCTTATAATGTTTTTAATGATAGGTAACGGAAAAGATTCACCAAATGCTGGCCGCATGCTGTAAGCCGCAGGCTGGCCCGCAGGTTCCTCCTCCATTTCTGCATCCACTGAGAGTTGCGCCGACGCAGATTCAGTATGTTTCATATTCTGCGATCCTGATTTGCTTGCTGTTTTTGGAACCGACTCTTCGCCTTTTTTGCTATTCATACTTACTTCACGCATATTGATCAAATCTTATCAAGAGTGATTTTAAAACATCAATTCGTTCATAAATGAATGTAAAGTAGAAACCGTCTTTGTTGTTATGCTGTTTCCTAATAGAGATGGACTGCCAATAAACTAATGCAGAGGAATGGCGATATATCAAAGAAATTATCGATAAGATTGTAGCTGCGTGCCTTCGGCGTTGCCATCTTGTTCAGAAGTTTGCGATGATTAAATAAAATTTGTCCGTTACTCACAATTCATAAATTTTTATTCACTTTTGAACAAATCAAAAAATTACGTAATAAATTCGATAAATATGTTGATTAAAGAAAATAAATAATAGTACATAATTTTAAATAACTTTTTTAGTATACATTAAAGCAAGGTTTTTTGCTCCTTTATATACGTTTGTTTTATACATATACATGTTTATACTTATGTATATATATATATATATATATATATATATATATATATATATATATATATATATATATATATATATATATATATATATATATATATATATATATATATATATATATATATATATATAAATATGTATAGAAAATATTTGTGTAAATCTTTGTGTTCACTTTGATTTTTAGTTGGGCAGCATGATACATGCATAATGAGTGACGTACAGGGATCATAAAAAAATAAAAAATTGACAGAATTCAAATGATTTTAACCAAAAAAGACATTTAAAAATGTTTAAAGGATAAACAATTTGAACAAACATTTTCACGTTTCACATTTAACTTATTACACAACATGATACAACATACAATAATCAGACAAATCATTAACATATTTTGAAGGGCTGCCAAATTATGTATTATAATGGTCGAAACTAACTGAACTTTAACTTTAATGTTTGCAAACATTGTTTATGTAGTTCTCTTTTCTATAGTGTTTTCCTTTTATACAGTAATGTTGCGCGTTTCTTGAAAAATATCTTAAGCGACTATTATTAACTATTCCGCCAGAATGCGTGATAGGCATATATTTCGCTCGTTTATCTTACAGCTCTCTGTTTTTAGTATCGTTATTGTTTTTGTTTTTTGTTCTTTTGTATTTGCTTTTTGGTACATTTCTGCTTAAGTATTTAGGCGTAAAAATCCTTGCCACATCTCGTTAGCCAGTAAGCCCCAAGGCAAGTTTAAAATTCAAATCTGAAAATGCATAAGATAATTCGCAAGTAAATTTATTTTTTTATTGAATAGCGAGAAAAGTTTAGAACTTACATTCGATTCTTCCTGTTCATGCGAATGACCAGTTAGTGTGATGGCCGCGTCCGTTGAGCTTGAGGCAGTGCCGGCTGCAGTAAGATCTATCTGTGAAGCGGTTGGTCGCAACGAGGCACGTTTAGCCACAATTTCCAGCATCTCATTGAGTATTGCACCCTCCGCGGCCACATCGGCGGAGCTCTTATCCAGTTCTACATTACAAGGCATTACAAGCATTAAAAACTAAAAACAGATGGCGAAATATTTCTAGGCACTTACTATTGCAAGACAAGCGCAAATTGAGCTCCTCTTTAAGCTGTGCATGTCGATATTCCAGTTGCAGTTCCTGTTGTCTTATAGTAAGTTCCTCATCACGTTTTCTATGATATGTGAAAAACAAAACGTTATTTTTTCGACGATTCCTGGGGATTCGCATTCTTTGATGCCATACTCACTTCAGTGCTGTGATATTGCGCCAGATTTCCAAAAGTTCCTTTAATAGCTTATCGTCATTATCCTTAGTTGCATCCAGGCTGCAAGAGGTGGGGTTGATTTGAAAATTTACTCGCATACTTAAGCTGTAATTAAATTTACTTTTCATAGTTTTGCGCCTCGCCCCGTAGTGCTTTCTCAATGCGAACGCCTCGAGCCTCCAGTTCCTTTAATTGCACCTCGAGCTCCTCCTGTTCACGCTGTATTTCTTGAGCGATTCGCAATCGCTTGAGTTCAGCCTGTCGCGAAGCCTTCGATATGGCACGTTGCTTCTTATGCTCTCGTGTCTCGTTAGCGTTGCTCTCATCTATATATCACACACGAATATATAATATTTAAAAACATGTTCAAACTGACAAATCTTATCAAATGGATTATATAGACAACGATTTAGGAAATGTTTACATAAAATGAGTTTAACAAACCATCGGATCTTTGATAATTCAGTGGCAAAGGCGGTATGGGTGGCGGGATCTGGTCGTCCATGGCAATCGCTGCGGCCAAATGATGGGGATTATGTATATAGAGCTGCGGGCTGGACGATGAGAACGATTCGGTGTTCGCTTGCTTTCGATAGCGACTGTTGTTCGTTGTGTTGAGGTAATCTTGGGCGTGTTTCGTTTGTGTTGTGATTGTTGCTGTTGTTGTGCTTGTTGGCAATGTTGCATTGTTTGTGAACATATCCTTGTCCTAATTTAGTGTTTTATTGAAATATATTTGGTTAAAAATTGAGTGTGTGTTGCGTATATTGTTTAAGGTTCGGCAGCAATGGCATAAAAGAAACATTCGAAATGTAAACAATTTTCAATTTTCAGTTATCAGTTAACAAAAACAAAATGTTATTGACAACTTATATATATAAAAAAATAATAATAAAAACACAAACGTGCTTCACTATTCACTATTTAAAGGGAGCTCGATTGGAATTTAAACCACACCAAATATCCAAGAACCAATTCATGCAACATATACTTATATATAACAATAAAGTAGTACTATGAAACATCCCACATATTTTCCATTTACATTTCCTATGTAAATCTATAAACAAGCTTAGAAAATAATTGAAAATAATAAAAAATGATTTTAATTAATCAAAAACTTAAACAAATTGTAATGTATAAAAAAAAAGTAATTGTCAATTGTATAGAAACACTTAAGAGGCCCCAAAAAACCAGAAAACCATAAAGTAAATAAATCTAATTAAAAAATATATAATCATAGGGTATCAGGCAAGTTAGGACTTAAATATTTTCAGCTGCAAGTGCGAAAAGAAAACAAAATTGAAATAAATAAAAAATGCTTTCAAGCATAGTTAGAAAATAAATGAAATGAATAATTAAAATTAAAAAATTAAAACATTTAAATGCATTATGAAATTTAGCGCTATGAAACATAAAAATTAGATAATAAAATGTATGATAAAATTATGATTAAAATACCAAAGTTAGAATACCTTTATAAGTACATTTTATAATTATCTATTTAATTTTAATTTTTAATTTTCCGTTTTTTTTCTAGTACTTTCACATAATATGAAACATATAAAAAGCTCATGCCAAAGTTCAATGACAAATCAATGAAATTTCCAAGATTATTGACAGTATAGAGTAGTAATTAGTTAAGTAAAAATATTCTTACACCAAAACCGAAATTCCTCAGATCAAAGCAAGACTGTAAAATGTTGATAAAAGTTTAATTTTTGATTGTTTTAGATGAAGGACACACATAGTACACCGCACACAAATGAAGATCTTATAGCCCCAATTTATGATGCACGATTAGTTAATGATTTCTTTGTGAGTCCGCACCCAACTTAGCACACACTTAGCTGAAAGTGGTTAGGGATGTGGCAAAGACTTACCTTAGACTTCTCCTTCGATTTGGGTGAAATGCGGAAACGGCTGAAGACGCCGCCGCCTCCGCCGCTGCCTGCGTCGGAGATCGTGGGCGTGCCGCTGCTGCTGGTGCCCGGACGCTCTGTATGCTCAGAGTGACAGGCAGCTACAGGGCCGCCCAATTCCTTGGGACTACTGGACGCCGAGGCTGTTGTTGAGTTTGTGCTGCTCTTATGAAAGAAGCTGGACAAGGATTGTATAAGACTTTTGCGACGTTCTGGATCCTTATGCCTCTTGCTACTAGGCTTGCTCTGCAGCGGCTTATCTTGGGCACTGGCCGCCAAATTGGGATCCGATGTAAAGTCCGCAGCTTTGGCTTGGCTCACGGCATCGCTGTCCAGGCGCAGTTGCTGCTGTGGGCCATGGGTAACCATGTAGGCCAGGTCGTTGACACTCTTTGAAGCGCTCATTTTTCGAGCACGTGCTGTTAGGTCGCCGGACACTACATCCTGTTGCTTTGCCTTAATGGCGCTGTTCTGATCATAGTGTAGACGCTTGCGTAGTAGTTGCATCTTCTCCTCGGGACTCAAGCCCAGTTCTGTGTTGGACTTTAGACGAGCACGTGCTCTCGCCTCGCTGCGCAGATTCTCTGTGGACGTCGAAGAGATGCCCACATCGGTAGCTTGATCGATCTGTCGCTGACATTGACCATGGTTCCCATTGCGGTGCGGACGCACTGGCGCGTTGGGTGTTGTAAGCTCATCCACTTTGCCGTAGCTAAATGAGGCGGTTTTATTGAGCTTATGACGTTCCAGCAGATTCAATTGCTCAGCATCGATATGTTCGCTAAATGGACGCGACTTGTAAAGATCTGCTGTACGCACTGCTGGCTGCTTTGTGCGATAGGGCGATACATAAGATGCAGTTGCGGACTTCTGAAGCGGATTTGGCTGCACAAAAACGTCAGTCGTTTGCTGGCTTGGCCGGCTGGACAACTGCTCGGCAGCTGTCGAGACATGGTAGTGCGCCTGGCTGCTGCAGTTGGCGTCACTGGAGCTGCTGGCTGCGGCCAATTTGGGCGTGGGGCTCAGACTAGCACCGCTGGCATAGCCACTGGTCAAGAGGCTGCGCTGGCGACTGCGATGTAGGCGCTTCTCGGCATTTAGCTGTTTTTTGGATTGCAGCTTGTCCATGACCAGATCGTGTATGAGATCCTTTTGCTTGGTACGTTCCTTGCTGATCTCCTCTAGCTTGCTGTTAAGCGTGGGAATCTCAGGTACTTTGCTTGCAGAGCTGCTGCTTCTGGGCCGCATGCTTACAGTTGTGCCGTTCTCTCCGCCTGGCCTTTGTGCATCCGCTGCTGGCGCCTGCAGCACGTTGGTAGCTTCTATCACAGTTGGTTGCTGCAGATTGGGCGCCTCACCCTTGGAGCTCTTGCGTCGCTGTGTGCTGATCTGTGAAATACGCTGCTGCAGCGCACGCACATACTCGAACTGGATCTGCATGTCCTCGTCCGTTTCCTTGGACGGCACAGCAGCTGGCGTGGAGCTGCTGCCGCTGCTATTTGTCGTCACCGTTGACTGTGTGGTCTTTGGTTGCTGGTCTGAGCTGCTTGGCGTGGATGCTTCCGGTTTGCCTGCGGCCAGCATTGACGCGAACTGATCGAGCACCCGCGGTGATGAGGTGTCCAATGGACTAGTGACTACTGTAAGCGCTTCGCTTTCCTCTGTGGTGGTTATAGTGGGTTGCGTCTGCGACTGAGCCATACCGCCAATACTGTCCTCGTCCAGATCGTTCAGTGTGCTCGAATCAGTCAGAGATTGAGTCATCTGTGAGCTGATGGGCAAACGGGGCGCCTCATTTACCGGCGTTTTGGCATCATCGTGCATTATGTAGGCACCCTGCTCAATGTAATCGATGCCGAGCTTTTCATCCCGCTTGGTCAGCAGCGGCTGTGGCTGAGGTTTACTTTGCCCAGCGGCTGTTGTGCGATTGTTTTCAGTGCTAGTCGCCTGCTTGGGCACCGTTTCAATATACTCCATGTAACCGCGATTATGCAGTAACGCCGTGTTGGTTGCGGAATAGGCCTCGGCGCAGGAGCCTTCAGAACCAGTATCCATAAACTCAATATCATCAAAGTCGATGGCATGGAGTATACCCTCCATTTGAGCGACGGGCGCCTGTTTGGCCAGCTCGTGAAGCACCTCGCTGCTGCTGGGCAACTTGACAGCTGCACTGCGGCGTCGCTCCTTCCGCCGTTTCATAGTGCCCTTGTTCGAGTTGATCACGAACTCCATGTCTACAAAGTTCTCCGAAATGCAATCATCGGCTGTCCAATCGGAGAGCTCAGTTTCAGTTAGCACCTGGCCGGTGCCTGTGGGCTCTGTTTCCGAGTCGGAGCCGCGCGAATTCAAATCACCTGTGGGTGTTTTGTCGCTATCATGCTGCGTGGGTGTAGTTGGGGTATCTGGCGTCTTGGCCATACTACTGCTCAGATTGAGCGTAATAGGCTTCACCACCTGGTTGTGTTCCAAATGCTGTTCTACGATTAATGGCAGATTCTTCAAGCTCTCGATTTTGTTTTCATTCTTACTGTCGAACTTTAGCTTGGGCGGTCCCATCTCAGGGAGTGGTGGTGGTGGTGGTTGTGGCTGACGCTCCGTCTCAATAACTGTACACTCGACCGGTTCTGGAGTTGCCGTAACCGGTTCCACGTCCGCTTCGTGATCATCATCCAGCTCACTAGTCTTAATAGCTGGTGCCGGCGGAGACGGCACAATGACACCTGCTGGCATATCCAGATACTTGACATCTTCCGGATCACCAATATACTTGCCATTCACAATCATCAGGCTGTCCACTTGCATAAGGGCACCGCTGCTGTCGTGCACCTCAACTCGCGGTACATTGTGTTTGCTACCTGCCGTCTGTGTGTCTGGACTGGTCGTGGACTCGAGGATATAGTGCTGTATATCTTCGATACTCGAGCTGCCCGAACTAGAGCAACTGGTGGCGCTACTGGCGGTAGTAGACATCATTTCTGACTTGGGCTTGGTCCATGGTATGTTGGGCACTTGGATTTGAACTGTATCCTGCTCATACTGCTCCTGGTCCAGATCGGTTGCCTTCTCGGGTGAATCGCGCTTTTCTTCGTCGGATTGACACAGAAGTGACTGTTGTTCCTCAGTGTCGCCAGCGCTGGACGCCTCCTTCTTTGCTTTGATATCACCTAGTATATCGGGTATGCATTCCTTAACATCTTTGGACACATCTGGCTTCATAACCTCCTGATTCTGATCATTTAACTTGTTACTGTCCGAGATTTTAGCAGGTGAATCTACTAGCTCAGTGCTGTCTTCACTTGATTTCTTTGGTGTCTCCAACACTGTGAGATCGATGAAAGGCACCGCCACCTCGGGCGTGACCAGATCAATTATCTCGATGACAGTTTTGTTATTGGTGGGCGTTGTTGGTGATCCTTTTTTATTGTGCTGCTCCATTAACGTAGCATTCACCGCATCCGTATACTCCATGCCCTTGTTCAGCTCATTCTTGCTATTGACAAACACATTCTCCTTCTCGTTGTCCGTGGAGTTGCTAGACGGCGCCTTCTGAATCTTCAGCTCCACGCGCAGATCATTGATCACATTGGTAGTAGCCGAACGCATCAGTTCATTCTGTGTATTCTGGGCGTTGTCTCCCAGCTTAGTACGATCGAGGAAACTACGCATAGCCGCACTGATGTCGCTACTGGGATTCAGAAGCTTCTGGCACTCGGAAATATTGGATTGGAAGCTGCGTATACGCGAGTCCAGGACCGAGGTAGAGCCAGACTTCTGTATCTTGTTTCCATTGGCCGGTTCGCCTAGCAAATACCGTTTCTTTAGCTCCAGACTTTTCTTGGAGGCAATGCCTTCGGTGCTGGCCGTCTTGTTCAAAAGATAATCACCAGGTCGTGGATTTTGCAGTGGCACTCGTTGGCTGCCAATCAACAGCGTTGGATCGACCTGCACCAGTGGCTTAAACTGTGGCTGCACCGGCTGTGGTTGGTATTTCTGCAAATAACTGCCGCCCTTTTCGCGCGACGCCAGCTGCTTTTGGTGCATGCCGGAGGCACTAGCTGTAATCATACTAGACTTGATCTGCAAAGGCAAGTGAATTGATAAGCATTGGTATGTATGTATATTATGCATATTAGACTATATTTCTGATTTCATTCACCTGCACTTTAGTGGGTTTTCTCAGATGTGTATCATCAATAAAGATTTTTGGCGCCTGTCGTATGATTTCGTCATTGTCGAACTCTGAATCGGTGGATATTTCTGTGGCAGAGTTTAGCTCAACTTCGTCGGGCGATGTGCTCTCGGATTCGGTTTGTACCTGTAATTGCAATTGGACCAATAGCATTTAATAGCTTTATAGCAATGATCAATATAAATACAATAAAGCAGTGCACAAAAAAACGTATAACATATGAACAAAAAGCATCAAGAGAAAGGCGGGTGCTAAAAAGATCAGCAAGATCAGCAAGATCCCAAGCTCGACAGTATGCTTTTTGATTTACTTTTATGACTTGGTTTATCAAACATGCTTGATTAGTCATAGCTTGGATTGTTGTTGTTGTTGTTGTTGGTATTTTGTTGTTGGGTTAATCAGCGACAGCAACAGCAGCAGCAGTAGCAGCAGAGGCAAAATCATGCCTTTAGGTACGATCCAGAAAGGTACATACGAATACAAAATCGAACGAAACACAACACGGACTTTGGTTACATGGGTTAGATCTCGGTTATAAGTGTAGTGTGTAGGTTTTAGGCAGGTTATAGGGTACATAAAACGAGAGCGAACGGTACAACAATTTTGTCTATATATATAGTTTTAGAGACTACAAACTTTTTTTTGTTTTTTTTTTTTTTGATCGAGCTGCTCGGGGGTTAGCGCAACATTTCGTGAAGAGTTTTGATTGAATTTACCTTCATAGATCGTACCCAGACGCTTTTTAAACGCTATGGCTAACAAAGGTGTAACTCTCTTTTTCTCTCTTTCTTTCTTTATCGCAAGATCAGGACAGACTTGACTAAGTTGTAGGCGTGGCAGACAGGCAGGCGGGCGGACAGGCTGTAGCGTTGGGTTCAATCGGTTGATGGGGAACTTAGTGTGAACCAGATTTTGGCCCACATTAGATATTTCCTGGCATGTTTTTTGTTTAGGTGTTAGTTTTTGGGGGGTTTGTTTTGCTGTTTTTGTTTCAAGGGGACGGTCGTGTGTTGGTTTCGCATTTGGTTGTAGTGTAGAATACGTTTTGGCCTCAGTAGAGATAATAGTTGAGACGTCTTCTATGTTCATTGTCGTTGGCGTTGTTATTTTGATTAAATATACATATATGAAAGAGAAATTGCTGTTTTTGATAAATATTTAGGCTAACTACTAAGAGATAACGCACGACTCATTGGTGGCGGGCAGGCCGTAATCGCTGCGCCCATAGCTAGACATGGAGGCGGGACTACGTCGCCTGAACAGATCACTGAGATGTGTGGAACTTGTTGCTGCTGTACTTGGATAATAGTTGGATGTAGTTGACGCGCCCAATGACGTGTAGGGTCTCCTGCTGAGGTAGTCGCTGCTGGTGGCCGTATTGCTGAGGTAATCATAATTGCTGCGTGATGCAGGGCTGCGCGTATAGGCGGAGGTGGAGCTGGGAAAACGACTCGTTGCCGTCGTTGTTGACTTTGCCGGCAAGCTGCTGGTGTAGTGGCGTGGCCTATAGCTGGACAGCTGTTCATCCGGCAAGTAGTCGTTGCGATCCGTGCTGCGTATAACATCACGCATATAGGGATTTCGTTCCACAACGCGTTCGTTGACAAAGTCGCGTTTTCGATTGTGCAGTCGCTTGCTTCGATCGAGCAGAGCTCGTGTGCTGGCATCCACCGGGTCATCAAAGTTAACATTGCTCAGTGGACGCGAAGTAGCTGCTGCTGTTGTGGCCGATCGTGTATCTGTATCCTGACTGGACAGTGCAGATAGTGATAGCTGGGACGCAGATACGGAAGGACCAGATTTGAGATCACCAAAAGACTTGGAACTCAGGCGAGCACTGGCTCCAAGTGGTTTGAAAGCCTGCGGTGACTGTGAACGTGGCTTATTATTAAATCTTTTGTTTTTACGTCGTTTGGAGTCCAAGAAACCGAGCACATCATCTACCTCCAACGAATCGGATCGTTTGCTTTGCTCGAAAATCGTCTTGCCATCAGGCCACTGACGATTCTGGAACGCGGCGCAGGGCGGAGAATCGGAGCGTGCATATTCTGGCAATTGTTTTTTCAGTTCTTGCTCTGCAGCGTCTTCATCTTCGCTGTCCGATTGCAGATCTCCAATGTGCGGCTTGGGCCAGGCACGATCCTTAAAGACTTCCGGCACTGGTTCATCTTCTGGCCTTGCTTCGGGCACGTATTTGGGCGCCTCCAGCTTGGGCAGGTGCAGCTTTTTAGGCATGGGCACAATTACCGGTTTATTATCCTGTAATTCTATAAATGCAAAGGAACTGCGTCGTGTGGAATCCGCCGTGGAATCTAGCGCTGAGTTGGTTTCATCGCCCAGATCCAATTTCTTAAACATAGGAGGCGTGCCTTCGCGCCTTGTGGACTCGCGCCTACTGCTGCTGGCCTGGGTGGTGCCACGTCGAACGCTTGCTTGTGGAGGTGTAGGTGGCGGGAGGCTGCGCTTGCCGCTGGAGTTGCTGCTACTCTGCTGTGAGTCGCGGCGACGCTGCTCAGCAGCTGCTGCCTCGAAGCTTTCGTCTCGTTTAATCAGAGCCTGACGGCGTTCCAGCTCAAATTCCTGAATGAGACGTGCTTCTGCCATGGCCTCATCATCATCAACGCTGGGCAGATTATTTAGCAGCTGAATTGAGCTGGTGGGGGAGACATCAGATGGTTTGATTACGGGTAAGCGACGCCGCAACGGCATTGGGCTATTCGGTAGTTTCTCCATATCCCATTCCAAGGAGCCTTCCTTACTGACTGGAATTAACGGCTGCTTGCGACGCGGCATGGGTGAAGCAGGCAGCTTCTCCATGTCCCAATCGAGCGAATTCTCCTTGCTGCGAACCTTGGGTGGCGTCACGAGCTTCGATGGCTCGCTAAGACTACTGTGTGAGGAGCTGTCGCTTTTGATTGAATTATTATTATGCATTTGCACGGATTTTGTAAGCGGATGTTGCGGTTCTTCGACTACTATATCAGGTATAAGGTCTACCACAGGCTTTTCATTATTAAGGCCATTAGCATTGGGATTTGGAAATTCTTTCTCCACATGATCAACCACGTCTTCCCCTTGCTCCACGTGATCAACAATATCTTCGTCAGGTAGCAGTCTGGGAAACTTAAGCTTTTCCTCAGAAGCCACCGTTTCCAGTTGAACATGGTCGGACTGCACATTGTTAACGTTGAGTTTCTGCAGCAAATCCTGTACGGAAGGCGGCATATTCTCTGGATCTAATTTGGCCAATTTCTTTTTCAGCCGTTGAGGTGCAACTGGTAAAGTTGGCTCACTGGACGAGGAACTGCTTTTTTGCCTGCGTTGTGGACGTGCTGGAAAATGGCTCTCAGTAAGCCCATCAATTTCAACGTTTTTTCCGTTTATAAAACGATTTAGCTCCTCCATTCTACTCAAGGAAGCTTCATCGCGTTCCAAGGACTCCAGCTTATCCACAAAATCACGTTCCGCGGAGCTACCGGCAATTAGGCTACTTCTAGGGCTTATTCCAATCAATTCATCATTTGAATCAAACTCCACATTAACAAGCATTTCATCGGAAAATTTGCTAAAGAGTTTCTCGATGCTATCCTCCTCGGAACTGCCACGCTTAACCACCGTAATGGGCTGGGCACTGGGACTCTTGCTAATGGTGGTGCACAATGAATCAACATCCAAATCGTCATCTGCAGTGGCGTCTGGTCCATGATCTATTGCCTCAATCATGCTCTGGAAGACCTCATCGACATGCTCAACATCGCGTTCCATTTCGATATTCTGAAGCGCCTCCAAAGCATCTTGATTTAGTTTTTCGGTCAGCGAAATGTCCGATTGACGTCGCGAGAGCACTAGGCTGGACTGAGAGCCACGTCGGGAGCTGTTTAACGATTTATCACAGCCAGTTTTGGGTAGGTTCTTAATATCCTCTACAATAGGACGCGACGCAGTCGTCTCAATTTCTATGTCAACAACTTCGCTGGCTGTTGGCAATGGGACATCCTCTACAAGTGGACTCTTTGTCTTGGAGCGCTCCAACTCCTTGGCCTCTGTGGCCTTATCAAGTAAATGTAAAATCTCTAAGTCATCCGGTACGGGAGGTGCTGGACTAGCAGGCTTCTTGGGTTCAACTTTTTTGATTTTCGAGGCAGCGATTGATGGCTTTTTTTGCGCTTGCTTCGCCTGCCGCGCATTACTAATCTTGGCCAGCTCCTCCAGCGAATTATTTGTCTTAGCTGACTTTTGAATTTTGCTGGGCGAACTTTGCTTTTTGGTGGGCGATTTTTGTTTTTTGATGGGCGACTTGCGCTTCTCTGGCGATTTACGGGACGCTAGACCAAAGAATTTGGCCAGCTTGGAGTCCCGATATTGCACGGGCAGATCACGGCCCCGACTGGTTTCCGCTTTTATCTCCTGCTCCTTTTGCTGCTCCTCCTTTTGTGCATAAAACTTGTCGCGTTTCTTTTGCAGAAAGTTTGTTGCCTCATTCCGCCATTCGTTCCGCAAATAGTCCATAGTTTTCTCTAAGTCACTCATCGAGTCACTGGCAGAGACCAGCGATTCGCGGGAACGATTTAGGCTGCTCATGTTGCTAGTGCTGGACTCCATGCGACGAAGCTTGAACGATGCGTGCTCATCGCTTTGCTGCGAGTTCACAGAGCTCATCGATTCGAATCGTTTCAGTATGTTTTGGACGCCACTCAGTCGCTTGGGCTCTAGATCAAATTCCCCTTCGCCAAGTGATTTGGTTTTCAAAAGCTTCTTGCTATTGCGCCGAGGTAAGCCTAGCTCGAGATCGAGGCCCGTTTCTTCGAGTATGCGTTCGATCTTATCAGAGAGATCGCTGGGTGACTTCTCATCATTAAACAGTTTCTGATATTCTGAACTAGGCGAACGTGTTGCACCATCAGCTAAAATCTCATCCAAAATACGTTCAGCTTCATCACGAGGCGGTGGTGGACTCTCTGGCACTGCGGCAGCTGCAGCAGCAGCAGCAGCCGCTGCCTTTTTGGCCTTGGTGCCTTTGGGCACAATTTTCTTAATAATTTTTATTTTACCCTTCGGCGTGGTTGTCGCCTTGGCCAATGTGGTTGAATTAGTGGTTTTAGCTGGAGTTTTAGTTGTAGTTACCACCTTGACAGGTGCTTTCTTCTTGCTCAAGTCCAGTGCGCCGTCCAGCTGATGATCGCGTAAACTAAATGTGTTTAGAGATGCTTGCCGTTTGGGCGGCACAGGCTTTGTTTTGGAATCCGTATTGGATTGAGCAGTTTGAGGCGCTTGTACCTCCTTGGTCTGTGGTATGACTGCCTCAGTTTGTGACTTCTTTAGTCGCTCTGCAACTGTTTCAATGGCGCGTCGTTGCGGCGCCGGACTACTGGGAAAATACTTGGCCAGATCCACATCCTTCAATGTTTTCTGATTTTTATTAGTGTTGCCGGAGGCACTCTTCTCCTCCTTTTGGCTGGGAAAGTACTTGGAGAGATCTACGTTCGCTGTATGCACCGTGGGCGTAATCAGCTGAGATTTAATATGATCCATAGTGCCCGCAAAGCTACTGGCACCGATCTCCTTAAGTTTGCTACTTAATTGTGTATTGCTTTGCGAATCGACGTAGGCATCGTCATCGTCATTTATGTCAATATCCTTTTCCTGCTCACGGCTCTGTGGTTTTTTAATAGCACCCAGAATTTTCTCGATTTGCATTTTGCTGTCATCGGGCAGCGGTGCCTTTTTTGGGCGCGGACTAGACTTGGAGCTGGCATTGCTTTTTATGCTGCTGGAGCGGCTTACATTGGCGCTACTTTTACGATCAAGTTTCGGACTCAGCTGAGTTGACTTCTTTAGACTCTCAGGTTTTTTTAACAGCTCCTTGGGCCGCTCCTCAAAATTGGGTTTGCGTGGCTTTAACTCATCCAGATTGAAATCAATAACCGGCTTTGGCTTTGGCTTAGCCTCAGCCTCCGGTTGTGGCGCACTCACAATCTTCTCGTATTTCTCATCAAACTTGGACTTGGGTGGCGCAGCGGCACTTGTAGCTGTGCTAGCTTTGGGAACCTTCATAGGATTGGCCATGCCCGCAGCTATAGCTGCATTCTCGGCTAGCCATTTCTCCTTTAGCGTAAGCTTGCTCAATATATCGCTCTTGACCAGATTTTCCTTGGCCAGTACTTCCAGATCCTTGTTCATTTTGACCATATTGTTTAGATGATATAGTTTTTCGCTAATTGCTTCGATTTCGCTGCTAAATTTGCGCGGCGCATTGCGCTCCAGCTGCTCCAATTGAGCACGTGTGAGCGCTGCGACAGGCGTGCTTGGCTGACTTTTGGCCGACTCGAAGGAGTTGGCCGACTTGAGCGAACCTCGCTCTACATTTTCCTTATTTTCTACACTCAACTTGGGCTTCTACATGGGAATTTTTTTTTTTTTTTGTGAAAACCAACACCATGTTTAGAGACAATGTTTATATAGTAATTGTATATATGATATCATCAGAGTATACAACAAAAAATTAAAAACAAAATTATGATAATAATATTAGTTTCCCGTAACCAAATGATAACAGATCAAAGAGACTCACCTCCGTTTCCGTATCCGTGGGCAAATTGACGGGCAAGGGCTGCAAGCGCACTTCCTCTCGTCGCAGCTCACGGGCTTTCTTGAATTCCTCACCCTCGGTATCGTCCTTGCCATCATCTGCAAAAAGTAATGAAGAACTGAAGTAGACATCACAGGTAATTATGATTATTTACGAACCCGCGATGCCTTCGCTGGAATCATAGAAGTCATCCGAGTCATCACTCTCCTCACAATACTGTTTGCCAATCCAGTCGGATGCCAGTTGCAGAGTTTGAGCACCAAAAGGCGAATCATCTGCCTCCTCGAACAGCTCTGAATCCGATTCCGTGTCTGACTCATCCGAACTGGACAGCTCCGATTGTGAATCATTGTTGGACTCAGGCAGAAAATTGCGTCCTGACCACTCATGCTCATCAATGACATTGGCTTCATCATCGGACATGGCATCAGCCGAGGCAGCGGCTCTTGAGGTTTCCAATAAATCTACTGTATCTCCTCCGGGCATGGTATCCATTGGCTGCACTGTTTCAGAGTTTGCATCAGCATCAGCACCAGCAGCAGCAGCAGCTGTTGGTTGCTGTGCAGGAGACTGTGCTGCAGCGGATCTCTGCGGGATTACGAGTTGAAAATGTGAATTAAAATCAGCTGAAAGTTACTTTTATAGCTTGACTCACTCTCGATTTGGAGACACGTTGCGGCATGGGCTTCGGTGGCAGCCGAAAGTGTTGAGTGCAATAGAAACGACCCTGGGGATCGTCACGATCGAAGGCATAGCCGCCAAGGCGCAAATTGGTGTGGCAGTGATGACATTTAAGGCAATTGCGATGCAGCACCAGACCCTCCACGGTGGTCTTCTCCATAAGATAAACAGTTTGCTTGCAGAAACGGCACTTCTCAGAGGCGGCCTGCTTCTTGAAGGCGAGCGCCACCTTGGAGCTCTGTGAATATGAATCCCATTAGAAATGATATCTATATATATTTGGCGTAGGGTTAGAACAGCAAACAACATTGAAGTGCGTCTTAATAAAAGTTGATTGTCATGTACATATGAATGTTGTTGTGTATGAGTGTGTGTGTGTGTGTATGTGTGTGTGTGCAAATGGCCTAAGTTAAAGCACGCTAGCTAAAACAACAAGAGCAACAGCAACTATACACAAGGAACCTTGTACCATAAGGACACGCGGCGACTAAGTTAAGATAAGCCATAAGCATAATACAAAATAAAAATATACATATACGGGATATAGAACACATAAACGAATAAACCCAGGAATAAACCATACGGTTCGAACGCAAAACTACTCACAGATTTAGGTATGACAGTGTTGTTGGTGTTGGTGGTGGCATTGCTGCTAGCATTCTTCTCGTCCGAATTGGTCTCATCCTTTTTGACAAATTGGCCGGCGATGGAGGCAACCTTGTTGCGTCCACGCTCGCCCACATCCAGATTGTGGCCCTCCTTGAGCTGTTTGTCCAGATTCTTGAGCGTCGTATCGATCTCTTTGAACTTTTCGGCCTCACGCGAATCCTGTCGCTGCGGCTTGGACATTTTGTGCTGGCGCGCCTGAAACTGCTCTTTGCTCCATTTGGGCACCTTTTCGCGGCCCTTGGGCCCATGGATTTCGGTTTTCTTCGACAATTCGATTTTCTTCTCAATTTCGCGCACATTCCAATCGCTCGAATCGATCTTGCCAATGGCACGCATCAGATCTTTGGGTTTCTTATCACTGCCATAGCCAGCCCGTCCCGTCATGCGCTGTTCCATGTTCTTGATGCGATCGCTGAACTGCTCATCGGCAGCGCTCCGTGGCATCGCGGAGGGTATATCGCTACGTTCGCGATCCTGTTTTTATGTGTAGGGAGTGGTGGTAGTATTTTGGGTGGTTCGGCGAGCGGTGCAGCAGCCATTCGAGTTGGAGTCAAGTGTATGTTTTTGTGTGTGGGTGTCAGATAGCATTATTTGTAGGTCGAGGTCGGGCATGGATAACATTTTAGTTGGGAGTGGAGAAATCAAAATTTTGTATAAATTTAAATTTGAATATAGATCTTCGTAATACATAAAAAAAAAAAACAAACAAAACCAAAACGCAAACAAGAGAAAATATATAACTTAGTTTTTAAACTAACATAGTTAGATGAACGAACTTAGCGCAGGTTTCTTTAGTATCTGGCAGAGAGCACGCTAACAAAACATAGTAACTAGCTTAAACATACATGTACTTTATTTAAGATTTTAGTTAGGACAACATCTTTACCAAGCTTTTTTCATTATTGTTTAGCCTTCTTTTTTTGTCAGATTAGCAAAGTTCTAGAGAGAACACATTAACTGATGTATGATTTAGGGCCAAACATCTGGGAATCATTTTCCGCGTCATGCCGCAACACTTCAGTTACTTTTTTTGTTAGTCAAAAGCAAAGAGCCTGCAATTCAGTTAGTTTCGTTTGTGTTAGGAGTAAAGACTGAACAGAGCGCGGAGCCAAGACAAAACATAAGGAACAGAGACACGGCGTGCAGCAAATTGTGTCATCCAACATAGAAAAGAGCAGCAGGCAGAATCAGGCAATAGGAGTATCTCTGAATCGTATCCTTATTGCTTACGGGAAACAGTAGCTTGCGTTCGAGCTCCTTGACGCGATCATTAAACACGGGCGCCTGCTGCCGGTACAGAAATATCGAATAGTCCTCGAAGGGTGTACCGTCCTCGGCCACGCCCTCAGCCACACCATCGCCCTCGCGGAGCAGTTTGCCCGCCTGCAGCAGCTGCAGACTTTTGTAGAAATTCTGCGTCTGATGGAAACGCTGCTGGCGTCGCCTGCTCATGCGATCCTGACGATTCTCCTCGATTTCTTTCAGACGCTGCTGGCGCTCCTCCTGCGCAGCAGAGTGGAAAGTCAAGATTTGACAATTTCACAATATGCACAGGGCACAAATGTTTGTGTGTGTGTGTGTGTGTGAGTGTGTGTGTATGGCAAGGAAGAGTGTGTAATCATTTGTGTGTGTTTTTTATATGAAATAGACATAAAACGTAGACTAAACTAGAGAACTACATGACTAACGATTGGTATGGGATCCAGTTGGATTAGTAGAAATATATCGACTGTTAAATTTACAAATGGGTTTAGAGCACGCGGTAAACGGATGACAAATGGCAAAACTTTGGACACTGATCGAACTGACCTCGTTGATGGATTCGTATGCGCTTATGACGTTACTGAGTTCATGAAAGAGAGCTGTTTTCAGTATGAGTTTAACCTTGGTTTATCGTAAACGTTTTATGTTATTTAAATCGGTATTTTTTTTATGATTTGTATGACAAGCGTTCAACAATAAATTACAATCAAATATTTTTTTGTATGAGCGTAAATTTTTAAGGAGAATTGTATGAAAGAGAGAGAGAAAGAGAAGTTTGTTGACACAGTTGAAAAGTGATGGCCTTTCCTAAACTTATGCGCATAATTTGCCAATTGAATGAATTTAGATATAGATATATATGTATATATGCATATTATATAAGAGAAATTTTGATATGGCATCACTTTTCAAGCAACATTTAATGCGCCAGTGAACCAATCCGTGATAAAGTCGAAGCATCTACTCACAATGTTCGCCGTTTTATCAGCCTGGCGACGTTTCTTCGAGCGTCGCGGCGTATCACTTTGAGCTGCAAAAGAGAAAAGAGACGCATGGAGTTAGAATCGGAATTGTTAAGAGAAAACTTAAGAGCCTAATGTCTTTAATATACCAGAAGCAACGGTCGTAACTTTATACTACAACAGAAACATATGTGGATTTGTATAGCTTCGATATTCTCTACAATTTTTAGTTTTAAAATCATTAGAGATCGTGAAAGTTTGTGATTCTTATTTCTTAGTAAAGCCTGATTCATATTATGGTATTGATATATTAACAAACTTGGATAAAAACTATATAATATATTAAGCTGCTGTACTGGCAGTTAGACAAAGCTTAATGTTCTCTAACTCTTAACGAGCGTCGTCATATCATATATGATGAGTACAAAACTGGATTTTTATTCGGGCTACACAATTTAGAGAGGTAGCTTTGACACATTCGTTGCTCTGGATTTGGATTTTTTATGTATTATGGTTATCTTTAACACACCCTGTTGTTGCAAATGGTTGCTGCCCGTGCTGCTGACTGCAGCTGAGCTGGCAGCCACACCGCCGCTGTTCAGCAGCTGCTCGTGGCGGCGCTGTCGCTTGGCGCGCTCCTCCTCCAGTACAGATCGCCGCTGCACTGTTGTCGGCACATCGACAGCATCATGCATGGGCGACTTGGCTTTGGCCTTTGTTTGCAGCAGCTTGGAGAAATCTGGTGGCGCATGCGTATGATTGATGCGATACTTTTGCCGCAAATCGCTGAAGTCCATTTTTGGATGTTTGATATGGGGTATCTCGCCGCGGAATAGATCACAAATTTGGTCCATGTAGTTTAGCCAGATGCGCGACTCAATATCGCTCAGTTCCAGCGACTGTTTGGCGTTCATAACGCGATCTATGTGCAGCTCACGCTCCAGCACTGCAAAGGCCAGCTCATTGCACTCCAGCGGACTCATATCCTTGGTAGCAGCATAATCAATAAGATCAGGTCGATAGCTAAATAGAAGTGAAAAGCATAAGTGAATAATGTTTAAGTCCATCAAGGATTCACTCACCGATTGATTAGGGCCACCAAAACACGACCATTGCGAAAGACATCCGACGGTTCTTTGAGATCGGAGGCAAATGGAAAGGCACACAACTGTGTGCTGATCCAGCGTAACAAAATGGCACCTTGCGGCAGGACATCTGTACAGGAGCAAATAGTTAATAGTTTAATGTATAAATAGTAGTTGATATTAACTGACCTCCACTGCGACGTTTGCGTCTGCCCGGCGTTTCGACATGCGGCAATTGAAGCGCGTGCGGATCCATAAAAGTCTGCTCCAGTATTGACGGATCATCGGTGTCAATCAGATGCTTCACTTGCCAGCTGTTGACTGACTCGCGATTTAGGTTTGGATAACGTGTAGCCGGATCTACAGTATAGGCGCTGATATCACGTTGCAAGGTATCCGGTGTGGTCTGATTAAGCAAACGATAGATGCTCTCACGTTGGGCTAGAACGCCCAAAGTACTATTTTGTGGATTGGACCACAGCTTGATGGCATAAGCAGCATCCATGCTAGACAGAAAACCACGGGCACAGCCCGATCCAGTGGGCCAGAAAGGCTCCAGTAGACTGTCGCCCACAAGGCACTGTAGTAGCCGGCAGCCCTTGCGCACCATAACGCGGCAAGACATCTCGGCAGCAAACATGGAGGTAAAATCAAACATGGCCACATCCGGTTTGCCATAATGATTGACAGCAAACTCCAAATTGGGCATCTGATATTGTGTGGAGAACTCAGCAGCCTCACGTGCATAGTCGTGTAGCTTCTGTGTGTCTACATTGGCGGATGCTAATAGCTCGGCGGGATCGGCCATGTCCTCAATGATGACACCCTTATCGATCAGACTGTGTTTCTTGGCGGTCATCACGAAATAATGCGTCTCATCCTTGTAGTAGACAATGTTCTCGAGATCAATGCCCGTACGACTGTACAGTTCCTTGAAGAAGGCCTGATTGAATATGAATGCCACGCCGCTTATCTCCTCCACCTTGGCCTCTGCCTCGGTCTTCTTGTTGATGAAATTGGCCGTTATGGCAATGGCCAACTTGCCACGAAATTCTTTGCGCCTAAAGTTCAGCATGTTACGCTTGCCATCGGCGCCGATGAGCACATCGAACTCATAATTTGAGACAGCATGATCCGCTGGTGTGACCGCCGCATGCCAACCGGTGCCATCACCAGTTGGCTCTAGGGCATGTTCGAAGCTGACGCCCTCATGTATCTCGACTCCCAGCAGCAGAGCCACTTTAAGGAGCATGCACTGTAGCTGTCTGATGGAAATGTGATCAATTGAGCCCGCACAGAACTTGCCATAGAACTTCTTGGCGCCCAGATTCCTTAGATCCGTGATGACAAACGGCCACAGATGCAGCACATTGTTGCGCGTGATGCGATCACGCTTCTCCAGCACCACCACCTTAGCGCCCAGCAGCTGCGCCTCAATGGCCGTACGCAGGCCGCAGGGACCGGCGCCAATGACCAGAACACGAGTACCGCTGCATGCATTGCCCTTGCCATAGACGCGATGTGCGGCGCGTGCATCGAACTTCTTCCACAGCGCCTGCGCCTTCCACGATCGCACCTTGGCCTTGAGCTTCGGGTAGAAATCGTTCAGCGGCGATGAGCGCAACCCCACTGCCTCACACATAGCCCGATGCAGGGCCAATATTTGACGCATTGTTGTTGCCACACAGAGCAGATCGAATAGCTCGGCGGCTTCCGCGGCAGCGGCATGTTCGGCCATCAACAGCGCCTGCTGTTGCTGCTGTTGTGCTGTCAGCAGCTGTTGCTGTTGTTGCTGCTGATGCTGCTGCTGCTGCTGCTGCTGATGCTGCTGATGCTGCAGCTGCTGCTGGTGGTGCCGCTGATGCTGGCGGCTCATGCTGCTGCAATTAGAAGAAATATAAATTTTATATTAAACCAAATTAAGTGACATTTTATCCTGAATTAAATAGTTAATTAGACGCTAATTTGACCCAAATAATATATACATAATTATGCCTAACTCGGCTATTTAATTTATTTGCCTTTTACACTCTGCAGCTGATTTAACGCTCTAACCTAAGTTGACTCCACCCCAGCTCTTTGTCTTATCGTATTTTATATTATTTTTCCCCCGTCGCGCAGTCACAATTTAATTAATTAATGACAAAAAGAAAGAAAGAAAGAAGAAGAAAACAACAGAAATTAAAATCATGTTTACGAACGTCTCCTCTGCTCATGAGCTAATGTCAACGAACCAAGAAAAGCTTTTCGCGCCAGTTCAGCAGGTTGAGCTCGAACAGAGAGTGAGAGTGCATCTGATTCACTTCCTATATACCACTTTTCTATAAATACATACATATATGTATATATATATATATATATATATATATATATATATATATATATACATATATATATGCCGATTTGTCGTCTTGATTAACAGAGCTACTCGCATTTAAGCATTTATGTAGTTTGTTCTCTTGTAAGTGTATTTTTTCACTCATACCTTATTGAAAGATATATTTAAGGGACTATTTTGCAACTGTTTCTCAAGGCTTACTGCTTTACTTATATATTCCAAAAGCTGAATTGTTTTCTATAAGAATCATATATGCAAAGACAATGTCAGCTTGTCTAAGAGCTTTCACAATCTTCCAAGACTTTCCAATTCATTTAATTTGCGTCTCAGTGCCGGGTAGCTTCTAGTCGAGCAACCTCTGGCTAAGTGCACAATCTCACTGTCAAAGTTTTAGTAAATGTAGAAAGGCACATGGCTTTTAAATTAAGAACATTTTGTGAATTATTTAGGAAAAGAATAACCCAAGGGCTTTCCAAAATACTTAAGACTCAGCCGCAAAGAGTTAAGGAATTGTTTTGCATACCTAATTAACGAAGTGCGTCGCCAAGAGCACACAATTTAAAGATTTCCTAGAGTCGTTGACTAATCCCTTTGAGCCTTTGTCGTTGACAAAAATGCACTTCCTCATAAGTGGCAACAGGGAAAATCTTGTAGTAGCCTCGTGCTTCAATTAATTAAATTGAAAGCAAAAATAAATCAAAATTAAAGAAGAGCATAAAGCGGGCAGTCAGGCGACGATTAGTCATCCAAATGACAAGAGCCGTCAGGCAGGGCAACTGCTCAGCTTTGTGTGTAGATTGTGGATTGGGACAACAAAGGAGTGAAAGGAAAAGCTTGCGTTGCCAGTGAGACGAGGCGAGCAGCATTGACAGCGAGAGCAGACAAAACGCAAAATCCAATGGGGAAATGAGCCACTGAAATGCTAAACTTTTTTGTGGCACACAGACTTGAACCCGAGCGTGGGCGGTAGACAGGCAACAACCTGACAATGGGTCCAAGGAACGAACCGAGTACCGTGCGCCGAGTGCTCCGACAAAGCATTCCCACATATTCATATACATACTATATGTATGGCTGGTAGCTTATGAAAATGAACTTCAAAGCGTTGAAAGTTTGCAAATAAAAATAAAAAATGAAAAGTAAGCCACGAGACAGGGCAAAGCATGGCCTTTGTTTGCAAGGAATGTGGAATCCCACAAGCTATTAAAACCAACAACAACAACAACATCAAGAAAACGAACAAAGGAACTGCAGCTGGAAGAGCCGCAAGCAACTGCCACCAGGCAGCTCTAGCTGTCCGCATTTTACGTTTCGAATGAGCCGGAAAAATTTATACGCATTGTTAACTGCGTTTACTGGACTGCCCTAGACGCAGGTTTATTGCACTGAGCTGAACTCCACTGCACTTTTTGTGTAGGTTTCCCGATGTGCTGTCAAATTTACACTTAAAAACAAAGAGATATCTTGAGTAATACATAGAAAAAACTAGTCAAAAGGGCAGCAGTGTCAATCAGAGTGTCAACCAATACATAGCAACCTCCGATGATGCATCTCCAGGGGCCGTACGCTCGCGCAGCTCTCCGGTTGATGGCGAAGGCGACAGAACGAATGACGGCGTCAATGGCGGCGAACCGTCCAATTGCTCCAGCTTAACCATCAACGTAGATGGCTGCGGCAACAATTTTCCATCCGTGCAGTCCAGCGATAACATTTCATCCACATACTTGTCAATATCTTGGCGCAACTGATCAATGGTTGGCTGAATGATTGAATATTCGTAATTGCGGCAACTAAAGAAGCCTTGATGCACACCAGCCGTCAGAATATCTCCAACAACGGGCTGAATGCGTTTACGGGCCACTTTATATATATTGGCCACACGCTGAGACACCTCCTCAATGGTGGCCGGTCGACCAAGCACCTGTAGTACCTCTAACACTAAAGCCCCATTCTGTTTGCCCAAGTTTGATGGATTCATAGCGAATAAGTGTTTGTGATTCTTTTTTTTTTTTTTGTGATTAACTTCTAAATATGTACAAGAAATTTACGCTTTACGATGCTTGGCTAGCGATCAAAAGGAAATCGAAATATTTTTATAAAATTATTTGTATGCTCTCGCTAGTTGTAAGGTGTATAACAATCTGAACTATTAAAATGAGTCTAATATAATCAACCAAAAATGTTTGACAACTCAGGCAAAAACTAGACACTATCCTTGTCAGCTCCACCTAAGCACAATAGTATTACAAAGCAAAAATAAACAGGAAAAGGATTAGAACTAACAGGAATTCCTCTCCTTCAATTTCCATACTATTGTATTTCTGTTCTAATTTACTCGGCCTGGCTTGCAAAAGCGCTTTCAAACGTTTTCTTTTACATACGGCTAACTCCAACCTAGACAAATATGCTTTATATATGCTTTATTTAACAAGCTCGGTATAATTTCCAATTTCTATCCTGCTCATCGTCTATTTAAGTTGCTTTTTGGCAAAAAAAATAAATAAATAAATAAATAAATAGATGTATAAATAAATTCGATTGGCGCCATGAAAGCCATAAAAAGCGCACGCACCGTGCTCGGAGTCAAGTGTCCATGGAAAAGCTTGTCAAGGAAAAACAAGTAATCAAAACTAGAACTGAATGATTGACGACAGCACACCCTTTAGACGAGGCACTATAATAATCTAAGAAGTTTTAGCATTTAGAATCATTTCAAGTTATGTATATGTATATGATATATATAATTATAATTTAATATATAATTTAAAAGTTTTTAAAATCCAATTTTGTTTATTTTGTTTTCAATTGAACTTCTGAAGAAAATGCTTCGCTAAGTAAAATACTTTTTAAATAACATTAACTGCACATTTATAATCCATCCTTCTATGTGAAGAATTATGAGAATTTCTTCTTTATGCCAAATGCTAAGCGATGACTCGATGCTCGATATACCCACTAGACATATACATGCATAAAACTAGCTACAAGGGGTTTGGGGCTGGCGACGTTCTGTCGTTTATTGTCCCTTTTTTTCTCACTCTGTTTCTTGTTAGCTTGCTGTCTCGCTCCCTCTCGCACTTTGTTGGCGTGTGACACATTGGGCACCGAGCATATTATGTCACTGGGCGGGCTGACAGTGGAGCTGGTTGGCTCTCCACAGACGAAAAGCTCAACATGAAGCTCAACATGGAAATTAAAGTCGAAAGTAACGGCAAAGTTAAATGCTTATCGATTTTGCTCATCGCGTTAACCCGGCGTAATGTGTTGTTTGTTGAGGCAGCAAGAATGAGGAATTGCCAAAACACGTGGCGCTCTCTAAGCCCAAAAAAATTAAAAAAAAAAATAATGACGAGGGCTGCTCGTCTAGTTATTTGCATACAGTCCGAATGACTCATAATGTCTATAGAAATTGCAATGCCTTTTGGGGGTTGTATGTTTATGCCAAAATTCGAAAAACAATTATAAATGAAGTATTGCACATGGCTGTCGGACAAGATCAAGGTTTCATAAATGATACGAGCCAATTCTCTAGAGAGCCGAAACAGAGAAAGAGAGAGAGAGAGAGAGAGACAGAGTGAGAAATCGAACTGGCCAATTGCCAGCAAATTTCATAATTATTAAAAATACAACATTTTGAGCGCAAAATTAATTTGTTTTTCATGTTGTTTATAAACATGTTTGTTTTTGTTGTTGATTTGTTGATTTTTGTCAATTTTTCAAATCGTCTGATTACCTGTGCGAATTTCGTGTTTTATTTTTTTTTTTTATTTTTCGACGTTTGTCAAATCTCTTGTCTTGTTTTTTTCCTTTAAGCTTTTCACAATTTCGTTTTCACTATATTTATTTGTATTTCGGAAATTTTGCTCGTTTCGTTGCGCATGCAAAACCCGCTCGCTCACAAATGAAACATCTCTGTGGCCGATGGGAATTTAAATAAAATTATATTCGTATCGATACAGAATATAGATATAGATATTCACACAATGAATCCACACACGAACACCCTTACTTCCTGAGTAGGCAGACAAAAGCGATGGGAATCCATCCAACAACAAGGTAATTGAAATGACATACAAGGCGAAAAGTGAACTCTAATTATAGGTTCATAGATATTGTATCTCTGAAACAAAAAAAAACAACGCGTAATACAAATGTTTTCATAATCAACACACACACACACACACACACACCCACACACTCGCATGCACTGCACCTAGAGATAAGTTGATTTATGAACGCAGAACGCAGAACGCACAACACGTCGCACAACACGTCGATAAGAAAGTGACGGAACAACAATCTACAAACAACTCGCAACACTTTCTAGCATTGTCCAAAAACCATAAATGGACTACTGCATTTGTACATGTGAGTCACGTTATTAACATACACATTTCTCAGTTTGTTAAGTTTATGAAACAAGAATAAGTCAATAGAAATAATTGTGTGAGTTACGTGCAGTAGATAGGCAAAGGCCAGAGGTAACTGACAAATTGAAGGAAAATAACAAAAAATTCAAAAAAAAAAAAAAAGAAAATAGAAATGAATAGTTAGTCAAGTGCAATAGTAAGTCGACCAGTGAGGCATTTGACCTTAAGTATAATAAAAATGGAATTAGTTTTAGTAAAACTTACAGGACTTGCAAAAAAGTAGCAGTAGCAGTAGCAGTAGCAGTAGCAGTGCTCTAATCGGGAGTGCTCGACTTTGTGCTACCCCGAATTCTGGCAAAAAGAATATTGCAAGCATACTGCGTGCGGCATACGCAAAGACATATTTCAAATACTAAACAACGGACATGACTAGGTGAGCTTCTTTCTAATCAGCTGATCAGGGCTCGTCCACAATTTGTTCTGCCAATCACATAGATTTTTCCGATTTGTAATGTGTCAAAGTAAGTTGAAATTGTAATTTATTTGGGGTCTTGACAGAATGCAAATCGCCTCATGAAAATCTCAATTCGATTTCTGTGCAGCTGAGAGTAAAACATATCTCGGCAGAGCCGGAAGCTGAAAACCTAATTAAAACAAAATACTCTCATCTAAAAGAATTCCATAAGTTCTATAATAAAAACTTGTGGCAACATGCTTTACATATCAATCCGTAGTTTTTTACAATTTTATTCGCACTTCTATAAATAGTTGTGGCTCCTGCTGAGCGCTAGAGAGAAAGAGAGAGAGAGAGAGAGAGAGAGAGAGAGAGAAAGCGCGCGATTCAGAACGCTTGATTGATTTGCTCGCATGTTTTCTCGCATTTGTTTGCGCCAAATGCTTTTTTTTCTGCTAATTTTGGCAGCCAATTGCGCCAATTGGGCGGCAAGCGCGTCGCAAATATGTTCAAATTGCAGCAAATTGATTTATGACGAAAAACGAGCCACAAAACAAAAGAAAGAAAGAATGAAACGAAAATCTGATCAGATACGAACAGCAATGCGGATACGCAGCCGATGACCGAGGGCTTGCGCTTGGGCATTAGTATATAAATTTTGTGTATATATTAATATGTTTTCGTACATTTACATGCGGGGTATTCAAGATGGAGAAACGAAGAAAAGACGAAAAAAAAAAAACAACCTTTGACGAGACACTTTTCACGTCGATGACAGACAAAAATAAGAGAAAATACAAAATTTAAATGTGCACAAAGTTTGATTACACGAAACTTGGCGCCTATTTTGGTCACGCGCCAAACATTTGCCCATTGTTATAAATTTCTTGACGAATCCCATTTGACAGCGACAGACATTAACGAATAAATCAGATATAATTAGCGAGCATTAAAAATTCAAACGAATATACTTATATTTTTTGCCTCAAATGGCTCCCGCAATTTGTTACAAAATCTTTTGTAAAAAAAAAAAAACTTCAAGATGCAAAATTATTTATAAATTGTTAAAAAAAAATCAAGTAAAATGCAAAAAAAAAAAAATTAAAATGAAAGTTGTATTTGAAAATTTGCTATTCTTAGACAGATGGAAAATTGGGTCAAACATTTGGCAGGCCGAGCATAAAACAGAGATAGAAAGAGACACTGAAAGAGACAGAGTATCAACGGACGAGTGAACTCTGATGTATTAATACACACACACACACACACACACTATATATATATATATATATATTAAATGGCATTTTAATTGATTCTGAGTGTATTGGCAGAAAAAAATCGAATTAAATTTGCTTTCGCTACTGGGCTGTCCGCAGCAAAATGACATCACGAGCCAGCGTTGCTCAACTCATTCAATTTGCAGCATCCTTTCTAGCAGAGAGTCCTGTCAGACTCTGTCATTCACTCTGCCTGTATGTAGGTCCTGGCCGAATTGCTGACATCATTTGCACAGCACGCCGAGTGCTCTATAAAAGTATCTTTTGCTTCAATTTCCGGTTGTTGGCTTACATGCTGTAGTTATTATATATGCAACTACAGTTGAATACAATTTATGCCGCCTGCACACACACACACACACACACACACACACACACAGAGAGAGAGCCTGTTCCATTTTAACATTTTAGCAACTACGATTGGGGTCAGGCAAAAGGGGTTTGTTTCCAGCAAACTTAATAACAATTTGCATAAATTTACAAGACTAATGCTGTAGTAAAATGAATACGAACGTGGGCCACAAATCGAAGCCGTACTTACTTCTCTCAGTCTCTCAGTCGAAGGCGTTATCTTGTAGATTTCTCATAAGTACATGCAGCATTGACTGTAAACGATACAAAGTGTTCAAACGTAAATTAGCCAAGTATATAAACAATGCTTATAAGTCTTAGCCTAAAATGATTACTGACATTTCAATGTGAAGGCCAATCAAAGATATATGTATATATATATATATATATGACATTAAACATTATCAGACGTGGCTCAGGCACAAAGCGGGCAGAAAAACATTCAATTGTTTGCGGTCTTTTTTGGCTTTCATTCGATTCAGGTTTAGCAGCGTTGCGTGGGTCGCCAGGCAAAGAATAATGCAAATCTTGTCCTCAAGCAACTCTGTACATGAAAATAATTGTTTATGTGGGCTGTTGATTGAGAGGTATCGCGTTCGTAGCAACTATAGCTAATCGCTTAATGTTGAACTCATATAGAAATAATAAAAAAAAATCAACATTAGACCATTTGGTATCATACACCTAGGCAGGTGTAAAAGACATTCCGAGGCAGAGAATGTGATTGTGATTGTGATTGTGATTACGTTAAGGCCCATTCGAGTTCGATTAGAGCAAATACCTCATACGCATCTGCAGCAGTTAACTATTGCCTATTGTCATCAAGGCTTACTTTTTGTGTGTTTCAAGTTTGCTTCTTCTTTTTCAATCTGCAGTTGGCTAATCAACTTTTTTTATACCCGTTCACTTTATACGTTCTAACTTCAAATTGCCATACAAACTGCCGGACATTACACAAAGCCAATATACTCTTTTTCCTATGTCTTGAACGTGTAGATAAAGCTTAAGCGCTAACATGCAGGCATCGAGCATAAAGCGCATTGTACCAACCAAAAGAAAAGACTTTCCAAGCCGTTGCCGGCACGAATATGGCATTAAAGTCAGCTAAGACGACGCGCAGACGCAAGGCGATGGATAAGACCAGTCAGCAGTCAACAGTCATCGACAGCAGCAAGCAGCAAGCAGCAAGCAGCAAACAGCAACAACAACTACAAACAGAAACAACAGCAACTGGCGTTCAAAAAGGTGCATAACGTAGCAACTTGCGCCGTCAAATAATTCAAGCCTAGGCGCAAATTCACGTGGCCAAACATCAACAGCAAAACAATGAAAACTACCGCAAGTGAAAAAGTGTATAAAAAAAGAAATTCAATAACTAAATACTCTTACATAGCAAATACAATATAATAGCGTACTCATACTAATCAAAAAACATATCAACTTGTATATTTTCTCAGTTCAAGTTTTGTTTAACAACTTGCTATCATATGATTGTTTGAACATTCGACGACTCTATTGCCTGAACTCCGAAGATTGAATTGCTGTAAGAATTTATATAGATTGAAAAAATACATGTAAGCTATATACATATATACATATATATATATATATAAACCTATAGGTTAACTATGTAAAGAATTTTAAGTCTCTAGCTTTTATGTGTGACGAGAATAAATCGTTCATAGATAAAGACAATTAGTCCGACAGGGCCAAATCGACTCGGCTGCTGTTTCTTATCAAAAAAAAATATGTATACTCCGTGGGTGGACCACGCCTACTTCTTTCTGAACTGAATGAATTCCCATTTTTAACAAGTAACAGAATCTCACACCAGAATATGACTAACGATATCAGAAAATAGTTAGTTCTACTTTCTCCCCTTTAAAATCTTCACTTGTCATCGACATGACTGAGCTTTGTTGGTGTCAAGATTCAAGAAAAAGTCAAAGCAAAAGTCATTATTGGCATTTGGGCAGCGTAATTAATCTGATAGTTTTTAACGATATATTTTAATTGTATCAATTGTATCAATAAGAAAAACTTAGATATTTAATGAGCTATATTTAATGAGATATATCTTTAAGGCACTTCAAAGAGTAGAGTTAAGAGAAAATAAAAAGTTTTTTTTCTGAATGTGAATCCTCTCCCAGATAGTTTATGGTCAGCTAACGAATCTAATTAGTTTTATGTATGGTGCTATTTTAGTTTTCCCAGCTGCGCATGTCACAAACTTAATGGCAAGTCGAAAAGCATCCTGCGCGTCAGTAGTGTAGACAATAATAATAATAACAATGGCATTAACATGAGTCTCTGTGTATGTGTGAGTATTTTTTGTCTTTTTTTTTTCTTAGCCATTTTTGGCAGTTTTGGCTGCCGTTGCCAATGAATGAAATTAAATGCTTTGCCCCTTCGGGCCAGAGACAACGAGGAGACACACATAGAAAAAATAGTTTGGCCCAATGCACAGCAAGCAAAGTCGGGCTAAGTCTTTTGGGCAATGGAGCCAGCAAACACAACACAACACAACACAACACAGCACAACACAACAACAATGACAATAACTCGTTTGCTGCCGCGTCAACTTGCCAAAGTTGGCCAAGTGTGCAATGTGCAAGTGTTCAGTTGTTGTTATAGCCACTGCAACAACAACAACAACAACAACAACAACAACAACAACAAACACGACAAGTGCAGCCAGTGAAATATGATGGCAAGCTGCGTGCGCGGCAAAGCAGGCGAAGATTGTTGGGACGCCTTAAGGAAAACTTGAAGCTGGCGAGTAACTGCCTCCCCATTGTTGGACAACGGGACAACGGGACAACGGGCGACGTCAGCAGCGCAGTTACCAGCGACGTCAACGTCGGCGCTTTCACTTGCGCCGGCGACTTTTCCAGCATAACGAAACGTGTTTGCTTTGCTCTTTGAGCTTGCGCCTTACTTATTGTTATTATTGCTTGCAGCTGTTGCTGCTGCTGCTGCTGTTGCTGCTGCTGCTGCTGATGTTGTTGTTGTTGCTGCTGCTGCTGTTGTTATTTTGTCCCAATAAACAGCAACAGCGACAAATTGAATTCTATACATTAAACGTATACTGACCTGGCCACACCCAAAAAAAAAAAAAAAAAAAAAAAAAACGCCAAAATTCAAGCCGAACCAAGTCAAGCGACATTATTGTATCTATGCAAAGCAACAATTTGCATTTCTTTCGTTTCAACAATATATTTATATTTATAAAGTTTTGTGTGCCTAATTTATTAATGTCAAATCGAAAGGCAAAAATTGCGTAGATTTATGCAAATATTTGTATAAATAATTATGCCTTCCGATGATATAATACTCGTTGGAGCTGAATGCTTATTTGTTGTCGATGAGAAGGTGCCAAAAAAAAAAAAGATCTAAATGGAAATATCGTTAGCTGGTTTTTTTCTTTTCTTTCATTTCTTTCGTTATTTGTATATTCAATGTATTGTAGTATTCAGCAGCTGTCTTATACTATAAATATATATGCAGATAAGTTGCTATCTTTGGCTTATCGTATGCGAATACGAGTTTTACATCTATATGAGTAATACTTCTTTTTGAGAAGCTTTGCCTAATTGTTTGTTAGATTTATAGGCTAGCTTAGCCCTAATTTAACGCTGTTAGCTGGTCTTCGACTGAAAAAAGACTGAAGCGACTACTTACACAGATGGTTCGAAAATAAAGATAAAACCATGATCAAGCTGTTGCCTTGCTAAATGCTGCTCGGTATGGGCATGCTCTCAAGCAAGCCAGCCAAGTAAACAAGCAAGATATATCAATGGAAACGCCAAAGACTCACACAAATTGTGGCTAGCGTCCATTTAAGGCCGCTATCATAACCTTAGACCTTAGCCAGGGGCAATGGCAAGTGTGACCTTAGACACCATTTGATGATACAGATACAGATACAGATAGAGATGGCGATACGAAAGAGTAGTCAAAGCAACAAGCGAAATATAACCAAAAGCAGTTAAATGCTCGTAAGTAGTTAAGGGCCACAAATTACATCATTGTGAATGAGACAATGAGCGAGGGAGAGGGAGGGAGAGAGGGAGAGAGTGAGTGAAGAGAAGAGAAGAGAAGAGAAGAGAAGAGAAGAGAAGAGAAGAGAAGAGAAGAGAAGAGAAGAGAAGAGAAGAGAAGAGAAGAGAAGAGAAGAGAAGAGAAGAGAAGAGAAGAGAAGAGAAGAGAAGAGAAGAGAAGAGAAGAAGAAGAGAAGAGAAGAGAAG